>OU015494.1:58420751-58904478 GCA_907164885.2 Dolomedes plantarius | reverse complement strand
GACAGTAACAAGGACATTAACTCCTGGTTTAGAAAGTAAGTAATAAAAAGAACTTCTAAAGCGTGGTTTGTTTGTTTTTTCCCCTTGTTTTTTGGTGTGTGTGTGTGTGTGTTGGTGTGTGTGTGTGTGTATATGTGTGTGTGTGTGTGTGTGTGTGTGTGTGTGTGTTCGTTCGTTCGCGCATGTGAATACATATTTTGATTTGACGATTCTAATTGACTAAGCCACGTAACATGCACTTTAATAGTTTAATGATATCCTATCAGTAGTTCTAGAAAAATTATAGCATCATTTCTTAAGTTAAATCAACGACAGAAAAAATAAAGTCCATTTCGGACTAATATACCTAAGTTCGTTTTCTCCTTTGGCAGGATGTAATTTTAAGTTGCATCATCTGAACAAAATGGAGAGGTATCAAAATAAACTGATGCACAAAACTGTCGAGAAAACTCATTTATTTCTTAAGTGAATGGAAATTCGAAATCAAGAGAAGTCACTTTTTGGTGCCCTCCCAGGAATTAAAAATATCTCGGCCTCTCGTCCCACCTAACCCCCTCACCGCCCCCCTCCCCTCTACGTGGCATTCGCTTCTTTAAGAAGTTAGAGCATTAACTCGTGCGTTAAAACATCCTTACGATACGAGAACACCATTTTTAAGCGGGATTTTATCCGGAAAGCCAGGAGATGCCGATAGCTCTAAAAAGTGATTAATTTCGGATTTTATTCCCGGTTAAAAATACCTGCCGTTACCGGAACAAAGAGAAGGCAGGGATTTCGAGTTTGCAAAAGAACTTATTTGGGATTTACTTTCATTTTTCATTTGCTTAGTTTGGATTTGGCTATTGCCTTATCAGCCCCGATGACAAACTTGAAATCCTTTAAGCCCCCGAGTTCAAAAAAGAAATACAGACAGGTGCACATTCTTCTCAGATGCCATCTAGATCTGATATGGCTGTCAGATGGAAGGAACTCTATCCTAAGATATTTAGAGCCAATAAATATCCTTTTTGGAAGAAAACAGAAAATGGTTAACAGTCGATTTTCAGGCGGTTTTTTAATTTTAATAAAGAAATCTTACTTTCCCCCAGTTTTCACTCAAGTATCTATTTTCTTAAAGGTGCAAAATTTCGATTAAATATAACTTCGAAGAATGTTTTGACTTAAACAAACTGTAAGATATACAACGAAGAATGGGGATACTATTGTTCCTAAGCATACCACATACGTATTCAAATCAATCTATTTTGATGATAAAGGCATAGCTGACAAAATATTTATAGACATGTCAAAAGTTTCCGAACATCTCTAATACGAGAAATTCAGTTTAAACACACGCACAAACCTTCACTGGACTTTCACTTAAAACAATAAACAAAAGATTATTTTAGAGATCAATTAAATTAATAATTTTATGGGTAAAATCATTCTCTTCACAGAAGGGGACAGATTTTTCGTACATATTCTATCTGCAAACTAACACTTACACTTTGAATACTTCAAAACAAGTAAAAGTCTTTTTTTTTTTTTTTTTTAAACCTCTCGCGGAAATTCTTTCATCAACCAAGAAAACTCAGTCCATACGACAATAATCTAATACGCTTTTTTCCAGGTAACTTTTATCCCAAGGTAAAACGAACACTAAATGAAGATTCTTACTTTTTGTTCTGTTTTAAAATCTGATAACTAAAGTATAACATATCAAGCAGAATTTTTAAAATGTATAAAATTTTATAAAAATTATCGTTTTTTACCCACTAGATTTATTACTATCCTGACCTCAAAATACGCATTTATTTTAGTTTCTTCTAACTTTGACAGTCTTACATAACATTTTTAAAAACAGCAATACACTACAAGAGCCACCCACATGGTGAAGTGTTTAGCGTCGCGATCTTCCACTCGCTTGAGTTCAAATCCTTAATAAGGTTTGGTCGTTACTATGTTATCCCTTCATAGGGGAGCAATGCTGGCTCACCTAAATGGTGCTCCCTTAATATAGTAGTAAACAAGACTTCGTGGAGAATAACAAAAGGCAAATGTGTCCCGACAAGTGCATCCGCATTAGGAAAAAAATACACCACAAGAAGTTCCACTTTCCTTACTAACGAGTTTTCGCGACTCGTGTTCTACACTGCCAAACACATTCGGTCACCAATGTTGAAAGGGAAAAATTGTATTCATAGAACAAAATCAAGAATTGTTGAACCACCCTTGGCGTCAATGACCACCTTGCCTCTCTTAGCCCTGCCCTCATAGCATTTCCTATATGCCTATGCAAGAATGTGTCGCCTCGATTATTCCTCGATTAAAGCCATTAAAAAAAAAATCTTTCTAAAAGGCTCGTCGCGGAGGTATTCGATCGAATTAAATCCATGCTTTCAGATAGTCAATCAGCTGTGGGTTTTTTTAGGGGGGGGGAGGGTATGGAAGCGCAATGTCAAAACAAGGGCTATTCCATTGGAATAGTATGCAGTGTAAGCCGCCATTTAAGGGAATGGTGGACATTACAAAGCAATTTTTCAAATTTTTACCTCAGAGATATAAAATTTTGTATATATATTCATTAAGGTATATCTATATTACACACTTATAGAATTTTATAAATTTTTTTAAATTTTATATTTTTAAAATTGAAATTTTTATTATGTTTTTAAAATGCTCCTTGCGGACCAATTTTTAATTCCCCCCCCCCCTTAATTTTGCATTTATATTGCTTATAAACAGATTTTGAACAGAGTTATGTATTCCTTTGTGCTTTTGAATAATATTCAATTTCTAGTATATATTTTTATGATTGTACTCTGAATTTGCGGAAAGTTTTTGTACTTTTCTTCACTTAAGTTAAACTTTGATAATCTGAATGACGTCGAAACCTAAAATGGATACATAATTTCATTTTTATGTATTAGAGGAGTCTTTATTATAAATTTTATAAAACTTCGTCAAAAATTATGACGCAAGGAGCATTTCAAAGACTTGCAAATCTGGAAATTACGGATTTTGAGAAAAAGCCATTTAATAGATGTTTTCCCCTAACTTTAATATCTACTTTCCTAAAGTCACCAAGTTTTCATTTTAATTTTCATTACATATTTTAAATGCATTTTATTCCAATATTTACATATTTTTAAAATATTAATACACCCAAAAAATAATTCAAATTTTTGTTTGATTTTTGGTAATTTGAAAGTCCACTATCCCCTTAAATGACCTTCATCTAATCCGCTGTTGCGCTCAAGCTCCGACTTAGGCACCACTGTAGCCGTCTCGTGGTTTTAAATCGAGGGATGCGGGACTTGTGTTCAGCAGACCCTCAACGATTACTAATGGTATGTAATTCGCCTAATAATAGTTCCTATGAATCCAGATACCTCGGAAAGAAGGTGTGACTTTTATAGATTCCTTACCAAACATCTTTCGCTATGATCATTCAGTTTATATGGTCGCATAGGACATGGCTTTCTTCAGATGGTACCACCAGTCTGAATTTTTAATTTAATGACATCACCCGCGGTTGATTTTGACCTAGATAAGTGGCAACAGATTGGATACTCATAAACGCACCCCATTCTGACTGGAAGCTATCAGTTCAGAGTTAGCCGTGGGAAAAGTTTTCATGCAAGTCTAAAGATTTAGAGGGTTACCCTACTAAAATAACACTTAACACACATTTCGTGTAAGAAAGTGATCATTCAAATATGCCTCTATTTACGTGCTACGATGTTCATGATACCTTTAGGCAATGTAATTTATATACTAGTTAAACCATTCGACAAATTGTCGCTAAAGCTCCAAGTCAAGTTAACAGTCTACGAAGTATATCTCAAGAACCATAATGTACCCCATCGATTTGTAGTTTTCCCCATGAGCTCCTACCGAAGTTCTGAGTAGCCTCTTATCTTTTGGTTACCAAGGTAGTTCTAAACTGTTTTAAAGGAATCCAAGCAACTCAGAATTTTGGAAAAGTTTAACTCCGAGAAAAAGAATTTCTTTGCAACCTTCCGCTGTTCAAGAAACACGTGACTAACAGATCTCATTTGCTGGCAGATTTTGACAAAAGCTCTCTAACCTCTTCTCAAAAATTGAGCGGAATGGGTGTTATTTTTAGTCAATCGAAGAACAATTAAATGTTAAATTACACAAGAATATAATGCCTAAAAAGATATTGCGATGGTTTAAATATATGACAAGCTACTGAGAATCCTAAAAAAGAAAAAATATATATTTGCAGAATAACACGAACATGCTCTAAAAGTAGTAAGTAAAAAAAAAAAAACTGGTATTTGATACTGAAATTCTGAATGTGTATGTAGGGTCAATACCCAAAAAGACTTGTTAACCAGCTAATATTAGTAATGTAACAAATTTTTAAATGTAGATGAATGTCATACATCGAAAGATATTCTGTGCTGTTCACAATCATCAGAAATCGTACCATGAAACTATTCCAAGCGGTTTAAAATATTCTGATCGTAGTTATCATTAACAATTTATTTTTTGTATTATGTAAAATCGATAAACACCTGAAAATCACTTTCAATCGATAAGTGGGATAAGCACCTGAAAGGAAAAGCTATCTTCGGGGGCCTTGCTGGAAAGATGGTCGTCATATTTACTTACCGATTAAAGAACACCAAAGAAAACATCAATAATATGCACCAGCCACAATTATGACATTAGAACATACGATCCAAGAAGTCGCAAATTCTCGAGCTCAGTATAAAAGTCGATAACTACAAGAAGACAACTATAGTTCAATATAAACTGAAAAATTATTCTTTGTTTTCTCTCCCTTAAATAACTATCAATTTCCCGCATTGTAGAAAAAAATCTCAGTAATAGGATTTTTTTAATAATTCCACTTATCGTTAATTAAAAAGCAAACAATCTCAAAAATTTCATAAACTTATATAACATTTAGGAGTACCGTTTAACATATAAAATAAGGAACACCAATTCCAAGATGTTTCACGAAACATCAATTCAGCAACAATTTACTAATAATAAAATAAATGAATGCTCCGTTTCGTGAACTGGATAATTTATTTTGAATGAAATAAAGAACTTATCAACTGCAGCTGGAATAAGGAGTTTGTCCTGACGTATAGCACTAATCTGTACACAGCAAAGAGATATTTCCCTTACCCAGGATGATGTACAAGCTCTTTTCTAATAGTGTTAAGGATATTAGAAAACAATTAAAACTATACGACTAGTAGGGCGGAGCGTTAAAAAAAAGTTTTCGATTTCGTTTTTGCCCTAGTGTGGAAAAGTTGGGTACTGGTGGGTAGGTCACGTATGCAAAGTTTTGGGAAAAACAAAAAATGTCTTCCGTCTCCATTTCGGCCGTGATTTTTAGCAGATTTTTACCATATAATTAAAAATGTGTATTTCCATTGTTTTGTATGCAACTCGTCATTTTGTTCTTAAATAAAATACAGAGGTAATTCGAACCTTAATACAGAAAGGCAGCAGCGGACACACTGCGTGCAAAAAGGTGAAGAAATATTTTGGCATGTAAGCATTGTCAACGACAACTTTAGAAACGAAGCTTAAAACCTTCGTGAAAGACTCACGGAAATTGTTCGACATTTTTTCATGTAAGTTTGTTTCTTTTAACAAATGTTCTTTCCCAAAGCATAAAAAGATCCCTAAAATGGAAAGAACTTTTCTTATAGACCAACGGGCACTTAGGCAAATGTCCATAGGCGCAGTTGACTTAAAAGAAACTGAAAGCTGAGGAAACGAGCGGATAGGAAGCAGAAAGAGACAGAAGCAGTAAGTCTTAAAATAAACGTTTCGCCATCTGTTACGCCATCTAGGCTCACATTTCCTGATCCAGAATCTAACGTGGATCCACATAACTTCGATAGTGACACAGATCACCTGAAGCCTTCCCCATCCACATCCAGGATGACTCATTCTGAAGGGAAAAAGACGTTAAGATCAAGCCGATACCCAGCGGTATCTACAGCTTGTGACAGAACCGGAGTTTCGGATCGGGCTGGAGCCATCACTGCAAGCGCTGTTTTGGAAGATTTGGGGATGATTACCAAAAAAGACACTTTAAATGTAACTGATACACATAAAATAAGAAGAGAGAGGAAAAAAAATTCGGAAAGAATGTCAGCAAGGAAATGAAAGACAGCTGGAACCACTGAAGGGACTTTATTTTGACGGAAGGAAGGACAAAACTCTAATGCAAGAGAGCGTAGGTGGAGAGATGTACCAAAAAAAAAAAACAGTCCTGGAAGAACACGTTACATTGATTAAGGAACCTGGAAGCAAGTACCTTGGAGACATAGTACTAGCTTCATCATCAGCTTTGAGTATTTCTCAAATGAATTCATGGAGAATAAGAATATTGACATTCATCAACTAGTAGCAATAGGGTGCGATGGAACAATCGTTAATAATGGCTATAAAATTGGCATGATTCGCCTTTCTGGGGAAGCCATTGGGAAACCCTTGCACTGGTTTATCTGCCAGTTACACGCAAATGAGTTGCCACTCCGACATTTAGTGCAGCATTTGGATGGTGGAACGAGTGACCCTAATGCATTTTCTGGTCCTACTGGGAAAGCATTGGCAAATTGTAAAAACCTCCCAGTTGTGAAATTTGTAGACATTTCGAGCGAATTTCTGAAAATCGACATAAATGATCTTATCACACACAAGCGATGGCTTTGGGATATTTGTCAAGCTGTCAAAAATAGAAACTGCTCATCAAGTTTGTCACAAAAGCACCCTGGGAAAATGACTCATGCACGTTGGCTAACAACTGCAAATCGAATAAAGTGTTTATACATTAGCTCGTCAGAGCCTTCAAACCAACTTCAAACTCTGGCAGAGTTCATCATGAAAGTGTGGCACCTATGTGGTTTACAGTCAAATTAAATCCATGTTGCACGTATAGTCCACGAAATTTGTGGCAGACAATAAACGTCTCACGCTATCTTAAAAACGATTTAAAGACTGTGGTCGATCCCATTATCCAGAGAAATGGCTATTTCGGCCACCCGGAAGCAATAATCTTGTCAATGATCACAGACGACAGACAGTCCATTGCAGAACTTGGACTGCGTAGGATTTTACGAGCAAGAAAGGAAAAAAAGGAAAGAATCAGACACTACAACATTCCGTCACTCAACTTCGAGGCAGTTTCATATATAGACCTCATTGATTGGCAGAAATGTAATTTGATGGAACCCCCAATTGACAGAAGATGATTTGAGAAATTTGATTTTCAGTGGAGAGTCTGTAGCTCAACACCTGGGAAGCCTAAAATTTCCTTGCCACACCCAAAGTGTTGAACGTATCGTGAAACTAGTAACAGAGGTTTCTGCGGCTGTGTGTGGAGAAAATAAGCGTCACGGTTTAGTTAGAACCCGAACAAAGTCGAGAAAAGTTATGCCACCATTTGAAACCAAATGCGAGTACCGAGTAAAACCGGAATAACTGCAAGGGCAAATGTATGGTTGGGTGGATAGGTGGGCACGGGTGGAACTTGAAATGGAGCCACCTCCCCGTAGTGAGTGCTGGGTTTTTTTCTGAATTTCATTTCAGAAAAAGCGAAAAGCTGCATGCAAAACAATGGAAATACACATTTTTAACTGTATGGTAAAATTCTGCTAAAAATCACGGCCGAAATGGAGAAGGAAGATAATTTTTGTTTTTCCCAAAACTTTGCATACGTGACCTACCCACCAGTACACAACTTTTCCACACTAAGGCAAAAACAAAATCGAAAACTTTTTTTTTACGCTCCGCCCTAACGACTAGTCAGTTGAAGCTATATACCTACCACCAGTATGAAGTAACATTACTTATTACAGAAATGCTAAATAAAGCAACTTATAACGGCCTCTCTCAATTTACAAATAGATATCCATAAAATAAACAATAAAAGCCAAGTGGTGTTTGTGTGTGAGGAACACGCACTTCATTTGCACTACTTTTTAACTACAATAAAGATAAATGTTTAAAAATATGGCCAATAACTACATGGGCTTTTTTGCCATTTTTGTATACTTTCAGCAAAATTCCACTCTACGAGTTGAAGACAATAATATATACAAAAATATACAGAGGCTGTTCGCACATTTTTTAGACGATTTTGATAGGCGGTAATAAAAAATCGTTTGCTGCAAAAGAAATAATTGCAATTGTACTATGTTTTTAAAAGTCAAAATTATCGTCTGGGGCTTGAAAGTTTTGTTTTTATTCAAAATGGCGTTTTTAACAAAGCAGTGGTTCGAAGGCTACATTTATGCTCTTTCCGAAGAGAAATATGCATACTCCGTTATCCAAAAACGATCTGAGAGTCATGGTTTTGTGATATCTAAAGCGTCGATAGGTAATATCGTCAACAAGAAAGGAAAAAAACGTCAAATTGGAGCCTCAAGTGGGACAAAAATTCCAAACAAGTATCCAAGGTAAAAACGGACATCTTCGACTATTGCAAAGGTACGTTGTTTAATGTTAAAAGAAAATCCCCCCTAGTCAAAGGACAGTTGCAAAATCATTAAAATGCTCGGTGTCCACTGTAAACAAAATGATAAACGTTGATTTAAATCTTAAGAAAGCGAAAAAACGCAATGTGCATCGTCTTCTTCCAAATCATATCGCTGAACGCAGGACACACTGCAGAATTCTATATGAGAAACACTTATCCAAAGAAAAATGGAAAACAATTGTCACAATAGATGAATCATGGGTGTATTTAAATGATTGCAACAAAAAAGAGCCATTTATTATCATAAAAGGGGAGAAAAAAGTTTAAGTACATGGTTCAAAGAATCGAAAAAAGTTTTTCTAAGGGATTCATGATTGTTGCTGGTTTTTCTTATAATGGCAAGTTAAAAATAAAGAGAGTGGAAAAAATGTCAAGATTAACTCCAAATACTATCAGGAACATATTTTATCGCCAATTTTTCTGAATGAAATACCATCGCTTTACCCACAGTGCCATCAATCTGTGAGACTCCATCAGGACAAAGCTAGCAGTCACACATCAAAATCCACTGTAAATTTCCTAAAAGAAATGGAACAAAAAACTGGTATCAAGGCCATACCCTTCACTGATATCCCTACTAAATCTCCCGATGTATCACCTATGGATTTTTCTGCTTTCAGACTTTTAAAATCTGTATTATCCAAACGTCGTCCCAAAACCCTTACAGGACTCTAGAAAGCTGTTCAGGAGGAATGGGATAGAATACCTCTTCTGACACTTCAAAAGGCATTATTATCCTGGAAATTGCGGTGTCGAAAGATAGTTCAGAATAAGGGATGTCAAATAGAACATTTAAAACACAAAAATTTTATGTAATTTAGTTTTGTGAATACAATATACATCGTCTAAAAAATGTGTGAACAGCCTCTGTATACACAACGAGGTGCCTATAAACGCTTAACGACATGTTATCAATTGAAAATACCAGGCTTAAAAAATTTCGACTGCAAAACATACCATTGTAATATTCTTCGAAATGGAGTACGAATAGCACAACTAAGATGAGGAATAATCTTCAAATAAAACACAGGGGAATGAATATTCGTAACTCGTGTTCTTATTCGGATTTTTTACATAATTAGACTTAAGACAGACTTATGATGTTAAATTAACTGAATATATAATGTCAATCATATTTTTAGATATATAACTGTTTTTGGGGTAGCAAAAAAATTTTTTTGAATATGAGGCTGAAATCAATATGCTGAAAAACTAAGATTTTCTTATTTATTTTTTTATTTATTTATTTATTTATTTTTTAGTAGATGGTATTAAATATTTTTGATATTATAGTTATTTTTGGGTATATAGTTATTTTTCTCCTTTAAGTATTTAGGTAAAATAATATCCAACTATATCCATCTATAAATAATTTTAAAATATCTAATATTTTATAATATGTACGTGAAAATAGAAATAAATTAATAATATTCATTTTTATTCAAGAAACACTTTTCTCCGAAATATTTTATATAAATAATTCCAAAATACTTTGACACTTTTATTCAGTTTTAAAAACTTTAAGTTTACAAAACAATATTTTCAAAATTATCTTTAATATACAATACTGTATCTAATATTTAAAAGCGTTCTGCGGTAGATGCGATTTTACCTTAATATAACAAAACATTATTATATTAAGTAACTAGTTTTATTTATGAATATATCGTGTAGATGGCGCCACAAGAAACTATTTCCCGAAATTTGGTTTCCTAACAGGGGTGCAACTAAATGGGACATTTATTTAAGCGGGAGGAAAAAACTGGGGAAGGAAATGGAACACATTTTTACAACCACGAACTTCGACGTATTTTAATTAAAATATTTAAAGTGTCAGAAAAATCCTGCTCTTAGTAAAAAATTCCAGTTTGTTTACATGGCCAGAGAGTGTCTTATTAAAGTAATCGGATAATTTTACCTTTGAAAGATAGTGTCAAAAATGAAAAACGAATTATACAACATCTATAAGAATGTTTTCCATTGAATTTTCCATCCAAATAAATAACTTTTTTTTTGTACTAACTACTTTTTCAAAATATAAATACTGAATTCAAAAATAAATATCAACTTTTCAAACAGTAAGTATAATTTCATAAAAGGCCTCCGAAACCATTGAAACTACAAATCGATTCGTCTGCAATAGATACAAAGCAAAAGCTTGCTATTTTTTTTCTTAGGGGGGCGGGGTGTAAAAAAAAAAATGAGTAATACTCTAAAAATCCCCTACTTCAATTTTTTTTTTTTTTAATTCTAATAATTTTTATTATCCGAATGCTTCATTTTCATAGCTGATTCAAGAAAGGAAACTAGGCGTTCTAAATTCATTGATTAGTTTTGAATTTGAGAATAATCTAATACAATGGCTAATATAGTTGATTTATGCCATTTGAAAGTTTCCGATATAATAATATGGTGATAACCAAGTACGAAATAAAAAATAGTACTTTAAAAAAAAAAAAAAAAAAAAAAACTTCAAGAAAATAACCATTTTCGTCTTCCTTTAACGGATTTTTTTTAAACAAAGTTTTTTTTAAATGCTAGAACAAGCTGATTAAGCTATTTCAGATCTTTGGGTCGGATGGTCGAACAACGGAATGAAAACGTCCTAAAGAATGAAAAAATAAAGTTCCAACAGTAAAATATGGCGGGGGAGAAGTTATAGTAGAGGGTCTGATGAGACGGTAATCTAATTTATTAGTTATGCAATGGATGAGCATGGGTCTTGACATTTTAACTATCGCATCTTGAAAAATCTTCGGCAGGAAAACTAACTTCAAACACTTTTATTTAATTCTAAAATCTCTGACTCAAATTATACTGCTTTCAATGGGCTAATTTGGCTGCTCTATAATTACACCTCGGATAAAAGAACTCCCGGACGGATAAAAGAACTCTCTTTAATCTCCAGATATACACTCATAAAACAGCTTTTAAAAAAACTGGAATCTAAAATTTTTAAAAAAATTTAAATCAGCGGCTGAAGTTAATTATACAAGGTGAGAGATACAAAATCAAGCTAGATGTACCAGAGAGAAGGAAAAAAAACTTCAGTCGATTGGTTGTTTAAAAACGCTTCCGTAATCCTTCTGTGCCTACAGATATCATACTTGTTTTAAAAGCAAATAATAGTAAATCAACAAATTATTGGAAAAATCATAACATCAGTTATGTTTATTTTTAACCTTATTGAAAGGGTTGCCCAAATTGGTCGGTAGATTTGTACTGTCAGTCCAGCGCCCAAGCCCATAATAAACATCAACCGAATAGCGGAATTAAACCCTAGGATGAGTTTGCAGGTATTGCTACGCAGCTTCTGGTCTTCAGATTCACCAAGCTGAAGGACTGCCGTCCGGGAAGCATTATTATTGCGAATTACCTTATTGAAAAATCCTGTACGGTCATTTTTGTGCTTACCTTCCGTCTGTATCATGCTATTAATGATGAATTTACAATGTATTATTTCCACGAAATGTAGATAAAAGTCTTAAGCGTTCTAGGATTCTAAAACCTGCATTTTGTCCGTGTGATATAATTATTTAACCGGAACACATTTATATAATGCATACGATTCCGATCACTTTCGAAAGACAACTGCTTTGAAGAATCTTGCTTTTATCTATCCCCTCTCCCCATAGATATAAATTAATTAGCATAAAACTGTAACGTTATAATCTCACGTTTTCCCGTTACGTTTTATATAACCTTCAATTATAAAACGTTTAATAACGCACACACAAAAAAAGGGGGAGACCTTAGGTAACATAGGGAGGAGCCTCCTGTTAATTTTCTCGCTAATCTTTCATTTTTCCTTTCATATGCACAAAAAAAAGAAGAAGAAGAGACAGAAAGGGCAGTGATACGCCAATGGGGGGAGGGCCACTATACGCCTCTTAGTATGCATCTAGAATATATTTTTATTAAATGTTTATACATTTTTTACTATAAAAAGTCACTATTTTCAAAATAATTAATGAAAAATAAATAATAAGTAATGAGTTTATTTATTTTTTCATCTTCTTCCTAATATTTATCAAGTTTTGATAAACATTAAAAATTAAAGTTTCTTTCAATATTTTCCGTAAGTCCCTTTAACAAATTTTTATAGTTTGAAGACGTAAAAGGGATTCAGATCCTAGTTTGCTACAGCGGATATCACACAAATAATTTTTGAAGCAATGATAACAGCGTTCACTGTATCTTGCTATTTGTTAAATATTAGCCAGATTAAAAGCTATTATGTAAGAAAATTCGCTCATCAGCCAACTTTCATTGTGAAACGGTAGTTTTAGATTAGCAAGGTACCAGTCGTTGTGCACGAAAAATTATGTTAACACTAAGTGGGAAAAAATGTTTGGAAAGAATGTTTTAAGGTAATAATTAAAAAAAAAAAGAAAAAAAATGACACAAAATCGGACCATGCATGTGTCAGTCAACTAAATGCGATTAAATGAAAATCTTGGATTAGACATGCAGCTAAATTACATTTCAAAATCGCGCTTTCCGGTAAGATTGTGTTACATATAGCATTTGTAATAAATCCTCCAGTTAGTTCAATGGCTGATCTGCTCTTTTCAGAAACTAGTGTATAGAAACAATACAGAGGAGGGTAGTTCAATATCCTTCATTTGCAGATGTTAAACCTTCAAATAATTCGGTCCTTCTGTAATTGAAGATATAGTGGGTATGGGTGGAATTTTGTCTCCATAAGCTCCCAAACTGACCTTCTATAGTTCTTATACCCTCAATTATTAATTAAACTGGCTTAACTTTAACAGATGGGCGATTCAAACATCAATTCTACAGAAACTAATACACAACGAGGTGCCTATAAAAGCTTAACGACATGTTATCAATTGAAAATACCAGGCTTAAAAAATTTCGACTGCAAAACATACCATTGTAATATTCTTCGAAGGGCTTGTGGCGGCCCTGTGGTACAGCGCGCTGGTTTTCGATGCTGGGGGTGCTCAGATCGAATCCCAGCGTTGCGCCACGAAAAATGCCTCCGTTCGTGTCGTCCCTTCATAGGGGGTAATGCTGTCCACCTATACGGTGCCCACATAATAAAATGGACAGCAAAAACTGCGGCGTAGTTCAGGCGAATGTTTCATTACAAGTGCCTCCGCATTGGTGAAAAAAAAATATATATATTCTTCGAAATGGAGTACGAATAGCACAACTAAGATGAGGAATAATCTTCAAATAAAACACAGGGGAATGAATATTCGTAACTCGTGTTCTTATTCGGATTTTTTACATAATTAGACTTAAGACAGACTTATGATGTTAAATTAACTGAATATATAATGTCAATCATATTTTTAAATATATAACTATTTTTGGGGTAGCAAAAAAAATTTTTTTGAATATGAGGCTGAAATCAATATGCTGAGAAACTAAGATTTTCTTATTTACTTTTTTATTTAATGTATTTATATTATTACATAATAAATTAAACGCTGAAAGCAAAAATTCTCCGAATTACGGTTTTCACTTTTAATCCCGATTATCACAATATTTTTTATATGTTTGCCTCTTTATTTAAAAAATGAAGCGTTTTTTTGTGCTTTCAAAAGTCTTCAACGCATTTGACAAAACTGTTAGCAACTTTTTTCAGTTATTTTAAATTAAGTTAGATAAATAGTTTGTGTGCAGAAGATAAATAAACTCTGTTTAAGAAGAAAAATTGTTTTACATAGAATCTCAAGATGAATCCTTTTACGTCCAATTAGATAAAATTACGAACTTTAGAAGACAAAACACACTCAGCCGACAGGCATTCGTTAGCAGACAGCAGCAGGAACTTGACCTTGAATGTAGTTTTAACGTTACACGTTATGAATTCAATAAATAGGTTGCAAAAGTTATGAAATTAATAACTTGATTTTGCATTATTGCCAACTTGTAGCGTTTAGGAGCGGATTCATTACACCTGTTACGTATAATAACGAAATACCTTGTAATTGGTAAAACCAGAGAGAAAACGTGTGATTTTAAAAATACCAGCACTGATAACGAAAGCAAGGCTAATTGAAAATAAATAATACAAGCAGAAACGAGGTTTGATAAACCAGTTTGTTAGCGGTTTGTCAAAATATTTTGCAAGAGAGCGCATGAAGCGTGGAGAATCCAGGCAACTATTACCCTGTCGATAGACGTTGACGTTTTATCTCTCGTAAATCAAAATGTACGACAAGTGTGCGGTTTTATTCCGTAATGTCACCATATTAAATGTGATCTCGGAATCAATCAACTGGTAAACAGCAATTTAGAACATTTATTACTAATCACTAGCTGATAAAGTATGAAATCGCATAAAATGTGACGAAGAATGAAAATGCGACATGATATGAATTTACGGCGACCAAAAGAATTATTATGACGAAGTCGTGTTATAACATTTGAAACAATTTTCTGCTAATAATTGAAAAATGCATTTTCATATACGATTTTAGATTTATTTCTGTATTAATGAATTTAAATCTGAAATGACACGAATCATGTACAGTACAGCTTATATGCGGATTACATATGGTACTACAACTGATGACTAATATTAAAATTGTTAAGTTTTTTGAAATGAAATATGCGCTGATAGAACACATCTATCTCGTTCTTGTACCCATTTTTTTTTCAAATTTTTGCACCACATCTCATAATGTAAGTTAACAATCATTGACCTTCTGAAAAAAAGTAAGTAACACAAAAATAAGACCTTATATTTTAGTTTAAACATAATGGAGAAAATTTCTTGGGGTTAGACGAGAAAATATTAGATGCCGAATGCATACGATATATAAATCCATTAATTTTAATTTTTTTTGAGACTACGGTGATTATCTGTACTTGGCTACAGTTACTATGCAGCCTCACAGATAAAAAGCCTTTATTCAAAAGTTAACTTCATCTTCGTTTTCTTTAAACTGCATATGAAGTCTTTCATCTATAATGCAAAAGAAATAAACACTACGAACAAAACAAAATGCGCAAATAGACAATGGCAATAGACAAAAAATTCAAGGATTTCAATTTGAATCTCGCATCAGTTGTCCTTTCTTTCTGATAGACTCAACAAACAATAAAATAAAAGCCCTTCGGTCATTGAAAAAATATTTTTTTTTCTTAAAACATGATAAAGGGCTTCATGTAGATATTAAGGATGTCACTGGTGCTGTAATATTAATTGAAAACTGTGTGATTTCAATTTTTGAATTATGAAATCTATTTAGGCTATTCATCAGACAAACAATAAAGAATGAATAACTCTTACTATCATGTTTCTTGGCACTGGAAAAAAATCCATTTACTTGATCTACATGGGGAGGTTAAATTTTTAATTCAAAAATATTTGCGAAATCTGTTTCTTAGAAACCGGAAACTCGGTGGAAAAAAAACCAAAAGCGGGAGTCGGTGTTTTAGGTTTGGAAAATTTCACCCAAAAAGGAAAAAATATGTCATAGACTTCCTTCTATTTTGAAGAACGTTTTAGGTCATATAGATCATAGTAATGCTTACCATACTTTTATAATCTACTAATTTCATTTATGAAAATAAAATATAAATGATGCATTTTTCTTTTATATTACCTTTCTACGTTGGACAAAACAAAATTTTTTACGCTACAGACTTAACAGATATTTTAGCCATGACAGAAAATTTAAACATCACAAACCATGCTAAAATTTTTCCTTTATAACTCGGGGGAAATACGGTTGAAAAAGTCTGTTTCTGAAAGACTCAAAATTCACTTTCAGCTACAACTGTTTCTGAGAGAACTGATTTCAATACTCAGATTCAGGAACACACAGCTTCTTAATATCCGCAGTAAAAACTATGAGAGGTGACTTCTTTCGGACAAATTAATTTAGTTCTTCATCAGCCCGACGAGCATCAAATGTGATTGTCTCTATGGACTGTTCACAAATTAAATTAGTACAAAGCTAGTCGCTACTCTCACTTTTCACGATAATATGGAGGAAGCTGTCTCTTCTTGTTATGCGTTTTTCACAAGTTTCAAGTGATATTCAAATTCAGATTCAAAATTTGCAGTGTTTTTATATTTAATCAGCATGAATGATAGCAGCTACAGTGTTATGACTAGACACTTCATACCGATTTGGAATGCATAAAATAAAAAAAACAATTTCCTAGTTTTAAAAAAATTATAATTTTACGATTTAAACACCTGCCTATGTGATGTAAAAAATTTCATCACCTTTAATTGATGCTAAAATTTTCATTTTATCTTAGCACCATACAATTAAAATTTAGGATGCATCCATATGATATAAATAAGGTAACAAATAATAAAACAAGAGTTACCTTAATTTCGATATTTTTGCTACAGTTTTTAATATTCTTTAAAATACTTAAAGTTATCGATGAATCGCTTAAAAATTACCTATTATTTTTACTAAGATGGGACGAGAGCGTCAAAATATTTTGCCCATAAATACCCAGGTACAAGTCTGCAAAGTAACGTAGTTTGCACTCTTTATTGTATTCCCAGCCCCCTTAAACATACACGCACACACACGAGAAAAAGGTGAAAAAAACTGAAGGAGCCAGTGTTTTGAGCCTGTGGACGGTAATACACAACACATAATTTTAAAAAAAAACTGTTTTATTTAATTTCACAAACAATTTGTATAAAATAGCGTAAAAAAGTTTGAAATAACCTTATAACTATTTCACAACAGTAGTCAAATGATATTTCTTCAGTTTCTAAAAAGATTAAATTCGACTGAAGTAGGAAAATATTTCACAAAAATACTAAAACACCAATGTCTTAGCATTTAAGTTAAGTTCATATAATTTTAGTCGAAAACTTTGTAAGCATGCAAAACGTTGCAAATAACTCTTTTCAAAAAAGAAAACATTTCTTTTCGCAATATTGTATCCGTTGTATCTAACTTCATCTCAGTGTAAAAATCTGTACAATAATAACTATTAAAAATTTGCACGCATGAAAATAATTCTAAAAGTGAGAATTGGGAACTAAGCAAATACAACTCTAAATGAACATAAGCTGCAAATATCCTAAAACAAAGTTGTTGTAAAGGCTGTTAAAGTGTTCGTATACTTAATATATGAATATCATACGACAAAATGAAAGCAGATTGTCAAAAATAAAAAGGCACAGTTATTGTAAAGCTAAGAAAAATCTCAGTTAATGCAGAAAGCAAGCATTCTATAGTCGGGATATTCTGCTTTCAGCTAAATCGCATGAATGATGAGTTTCTCAGTCTATCCTCAAATTTCCAGATTCTAGCCTTTCTTCAAATACAAATCTCATGTCTCCCCACGTACTGAAGTCGTAAAGATAGGATGATAATTTATTGCCATCTTACAAACTTTTTATTCTGTATCACTCCTGACTCAGTACCACTTACTTTCAGTCCCCCGTCACCAAATTTCGAAACCCGCTTTCTGCAGTAGAATTACTTCAATGACTTTAGTTAATCTTTGGAATCTCTAGATTCAGCGAAAGATAATTCTACAATTGTAGCTTTTTAAGAAAAAAGTATCATAAAATAATAAAAAAAGAAGTTAATACTAAGAAAACAACCAATGAAATGTACAGAAAAAAAATCTACGACACGATATTTCCCATCCTTCCCGCTTCGGCCCTCAGATGAAAATTTAGGATATTTTATTTTGAAAGAACTTTAACTAGTTCACACACGAACACTCGAGAGTCAGATGAAAGTTTTTTTCTTTTTTTATTTATTTATTTTTGAAGATATTTAATGTTCATATGGATATTTTTCAACTAAATATTCATTTAGTACGACTTAATCCCCGAAAGCGACATGAACACACGTCTATCTAAAGTTTCAACTCAGAAAATTTAATGCAACTAAATTTGAGTAATTCTAATATTTTTCTATCGATAAATTAAAAGCTACTAAATACGAAAGAAAGCCAGAACATATCGCTAAAGATATAATATGAGCTTCCTGTAAGCACACTAAAAATTATGATACACAACTAAATCTGTAATTTAGACTTTGGATACAAACATTTAACTCTAAATGGGTATTGTTACACAGTTTAGATAAACAATTGCTTTTATTTGATCTAAGTACTTGTAAATGCAGAACAATTCTTCGTTCATTTTTACTAAGAGGGGGAGGGGGGGGGGGGGGGCCTACAAAAATATTTGATTTTCTGATGGAGAGCGAAAATAAGTTTAAAAAAATAAAATTAATCCAAAAGGCTTCAATCTTTACAGAGTATCTATATTTTTAAATTAAAATGAATATATTAAACTATGCGACAGTAATCTTCTATTTTTTACGCACATTTTTTTCACCTCAGAAATAGTGTATGTAAGCCAGTTGATAGACTCGAATACTTTTTAAAGATAATGGTAGAGAAAATGCATACTGAACAGTGTATTAATTATGACTATTTTAAAATTATGCAATTGATAATTCTAGAAACACAATACTGGATATGTATTACATCTTACATACATATTTGGAGGACAAAATTACCGAATTCAAAAGCCACTTATTCACACTAGAATAGACATAATGCTACAAAATAGACGCTACTTTAAAACTCAAAACAAAACTAACCAGATATTATAAAAAAATAAAGCTATCAAAGCTCCTGAATTTATATTCATATAAAATTCAGTTCAATTTTGTTGATCTCTAAATATGGCTTGAAAATGTCTATATCATCACCTGAGCCAAGGGAATTTTAAAAAATACTCCATTTTACATTCTTATTATTTTTACATGAGTTTAAAAATGAAACACGACACAACAAGCCAATTTTAACATCTTACTACAATTTAAATTCTAGTCCGGATCCCCTCTCCCAACCGGAAAAGCAATGAAGTTAAGCAATAAGTTTGATTAACTTTCATTTTAATAAAACTAAAAGGTTTTAATGTATAGATGGAAATACCACTGTCTAGAGCAATTCCTAGGTACTTATACCAGGAAATAATAGATTTTTAGAAAAATTAGACTGACCATGTCTTCTGCGTGGGGGCACCATTATGGGAGCACCATTTAGCAAAGCCAGCATTAACCCCCATGAGGGAACGAGTCGGTAACGACAAAACCTTACTCGGGGTCTGAACCCAAGCACACTGCGTGGAAGCTTACGGCTCCAACCACTATACCATGTGGGGTCATTTGTTCTGAAGTTACATATTAAATTTGTCACAATTCTAAGGATATCTTTTGCACGACAGTGTATTAATTATGACTATTTTAAAATTATGCAATTGATAATTATTTGATAACGATTATTATATTAAATGATATAATTTTCTGACAAATGGTTATTAATTGATAATGATTATTTTAACATTATATAGAACAAATTTGAATAACAATAATAATGAGTAAAATAAATGCGTTTTAAACCAGTTTGGCTAATTCTTAGAGCATTCCGCAAATTTTCAAATATTTTAATTTTATTTTCCGTACAAAATAAATGTCTGGCATGTATTGCAACCTCGATAACGAAAACTTTATTTATTCTACTATGCACAATTATCAAATATAGTGCACTATAGTTAACATTAAGCTTTAGAAAATTTTTATCACTCTTCAGAAGACGATTAAAATGATTTTTTTAGGACACGTTTACCACCACCACAACAATAATAATAATAATTAAACTCTGATGCTCTGAACAATTAATGTTGTAGCATTTATCGGTTTACAAATGTAAGTCAGAAACATTGTTTTTTTCCTTTAACCACAGTAATCATACATAGAGTTCAGCAAAATACGAAAAAAAAAAAAGACATAACAGAATCAAATTTAAGTATCATCTAAAGAAAGATTAAGAAAATTATATATAAGCGCAACTTTTATCCATTAAAGCGTAGAAAATTCGAGTAAGAAACGACTCTTGCTCAGTGAAGAATCAGATGTAAGCTTGTATTAAGAACATTCTTCGGAGTCACTGCTATAGCCTTCAGGATAGCTTTCAATCGGTTCATCAAACATAGTTTCATATCTCTAAAAATTAGTTACATTAAAGCCAGTTCACGAGGGTTTTAACATTGATTTTCATGATTAATCTTACGTTTTAAAGTCAGATTCAGCTCACATTGCTCAACATCATTATTAATAACAATGCTAAATATATACGAATAATCTATTAAATACACACACATGAATGCTCCTCTACTTTAAAAATATTTATCCGGTTAGAATGCATATGAAAGTGGGAGATAACTTCACAGAATTATAAAATATTCGAGAACTTGAAAACTTAACCACTCAGTCTATAAGGTTTGCTAATATTTAAAGAATATGTATAACCAAGGCAAAAATTGAACGCAAGATTTGAAATCCAACAATTTTATGATACACAGCTCACATCATGGAAAATTAGCACACTACAGAAGGTTTTACAAATAAAATTGGAAAACAAAAGTTTGGAAGTTTTTTGTTTGTTTTTTTCAGTGCTCATATCAAGTATGATTTAGATTTCAGGTAATTTGGGCAGGTTGATTTAGACTTCAATAAAACTAAACTGCACTACCTTAACTAACTCTATCTTCAAACAAACGGATTAAAACGCCTTTTTAATGTTGAAAATGAAATTACTTAAAATAAAATTTATCATAACGTATCAGGAAAAAAACCTTCAAAATAAATATATATTGCATGTATGTTTGTATAGTGTGTAAGTGTTATCTTTTTTTTTTTTCAAAATTTCATACTTCGCGGTAGCTATAACCATCGAATTTGGGCGGAAACGGTTGCTCTGGTCAACCTTTAAATTCGCTGTTCGCACTATTGCATTTAAATCAATCAACTAACTCAACAAAAAAGTTTTTACACTATGTGGTTTTTTAGCAGGTCCCATTAATACTATTCGTATTAATATGTCAGACATGGTAAGATTTACTAAGAAACCTGAAGGTTCTCCTACGCACTAGTTACTCTACTGCAACGCAAAAGTTTCTGAACAGGTTGGTTGTCAGTTTGACACCAATGACCAAACCCCACTGAAAATCACAAAGGTCTCCGTTCAGTCCATTCTACTAAAATGGTCTACAATGAAATCAGCAAACCACAGGTGCATTTTCACTGAAAGCAGTTTTAAGGCAGCAGCTTAGAAATGCATTCCGACCCTCAAACTGAAAAAATATATATAAATCGTAGGCTTTTAAATATAAATTTCCCGAATTATCCATTTTTTCAAACTTTAGATTTTTTATATTTATCCTATATATAAAAAATATTTAGCTCTAATCTAACATTTTTTATACGTTTTTAAATAGCGTTTAATTTTTTCGCTAATCTTTTTTTTTTTCATACGCAGAAAAAAAATGAAGATAGCAAGGGGAGTGATCTGCCAACGGAAGGTTAGGCCGCCGTCTCCCCCAACCCTAGTTTGATAATACTCCATTATATAATATATCATTTATAAATAAAATTAAATTTAAAAAGTATAAATTTTATGAAATTACTAAAGCTTCTACATAATAAATAGAGTTTGGTGAAATTCATAATTTCATTGTTTGATATCTAATACATATTCAGGAAATCGAGGCAAGATGAAATGTCAGTGTGATGTTCACGATGTTTCCGTCCATTTCCAATGGATTAAATTAAACAAAAGCAAACGAAAGGAAATATTTGTGTAACGCAGGAAGCTCAACGCCGCCACGTGCACACAAAAAATGGTGGAGAAAAGGAATTCACTACTAATTTCCACCCTTTTTTTTCCTAAGTACAATAATATAAATAAATCATCAAAGTAAAATTCATGTGAATTGAAGAACACAATTTTCCCCGACAATTAAACAAGATTTTAAGCGAATACTAAATGAAAACATTCGCATAATGATTTAAAAGTGTAAAGAAATCACTTATTCAAACATGATTAATTCCTTTTATATTGTAAAAGCAAGTAACACTCATAAACTTTATTCGCATTGAACAGAACACACTCACATGAAACACTGTTATTCTCATTCGATCTTCACAGTAATATAAAAAGCACTTCATTCACAAATTATTTTATCTACACATAAGGAAAAATAATAGATTAAAATTTATCAGTGCATAATAAGCATTTTTCACGTACTGCGTTTTGAATTCAAAAATCCCACAATAAGGTACAGACAAGGTGGGGAATAAAATGCTTTCATAGTAATTTTTGGAACGTAATTAACACCTAAACATAGAAATCAAACATGTTTTTAAAGTAGTGAATTCACTGCAAAGGAGTTTAGAGTGCATGTAAATGAGTAGAGGTCAATCCTTGTTTCAAAGTAGTTTGAATCGGTATTTTTAAATGGCGATAAAAGAAAGTACGAAATCTTCATTCAAAAAAAGAAACAATTTTCTAAAAAAAATTATTAATAAATATCTACTAGACGACAAAGGTATGTTTTCAATAATTTTGTCATAAAAAAAAATACTTTTAAATTCGGAATTAGAAACAGAAAACATCAACACGTTTAAGTTATCTAACCATTTGAACGCTAGTTCTTTTCTTAAATAGGAAAATAAAAGAGGAGGCATTGAAACTTAGCCCAAAATCACTATTTTTTATACGTATAAGGAGTGATAGTTACGTAGATATTAGATGTATGTTTGGAATTTGCTCTTGATAGCATCATGAAAACTATGATATTCTATTTTTCCGAAAAATAAGTTCTAAAGTAAGACAGTGGAATCTATGGCACAACGTACTTTGCAGACAGGTGTTCTAATAATTGAATTTTCCGGAGTATTAGCTCACAAGCCATTTTAAAATTCATTCCTAAGCTTATTAAAATGATTTTCCAAGACATTTTTCATTTGTTTAGAAAAAAAATTTCTCACCTAATATCAAGAACTATTGTGTTAATGAATACCCAATAAGTATCCCCCAACAAAGATATCTTAATCAAACGAAGATATCCTGATTATAACGCACAAATTTATTTTAGAATTAATAATTCAATTTTCGTTTCCGGATTTGAATGAAAAAAGTTATCGGCGTACTTCTTTCGTTTGACGTTGTTTCCGCCCTATAGTTAAAGCTAAGTGGATTACAATTTGATTAAGGTTTTCTTGTTCCAAAAAAAACAAAAAAACTTAATACCGCAATCCTGAATGATATACTAAACTCATGCAAAACACAAGTATGCATTCCATGAAACTGTGACTATCTGATAATTTTACGGAAGAAGATAATAACGCACCAATAGAGACACTGATGAAAACAGAGAATTCAAACGTGATAAAGGATAGATTAAACAAAAATTGACTACCGTTGTAAGTGCTTTTAGTTCCTTATCGAGAAAAGTGATGGAGATACATCCAACGAAAAGGTTTGGCAGCCTGCAGGTCGGAAACGCAAAAAAAAAAATAATAATAATATATATAATAATAGTAACGGATATGAAATAAAATTTTCACAATAACGGTATGATACTGATTATTTATATGATTCAAATTATTTCAAGGATAACAGAATATTTACAAATGATACGAGGTGAAGCAAGCAAATATTAACCAATAATTTGGGAAAACCTAGTCTAAAGATTAAAGTTACAGCACTTCGTATATATTTTCTCAGATTTTTTATTATTATTAATTTTAAATGGCTATATATGTGAAAATCAGTAAATGCAATAATGTAAACAATTCAACACGAACTAAAACTAGAGGGCATAGACTGCCGAATAAATTAACTGAAAACCTACCTTAGCGTTGAAAATTTTAAATTTTCAATAAAAGATTGCGCAGTTGCAACAAATCCTCATATTGAAAACGGACATATATAACTAAAATTAAAATATAAATCTTTTTGTATTTCTGCTTTTTCATTTGTGTTCTTTAGGATTGTATGTGTACTTGCGTTTATGGTTCGTTGAGTCCTAAGTGCAAGATGTCCGTGTACTTTCATTTGATTTGACTATCTGTTTCAATGGGGATATCGGGGCCTTGGGATGTCTTTTGGTTAGACCTGCATCCTATTCAAAAAATTCCCCTCTTGAGGTAACTGATTTGGTTAGGCCTCCTGATGACGAGACCAGTCGGTTACCTCAATATATAGTTTGTTCCGTTACTGCTACAGAATCTTCCCATATGGTGCGTTGAGTCCTAAGTGCGCGATTTCTGTTTTTTTTTTTTGTCTACATTCTTTCTGATAATAATTATCTTGCTCTGTTGAATTATTTAATTTTAGCTATATTTGATAATCAGTAACTAGGACTATCTATTTTAGTAACTGGAAAAAAAAACATAACAAAATTTTACCTTATCAAATGGTACCGACAGTATAAGGAGTAAATGGTTATAAAAGAAAAGAAGTCACAACAGTGATAGCAGTAAACAAATGCAACAGCTCTACTTCACAGAAATTTGTTAGAAGAAATTCCATTTAATTTCTATAATACGCTCAGTTAAAATGAAAGTTACTGAATTACTCTTTTCTACTACCTCTTTTTATTCTTGCAAACTATTATTACTTGTAATAATGGAGCGCAGAAGTGAAAGAATGATTTTACCGATTATGTACATGCAGATGCAAATAAAGTTAACCAATTCACAATATTGTACCAACGCTGATTAGTCGACAAAAAACTTCTAAATTTTGCCGAGATGTTTATCCAACAATTAGCCCTTCAATTACATAACTTATTCCAAGACAAAATAACTGTTAGAAAACGGTATGCACCAACTTTATTACTTGGATTAGTAAGATTAAGAAAGGGGACATATTCATTCGAAGCGGAAATTCATTTAAAATAATTTTTCTACATTACAAACCACTTTCAAAACAAGAAAGCTGTTTATAATACTCAACACAACTTTCTCACTTTTAACATTTTATAAAAAGTATTTATACTTTAAAAAGGATTTCAAAATTACAAAAGTTTACGAAAACAAAAACAAAAATCATAACATACATTAGTGTGTATAAACACACAAAAAATATTATTACCTATCAATTATATTGTGTCCCACATAGTTACGGACAAATCACAAAATTCAAAAAATTTTAGAAAATTAAAGATATTGTAAACAGTTATTTTTATTTAATATTTCTATTGTTCTTTTACACTCAGATGGGCGAGAAGCGTGATTTCTAAAATCCTTTTGAAAATGCTTTTAAAGCCAAGAAACGTGAACAAAAGTTTATATCATTACTCATGCCAAAGAATTACGCTTTGACAGGCCTAAATTAACTTTCTTCGAAACATCTATCGGAGTGAAATGTCTAGTTAAAATACACCAGACAAAGGCAAGTTACTTTTAATATAAATCGTAAAACCCAGAGCATTATGACATAATTCACTTCGATACAAATGTAGCACATAAGTAAATAAATATAACAAATAATGTAGCGATATCCATAGATAGAAATACAGTGACACTTCTCTACCCGGCCTCCCCATAAAACGGCAACTTTTTTTGTGGAACTTTTACTGGCCGCCATACAGAAGTCCACCCCTATTCGACGGCCTCCCCTCAAAACGGCCACTTTTTTTTCGGAATCATGACTGGCTGCCATAGAGAATTTTTAATGTATATCTTTCAGTGATGTAAGCATAGCCTCTATCACAAGGAAAAATGCTAAGACTTCCCTTATAAACTTGACTGTGAATAATTTCTCAATAATAATTAGATGTAAAATACGGATGTTTTAAAAATATTCTTATGAGTACTCTAAAACACATAATTCGAAACACATTCTAAAAACCTCTCATTTTCCTTACGGAAAAGTCTATGATATTAATTAGTTAACGATTCATTTTCCCATAATTTTGGACAATTTTTCTTTCTTTTTTTTTCATAAGCTTACCTCCTTCTTTTGTTAAGCACGAGTAAGCCACAAAAAGATAATTCACCAATGAATAACCAGGTGTTCAGTGTACGAGAACCTAGCAAGGATACCAAACGTTTAGATTAATCATAACAATAGAATATGATAAACAGAAATATGCTTCATTGTGAACAACTTGAGGAGGATATTATGGGTACCATCAGCAGGCACACATTCCCTTTCAATATTTTTAATATTTTACCACAGCTTCGACATTAATGAACCATATTAAAGACAGTTTAGGCTAATGTTAAATAATTCTGTAGAATCGCACCTTTTTAAATCATTCAACAAAAATTATTAGGTTATCATCATCATTAATCATCAGACTATATAAGATTTGCATTTCAGTTTTATTGTCACTGACTAATTGAGGCTTGAAATAAACCACGAACATTGCAAAAATAAACTTTTAAACCACGCTCTTTTTTTTTTCCTTTTCTTCCCCTTGAAATTTCAAAAATGAGCTTCAAGTATATGTGTAGGTGTACGAGATTGCAATTTTTTTAAAGGGGTACGAAAATCCTCCATCCAAGATCCGAAAGTGTAACCGAGCATTTTATAATTATATTTCATTTTTAATTCGTACGTATATTTTGAAACAGATAGATTTTTTTTCTCTCTTAAATGTCTATTATAAAGCTGATGAAAAGAGTACTGAAAAAGAAAACTAATATTTACTACAAGTTATTATTACGAAGTGGAACATCTTGCGTCACCTTTCATACTATTAGCGTGCATGTTTTTATCGGCAGAATCGAGTGGTGAATCTACGATCACGATTTTTGCTACAAGTCATGCGATAAGTCACGTCTCACTTGATAAGTTATTTGTAAAGAACCTTACCCATATGGAGACTGTACAAAGATTTATCAATCTATAGTCCTACAGAAAACACTCAAGAAAACAGGGTGGGTCTTATGTGATAGACGTGACGTGACGTGACAGCGTGATAGACGAAACAGCTTCAGTGATCCTTTCTTTTGAAATGGTCCAGATTTCGAACATGAATGGAATACACTTGTGTTTTTACATAACCCCAAAAATAGAAATCCATGGGGGTAAGGTTAATTGATGACGGTGGCAATCAACCTTCTCGTCCGACCCATCGCTGGGGAAATGTTTCGTTAAGAAATTCCCGCATGATTGTGGCAAAATGTTAACGTCGGAAAATGGAATTCTCCGGAATTTTCCTGCGCTAGTCCCGAAGTCTTATGAGTTTAATGTTACAAACTCTAAGGTACGACAGATATTCATGTGACAAGGTATATCACACTTGTCCTGAGCCACAAATATAGTATAAAACCTTATCTCAATCTGCCTTTTGCCGATTCAGACACACAGTGGAAGGATTTCAAACCATATTTATTCGCAGTTGTTCATCAGTTTAGAGACTTTTTATTAGTTCTTATTAGTTAGATAGACATTTAATTAGTTCTTTTACTCTTCCTTTCCTTAAGACCCATCAAAGTCGTGAATTTTTGTCTTTTATCTCGTGCATTTTATCGTGTTGTTTTGTCTTTTTAAGATGACAGTGGATTATTCGGATATCATACTACATATTCTGAATCTAGACAGAAAAGAAAATTATTATATGGTAAATATTAAAATACTTGATGACGAAAGTCACTCTATATATAACTAATATATAGGCATTAAAAAATCTACAAGCAAACTGTTTGTCTTATCAACGATGTTTTTATATACAGTGCGTCCCAAAAATATTGGTGGGGTTTTAAATGGTTATAGCTTCAGAATAAAGCATTGTAGAGAGATGAAATATACGTCAAACTGAAGAGAAAATCTCCAAGTTTCTTATCTGTGCAGCAGACTTCGATGTGTATTTCCTTAGTTGTCCTGCAGATGTCGAGACGATATTCAGTCTCTTCCCATACACGGCAGAGAACATCCAGCGTGATCGACGAAACAGCTTCACTGATCCTTTCTTTTAAAATGGTCCAGATTTCGAACATGAATGGAATACACTTGTGTTTTTACATAACCCCAAAAATAGAAATCCATGGGGGTAAGGTTGGAGACCGTGGCAATCAACCTTCCCGTCCGACCCATCGCTGAGGAAATGTTTCGTTAAGAAATTCCCGCACGATTGTGGCAAAATGTGAACGCCAGAAAATGGAATTCTCCGGAATTTTCCTGCGCTAGTCCCAGAGTCTGTTGGAGCCAGCATATAAGCTTTTGCACACATAAACTTAGAGTGTTTCTCTTTCATTTAACGTTTGACTCGTGTCTGCAACGTGATTTGTTGCATAGTTATAGTGATTCGAAACCCCATCGTTATTTTGGGGACACACTGTATAATGACATTCAGCATATTCTGGAATTGAATCAACGATTGGATCAACAAATATCAACATTCATTTATCCTAAAGAAACGCACAAAAATTAAAGATTAAAGATAGCGTGTTTTAAATTCAGGGGTAAAAGTAAGAACGGTCAATTCAAATTCACTCTTATATTAATTTTTTTTCATTCTTAAATCATACTTTTTTTTTTCATTCTCCAACTATGAATAATTTTCAAAGAATAAATTTTTAAAATGCCATACTTTTAACGAGTAATTCCATATCATTGTGCTAAAGTTGGTTTTTAAAAAGAATGCAAAACTCCAAAATATGAACATGCGAGAAAAAATATATTCATAAAAAAAAGTTGTTTCTGAAGTAAGATTTCAAGTACAAAAAATGTTGTCTGCGTTGAAGAAAAAAATTGAATTTAACAAGAAAAGGTGAATCTGTTTTATGACAATTATTTTTCAGTGGGCTAATTGAAGCAAATGTGAGTATATGCATTCGACAGGAAGTGTTTTTATCATGAAGAACATTTTTTTTTCTACGAAAAATCTAAAAACCAGCAATGAATTGGAAACTGGAAAAACAATACGATGAACGCGTCAGAAACAAACATGGAAATTGTATTTCACCTCCAACACACACCAACTTAACAGTGTAACATTGTGCAATTGTTTGAGATTAATTGATGACAAAGTGTAATAATTATTGAATTCTTTAATATTATTTGGGACCGCAAAAAATTTAAAATTAATTTTACTATTTTTGTTAAGTTTTACAATAATAATCAGAAAATTGCAAGGAATATCTGTGATTACGCATTAAATATTTTGATGAAAGGATATACAGAAGGATTTTGACTAATTACGAAGTGAGCATTAAAAAAAAGAGAAGAAAAATTCGAATTAATAGTAAAACTCTGCTCAAGGGCGTAGGTTGCTTTCTATGTGATTTTGAGAGCGTGTATTTGTGTGTGTTAATGCAAATATGTACACTACTGACCCTTATGAACATTTAATGAAGTGGTTGCAAGTTTGAATAATATTTTTCTCCCGAATACTATATACATAAATTTACGTTTTATTCATGAAAAGAAACAAACAACCCCTTGAACTGCTGTCATGACATGCAGTATAATATTCATATAATATGAACACTACTAGTCGAAGGCAGTACTCCTCAGAGACGAAAATCCTCTTTGGCTGAAGTATTAATGGGAAATAACATTTTTGTTACAATGGTATGTAGGAAAGCATGGAAAAATTAACACTCATATTTCCACCAATAAGTGTGAGAGTAAAGAACAGAATGGAAGAATTAGCCAGGCGTGAGTCGCCATAAATCCTTGTCATCCACGCTTTAGCCATTAACCACGGGTCGTTTAATAATCTTTATTCGGAGGGGGGGGGGGGAAGAGAGCTGAAGAAGCGTCAGCTTCCTGGCTACGACAGAAGGACACACTTTTCTCTTCATTGATACTGGCGTTTCAGTTTTGCTTTTGTTAGAACTATGATACCAACCAATACTTTGTTTTGTAAATTTCCGTAGTTTCAAATATATATATATATATATATATATATATATATATATATATATATATATATATATATATATATATATATATATATACACACACACACTTCAGAAATTTGAAAATTATTTGAAAAGCCGACATAAACGCGCCCCTCTTGATTGCAATACATTGATAGATACCGGCTGGAAGAGTCGACGCTGAATCGAAACCGGCAGAATATAAACAAGAACACACAGTACAAAAACGTGCCTCTCTTTCTCTCTGCCAGTATATCTTAAACTAAAAATATTAATAAATTAATCTAACTTATGGACTAAAAATTGACAAGAGTGTATTTGAAGAAATTAAATTTTATTTTGAAGAGTTACCTAAAAAATTCCCTTAGTTAGATCTAAGCAATCAAAAAATTTAAATTTCCTGGGAAGAGCGAAATGTTCTAAAGGCGCATTAGACATGGATTCGACAACGTATGAAGAGCGACTGAAGTACGAGGTGTAACGGACTGAAAGGAAATAAAATTTTAATAGAAATAAGTTCTCGTCTACAATACCGCAAATTAAGTAACCAGAAATAAAGTTGAACACAATCAAAGAAATTCAAGGTATTCCTCCCCTTCATCCTCAAGAAATAATTATCGTTTTAAGTCTACATTTCTAAACAGAATAAGATTACTTTCTACAGTAATTGAATTTGTTATGAAATATTGAGATTAACTTTTATTTCCATTGTTATTATTACTCAATGGTAGTTATTCAATCTTTCACGCTTATCTCTGTGTAAAAATGAGTAAACTTACAACTTTTTTTTTAAATAATATTTTTTCTAAATAATATTTTGCATGTCGTAAACGAATTAAGAAACTTCGTGAAGATACTGAAAACAGCGTAAAAATATTGTTTTATGGTTTAAAATAAATATCACAATGAGATTTTACTTTTCAGTTTAATTTGTAGCACATTATGTTTTCACATAAAAAACATGTAAGATAGCTAATTCCCAATTATACTGGAGACATCAAATTGTCGGTATAGGGAGAGCATTTCTCACTTTCTCACATGCTCCGAATATTTTACAAAAATGTTCATTCTGTGAATACCTTCAGTACTGTTATGAAGCAAGCTAATTAGATAAGAAAAATTAAGTGGTATGATTAAGTCCTTATTTTATATGTAACAGACCTTCATTTTTTCATTCAATATTTGATGCTATTTTCTATTAAATATATTTAGTAAAGATCTCACGTTCCTTTTGCTGTGTTGTAGCTCACTCATGATTATCAAAAATAACAACGCATTTCTTTCATTATAAAATGTCTCATGAACGTTTTTCACCATTCATGATTATTATTATTATTATTATTATTATTATTTAACCACGTATGGCCATACTGCTCGACAGCGCCTGACATAGATTATTATGAGAAAAACACAACTGAATACTTACATTCGAAGTTAGCTTTATATATATATATATATATATATATATATATATCTCATCGGATAGCAGTTTCAGTTTTTAACAGTGATTTGCACACTACAGCGTATAATGGTTAGCATTACGCGCTTCCACAGAATGGGCTTGGGTTCGAATCCCGACTAAGGCAAGAATGTTCTTGGGCTGCCCCAAAATAGGGAGCTACGTTGGTTCACTTATATGGTGCTCCTATAATAACGTAAACAATAAAATTCGTAATGTGCATAGGCTAATGTGCACAAATGCCTGCCACGTTCAGAAAAAAAAAATGGAAGTTTTTGAGAAAGATCCAAATCTCGAGGTGCGAAATAAACAAGAAAGGTGTATAGGATATTAAGCTATGCATAAAAAAAGAGAAAAAAAAACTTTTGAAATTTTATTGGGAAGGTAAAATGGAGATGGAATTGTGGATTAGGCTTCAGGTAAAGGATAATGTGAAAATTTTCTGTATTAAGTTCCCGACAATAGGGTAAACAAAATTTTGGTGTGCATGTCAGTAGGGTGAAAAAAAATCACAATGTAAGGTATTTTAAACTCTTTTTGAAAAACTGTTAAAGGAAATACTTTTATTAAATTTTGTCAGAAATCCAGGTTATTTCTCATCCGTTCTCCAATTATAGATATGATAATTGAATGAATTGATATAAACGGCATAAGACCTATAGAAAATAGTTCCCTAGTGATGGCAGAATATGATTTCGTAATGCAGAAAATTAGCAACAGGTTCTGCTTAACTATCACAGAACTGATTACACAATCACAGAACTGATTACACAATCACAGAACTGATTCTAATTCTGCAAAAACTTACGAAGAGAATGTTTAAATTCTCTCAGAGGAAAATGGATCTTCCTTCTTCAAATTCCTCTAAAACATACACTTTAGTCATTTGCTTAAAAAATTTGATACATTTCAATTCCGCATAAAACTTTTTTTCTTTATATTTCAGGTATGATAAAGTTAGTACACTACAATTAAACATGTATCTTTGTAGGAAGACTATTAATTTAAACTTTAAACTACTAATAGTATTTCAAGAAAAAATTTATACACTTTGCCTTTTCAATGCAGTTTAGGAGAAAATAGTGTATTATTTTAACAGGATGAATCAAAACTAAGGCGATCAGCGTAGGAAAAAGAATGACTTCCGAAAGGAGCTTAATCAAAAGAAACATGAAGCATTATTACAGTATACGAAAGATACTTAAAAACCTCTGTATTCTCGGTCAATAGATAAGTCTCAACTGTCCGCCCGTAGTGACGATTAGATTTCTTATACTGGTCAACCTGATACTTTGAAACAAATTAATACAAATGAGTCGAGTTTTAAAATTTCATTAGCGTAACTATTATTTCCTCCAATAGCAAACAAAAGAAATTTATTTTGTTATTTGTATTCAACGACTGTAAGATTACAATAATTAAGATTCTTACGGTTAACACAAATCGCATGTAGAAATTTTATATTGTTTAAAGATGCTAATTAAATTAGAGTAACTGCGACACAAGATTTTTGATTTACACTTTAGTACGTAAGGAAGAAAAAAGATGCATTTATAAACAAAATTGTGCATCTCAACTATCATTAGAAATATTTACGAGCATCTGCTTTAAAACGCTATTATCAAAAATGCGTTAACCTAGAAAAATATTTAATTACTGCATCATTCATGCAGTCATAGGAGGTTTAAGACCCTCAAACTATTTCTCCTGGACTCCGCGATATATTGCAGCAACCCTGTCCTATTCTAATTAACCTAAAACCAAAGCGAAAACTGTGCTACGGGGATAAAAGGTGAAATATTTTCAATAAACAATAACACTAGCTTTAGAAGGTACATATGAGGTAGCTAAGCTATGGGTTCAATGACAAGAATTGATTGCGGTGTCGAAACACTCAGCTTCCTTTTCTGAATAGTTACAGTAAGCTTACTTCAAAAGTTATTATTTAAAAACGCTAATTAAAACCATGTAGAACTACTTGAAAAGATTGCAAAGTAAAAAGAGGAAGTCAACCACTTTATATTAAACTGTTTGCTTCTGAGAAGTTTCAGACGTATTTGAACGTAAGTAAAAACATGAGTTCTTATATACGTAATGAAGTAAAAATTGATACAAAATAATTATATAAAGAAATATTACTGGTCATAAAGAAGACATTTTATTTCAACATTTATATAAATACACAGCAAGTTATTTCCATTAAAGATTACATAATGTATCTTTTATAAAGCATGTAAACTCACTGAAACAATCAAATTCAATTATGTTTATTAAAATATCAAAATCACACTCCTCATAAGACAAAGAGATACACCATTACAAACCTACACAGCTTATAAAAAAAAGAAAGATAATGGTCTCAAAGCCCTATTCCCAAATGTTAAGTAATTTCAAGTCTGTCAATTTTTCGCACAACACTTGGGAAACCTTATCAGTTCATAACATCAGTTATGAAAGACAACAGTTGAGAAACAAAGAGCCTCATTAGTATTATTATTACGACAGTCATTATTTTTAGCATACTAAAATAAGTGTTAATCATGCAATCAGGCAGTGCAATATAAAAAAAAAAATTTTAATTATAAATCTAAATTATACGCCGAAAAATTCAAGTTTCCAGCTTGATATTCTTATGAATTTCACGGACTTTTCTTTCACTGTGATATACATCATTTGAATGTTTATAAAGATTTAGTAAAAATTTATTCTGATACGCCTCCACGTAAAAGGCAAATAACTTCAAAATATAGAGATTTTTTAGTAGAAATACTTAAGTATCTTGTTTCAATAAGAAGATAACTACATACATTTAAAGATGGAAATTAGCATGATTAACACGAGGTCCAGCATTTAAACTTAATTCTGTCAATTAATTGAAATAGCGACGAGTTAAAAAAAGTACGGGTAAAGTAATACAGGTGCACATGATTCCCCCCCCCGGCCCCCCTAACACACACTAGTCTAGCACATTTTCTTTCCTAACGCGGCAGACACTTGTACGCTAGCTCAAATTTACGTATGAAAATTCTGAGATGAAGGGAAATGTCGGAATCACAAACGATATCGAAAAACGAGTTCAAATTTTTTACCTTTTCATTCACTGGATTCTCTGTAGTACCCTCTTTCAATGCATTCTATGCAAGGAAACATCATAAGGCCAGAACAATTTAATGATAATCTATGGGATCAAGATTGTGGGCAAAATCTGATACTGGATTCAGGAAAGCGGAGAAACGTTCTCATATCTGTCTCGGGCTAACCTATATAACGGTAGCGCTTCAAAACATCCCCACAGTTGAGAATAAAGATCCCAAACAAAAATTTCATTTTCATAGCATTTCGCGCATACATTACCTAATAAATATGATCAGCAGTTTACAATACAAATCACCTGTCTAATAACACCAGTATTTATTTTCAAGGGTAAAAAAAACTATAATTTTTCAATAAGATAACTTGTTTTATCCAAAATTCTTTCATTTTTTCCCGATGACATATTGGCCTCTTCTCTCTCTCTCTGACACACACACACACATACATACATGCTTTTTTTTTTCGAAATATAAAAACAAGAAGAGCCATGGAAGAATCCGTTCCAGCAATGGCTGTGAAAGAGAGAAGAGGGATTATAAACGATAAGATTGGGCATAAGCTTCCAATTTGGAAGCAAATTTTTCCCCATAATCGAAGGAGAGGAAAGTTTCGGTTATCTCCCTCTTCCCCGATTTACGCCAAGTGTCATGTCAATACAAATTGATATAATCCCAGCTCTCGAGGGTCGAGGCGTCAGCAAACAGTCCTCAAAAGAAATATTTAAAAGGAACAACAAATTAAAATATTTCACGTGAAGATCGCATTTTGTTACATACTAATGGTTTTAAACCTTCTAATTCCAAGTAAAATAGTCGCAAAGAGTAATTTTTCGATGAAACTGGCAGAATTAATTGAGGTCTGAATTTAAATACCGCAACAATGGTGGAAAGAATGGTGGCGCGGTAGAACAGAATTCACAATGGAGGGGGAGAAAATACTGACTGGTAACGAATCTAGCAAATTATGTAAAATAATAATAATAAAAGCACTAATAATAAACTATCAATCTAAAAGCGGTTGCTTAAAAAAATTGCTTCCCTTGTCTAAATCCCTTTATCTAATATCTAATCAATCCATTCTGGTACAAAACCAGATTTAAAAAAAATAAATATTATCAGCACCAGCAGTTTAAATCAGATAGAGCGATCAGCTTAGATTATCAATAAAAGCTCGTTATGAGAAATTCAAGAAATGGGTTTGAACATACAGGATAGCGTCTACCAGGCTTATACGTTCCCTTATATGCACAAACATAGAAATAGCTCATGTTTTCAAACAAATTTGAGTGGTAATTTTTACAAAGATAAAAATTGTGTGCTAGCCAAATTTTCACAGCACTTCAGAAGCGGCACGTAAAAATATTTATTTTTATAATAATCCAAGTACTGAAAAATGAAAATTTGTGGTAACACTCGATGGGGCATGGGTGTATTTAAGTGACTGTAGTAAAAAAGATCAATTTTCTATTGCTCAACTGACGGGAATGACCATACGAAATGGCTTCGTCAGTGTACAGAAAAGTTCCCAAAGGGATTCATGGTAGTTGCAGGATTTTGTTACAACGGCAAATTAAAAATCAAAAGAGTCTCAAGTAAAGCCAACATCAAATCATTCTACTATCAGCAGAATATTTTAGAACCAATTTTTGAAGAAGAAATTCCAGCCTTATATGGAAAGGACATTGATAAAGTTAAGCTTCGTGTGGACAAAACCTCTAGTTACACTTTAAATCAACTGCCGATTATTTAGCAAAGAAAGAATCAGAAACAGGAATAAAATGTATCCCGTTTAATGAAATAACTGTAAAATTATCTGACTCTTCTCCAATGGACTTTTGCGATTTCGGTTTTTAAATACGAGCCTTAGAAAAACGGCATCTAAGAACACTGAACGGACTTTGGAAAACGGTCCAAGAGGAATGAGGTAAAAATGACATGACAGTACTAAGCAAAAATTTACTTTCATGGAAAATTCGAGCTAGAGCTATTGTCAAGAACCATGGCTATCAGATATAAGCAAATCATCGCATAAAATACGGCATTTATACATAAAACTTAACGATCAAAATCATCTCCATAAAGTGCGAACGACCTTCTGTATATAATATACATTCCTGAAATGAGCAAATGGCAGTGAAGGGCATTTTGAAACGCTTTTAATGTCTTTAAAATATAATATTCCATCTTCTGAAATATACATAACATTCAAAACTTATGTGTGCAAAATTATTAGAATTTTAAAAAAAACTATGTTGTTGTTGTTGCTTTTAGTGGAATATATTCCAGACCAGTAAAAAAAAAAAAAACTATTAAATACCAAACAAAAGGGAAAGGATGTTTTCATATTCAAACGTTTTTAAAACAAATAGGGGGAAAAAAGTCAAATTTGAAAACATTCACAAACCTAACAAGTTAAATAAAGCGACTGCTTAAAAATATTCTGCATCGTCACGACAAACTTAATACTTATTTCAGAGAAATTTAGGTAATTAAAATGAAGCAAATAATCGAGATCCCATTTATAAAGCCTCAGATCATTTAGGTTTTAGTTTTTCCTTTTTACGAAAGTATTTATGTTTTATATATGCATTCCGTGTATCACACCCAAAGTGCTCATTGAAATAATCATTTTTCTGAGAAAATTTCTGTTCAGGAGACATCGCTTTTTACGAATCTATTCCGTCCTTTCATATGAATTCTAAAAATCAGATAGCGTAAATGAGGCAGAAAAGCGCTGAAAGGAAATTTCAAACACGTGTTCTTTCTCCCCCGCCCAACACAGTCGGAGTCTACAGGCGGCTTCACGGTGAGTAGCGGTATCGAAAACCAGTCAAGCGATATCTGGACTTCCTTGAGTTTTAAGGAAATTAATAGCCCCCCCCCCCCAGGCAAATAAATGACAATGAAAGTGCCGACTTTAAACTTGAATGGAGCGACCTTGTAACGTAACTCCGCAGAGTAAGTCGCGGGAAGGAACGCCATTCATAATAGCAAAAGAGCATCAGCTAAGCAATAAATAAGAGAAAATAAAGTGACCACAGCGTGTGCTCTTCTCAAATAAATCTTTCGACTGATTCTTTAGATAGAGGCTAGAAATCTCTATCAATGAGTTTTATAATAAATGTGCGAACCATAAGTAAATATTAAAACAAGGAAAAAATAATCTAAAATATTAAAAAATAAATTGACTGACAAAACAAAGACTATTAAGACATTTTTAATGGCCAGAAATTTTTAAAAATAAGCAATCTACTTTGTTTTTATAATTTAACTGTTGAAAAAAAAATTAATAAGAAACATTCTTAAAGAAAAGAGGACATTGAATTTTACAAAATATTTTAGTAAGATATAATAGTTGTATCATTCTAAATACAATTCAGATTTCTTTCGTTTTTTTTAAATTGGCCATTTTACTAATTATCGTTGAAAATATGACAGTATCATAGAAAAATGCAAAAGTAAAAATATAATTATTTTATGATGTAAACTTTACAATATTGACAATTTTACTGTAAAAAAACGAAAACTGATAAAGGGATTTAATACGACACCCAGATACAGAAGGACTAACATTTTCTTCATTTTATATACAAAATGCACGGCACTAAACTTTGTTTGGGGTAATATATGTTGCCAAAAATCAATAAAAACCTACGATTTCCAGCTCTATATCTTACTTGCAACTATCATTTTTAAGACACGAGTCAGTAATTGAATATATCATTTCTGGTTGCCAGTTAATGGAACTTTAGCAGCGGAATTAATTAGAAACTCGCGTAGAAAAAGACAATTTTATAAGTGTATATACAGCGTTGAAAATTAAAAAAAATCTTCCGGGGAAAAAATACATTGTTTCTTCACAGTAAATGTAATTAATTGGTTAAAATGTATTTCCTGAAACCTTGCCTACAAAAATTTACCTACTAAACCGACGCTACTTCTCCACTGCTCTCCCGGGCGCTGTTTATCTCTACGGTTCAACAGAGTAAGACTGGCTACTTAGGCTGCTTAAGAAAATTTTTTTCTCTTTTACTTTTTGTTTAAACTGAATCAAATCTCAGTTCAGTAGGAAACGGTAGAAAAAGATTTGGCACTGTATAGATAGAACTGACATTTAAATTTGTGAAATAACTAAGCGAGGTTGGATCAAATACTCAACAATATCTCTTAAGCTATAGACAATATTATAAGTTTAAGAAACACAACTTCCTTTCTCGAAAGATTGCCTCAAAGAGACGACAGAAAATTGAGAAACACTTAAGAATTAAATTTATTAAAACTAAGTTAAATTAATTTAAAGTAACCTATAATCGACCACAGTATTTAAAATATGACCACGAGAAATATATAATTCAAAAAGTCACGAAAACAAAAAGAAGTACTGCAGCTGAACGCGATTCACAAAAATTAATTAATTAAAAACGAAAACTTAACGATATTATAAAGTGCGATGTTTTTTCCCTTCGTGTAATAAAATGCGAACACAAATTTTTAATATATGAAGTAGAGAAATTAATTATATGAGGGATTTGAAGCTCAATTAAAACTTCTGATATACCTCCCTATTATTCAAACACAGATCTCCCAATTGTCCGCGTTAATTTACGCACAAATGAGAAAGAAAAACACAGATAATCCTAAATGGTCTTGTGTATATCGTAAAAATATGAAAATATTCAAGGACTTTGAATGGACTATGCATAGGGCTTTTAAAAGGTTTTATTAAGTTATAGTAATAAAACTTACACAGATTTTCAGTTTTCCTTTGGGAAAAAGTCTGTAACAATATTTTGTACAGGAGTCATGTTGACATTCTTTAAGACTATTTGTACTTTATTTCGAAGTGTTTTCTTTTGTGCTGTACTGATAATCCGAAGAGCGGATGAAGGACTGTTCAATGAAGCTGAAGGCAGGGCACAGAAGAAATTTCGTCACCACAACGTCATTACCAAGCAACATTCGCTTGATTAGCAAGGAATCAAATACGACGGCAGCTTAAAAGTTTACCCTTTCCCACACAGCAGATCTAAGGTAAGGAATTCAATCGAAGGCATCTATTTCAGAATGATTTTGCTGTAAAAAACATGGAATCAAAAAATCAACATAAAAAAGAAAAAAATACTTCTTTTCACGAATATCTCGAAGAAAGCTATGTTTATAAATACCATATCACCAACCACAGTTTAAAGTTAAGTATATCCATTAAATTATTAATATGCATAATTGCCTCTCTCTTTTCCTGCTTCAAACATACTACTTTAAAAAATACCCATTCAAAGAAAGGATGAAAATGCAATGAAAATTAAAATGGTTGAAATGTGATTTTCCTTTTGATTTATCAATATTGCTTTTATGGTCGATCCATAATCTCACATTCATTATCGGACAACAAGATGAAAATGTACACAGGACTCAGAGAGAACACTAAAAATTTTCGTTTTCAAATATTTATTTTTCATTCTTCTTAATGGAATAGTAGATAGGACTATGGTTTATAATCCCCTTGAAAAGTTCAAAATTGTTTCCCTAACTAAGCAAATAAGATTGAATAACCTGAATGGCGCATAAAACATGTCTTTACAGGATACTATGCTTGTCTCAAAGAAGAGTTATACAAAACGGAGTTCTCAGTAACGTAAAAACAAAGCAAAACTTGAATGAAAAGGTTTAATTGAAGATAATATGATTGATGAAAACCTTATCGATTTGCAAGAAAGGATTTCAAAGAGCATCATTTAATAAGGTTAGGGTATTTCCACTTCAACGGAAAAAAATACATTTATGACAAACCTACAAGACGGCGATAAAATTACTGAGAAACAAATTACTTGCTCGGAAATCTAATTGGACTCTCGGGCCAATTTTACATTACATTTGCAAAAAAACTGTTAGAAACTTCCTGTTTTTCACCCTTTTATATTCAAAACAAAGACTTCAGAGGCTAATCTTGATTTTTCCTATCAAGCAGCTTTAATCACAGACAAGAATCGCCGTAACTCATAACAACGGATAGACCTATGCATTGTAGTTTGATTACAATTATCTTCAACGAGTAGCGTTCGGCATCTTCGATCTCACGTAATTCTCAACATTTTGATTACTTACCAAGACCAAATGGGATTAAATTTTTAGGTCAATTCTCCCACAATTTACAACATGTGACTTTTAAAGAACTCGACTGTCTGCCCAAAGATTTTGTTTTAATTAAAGCTGAAAGGTAGGGGTTTGTAATTGACCTTGAATTTTTAAGTGGCTGATAGATTTTTTCTCCCTGCTCAGCCCGTTGCTTAACATCAGAGTACAACTTCTAAATGTGTTTCAACCCTGCTGCCGCAAAATTTTTCGAGTACGAAAACTGAGCGAGCCTATTAATTTGAAATATTTTGCTAATTTTTTAAAACAACCTACAACGGAAGGACATAGTTTGATGACAGAGGTTTACAAGGTTGGTTGCATGTCCCTTAAAGGTTTAAAGCCGGTCAGGGAAAAATGGAAGACGACAAGCATCCGGGTGGGCCAAGCATGTCGAAAACCGATAATAACAAATAGTCCAGACTCATCGGCGTTAAATCATCCCAAGATAACTACAGACAAGGTTGTAATCGGTACGGATAAAGTAGGCAAATTTAATCACACCAACTGGTCATGCGTAAAGTCAACACGAAAAAGGTTCCTAAAGTTCTCAGTCTGGAGAAAGAGGGAATCTCAAAAATATTTTCAATCTTTCATAAAATTCAAAAGCAATCAGATCTTTTTTCAAAAAAGTCTTAATTTGTGATGATATCTCAAAGTCATTCTGAAACCAAGAGACAATAGATGTACTGGAAGACGCCAGATTCTCAGAAGAGCAGAAAGCTCAAAAACGCAAGTAAAGTTCCTTTTGATTTAAAAGGTGGGATCATGGCTTAGAGGGTTCATGAAAGACATGCCGACAACCAACCAATATAACATCAAAACATTTTCTGAGATCCGGAAAAGCGTGAGACAGGGTAGGCCAGAGAGGTAGAAAAATGAAGGCTGGAATAACCATTGGATGAAAGCTGTTTCGGGGTGAAAATCGCCTACCGGTGCTAGAACACTCATTGGCGACCTGTGATTGTGTGTTTGATTTCAATTTAAATTCTGAAATTAAAGATATGTAGAAGAGGGTCCGCTTTCATGCTTTAGAGGAGGTTGAAAGAAGAACGGCAAAGTTCTTGTTCTTTCAGGTAATTTTAAATAGTGTATTGGACATTAACACAGAAGAAGAAAAAAAATTATCTGAATGACAAAAAGTTTCATTTTTAATAATGCGAGCAATTTTTTAAACGTTTATTTTCTATGCCTACAAACAGTAATTCATTCAAAAGGCAACGCAAAAATTATTTATTTCACAAAATTTGTTCCCTTGCATGAAAAAGTTGGTTGTACTGAATTATAAAAAATATTTTTTTTCCTTTACAAAGTAACATAGCACGGGCCGAATTAAAACCTGTAATGAAGAGGTAAAATGAAAATAAGTAATGCATATATATGAATACTTATAATGTTTTGAATTAAAAAACAAAAAGTAGATACATGTTATAAAGGCGATTACATTCTAAAAAATTTTCAAATTAAAAATATGTATATATTTAATAACACATTCCGCTGAATAATAGTCTGATGAGTTACGAAGATCTCTTACTTCAAGTGATCAGGTGTGATTAGGTAGAAAATCTTCAAAGGAATTTTCAAGCGTTAACAAACAATAAAAAATAGTAACTCTTCCTCTTTAAACGAAATTATATAATTACAGCGGACACATAAAAGGTGTTAAAAATATGATAAGTTTAAGTAATATTCAAAATACTTAAATGAATATTTTTATTTTTAAACTTAACTAAAAAATAACTTTTCAGCTGAAGAAAGACAGAAAAGATAAATTGCAACATGGTAGCAAAATATATCAAAGATTAATACTGAAAAAGGAACTTGGAACTCAAGTCAAAATCGCAAATTGCTTTAGTTTATAATTTAGTAAAATTTAATAACTACTCTGTCACTCTGAAAGTTTGAAACGATTCAGGTTAACATTTAGCATTTTTATTTGAAGAGCACAATATTTAGCAGAAAAAAAAAGTGTGAACCCGTTATTCCCCTAGATTTTCTTGACAATATGCATTTCCTTTCATGATACTTTCAAAAATGGCAAATAAAAATTAATGAATGAGTCGTTGAAACAATTTGATCACAAGGAACCTCAGTGTAACTTAAAAACTACCCAAAAACGAATAGCTATTTTTGCCACATTTGGTACAAAATCTTCATAAGTTAAAATGATATGCAGCTTTAGAGCAAAACATGACACTGAACGCATTTATAAATCTTTAAATCGAGAAAATGTTCGTAACTCTGCTTTATAACTGACGAAAATACATATTGCGGAACACACTGCTCTACTTATGCTTTAGGGATTTAATTATTACGTTTGTATTGCAGCATAATATATTCCTTCGGAAAGACGAGAAGAGGGGGAAAGGGAGAGTGAGGGGGGAAAATCGAATGAGCAAAAAAGTGATCAGGCCGAATGGGCATCCGCGGAGGTTGCAACACGTGACTAAACAAGTTAGGAGTTTCTTTCAAAATTCTAACACAGTGTAGTAATAATGTTTCAGTAAAGAGCTCTGTATTCTTTTTCAAACTAAACTAGAAATTTCAGTAACAGATTTAAGAACTAAAACTGCATGCTATGCAATAAGGGCAATTTCTTTCATTACACACATATAGCTTGTTAAGATTTCTTGAAGCTCTGTTTACTACAGTAACTACACAAAATTAAATATATACACATTTACCCACTTTTAGTTTAAAATCATAATTTAAGGACAATCATGCATCAAACTTCAGCCTTTTTAATTCAATCAAAAACTAAATTTGCTAGGGGCAAGAAAAGAAACGAACCGTTTCCTCCTCTAAAAAAATTTAGCATCGTGAAAAATTAAAACATACGAAAAAGTGTCAGCCATCTGAAGAGAAAAAACAACACTACGGCTTTAAAGACACGCGAAAGATTTTAAATAAAAATCAGGTTTTTCTAGTGATGATAATTTTTTTTATTAAATTGTGCATAAATTTTATTACTTGAATACCGTAACTAAAACTCCCAAAAGAAAATGTTATAACATTTCGAGTTAACCGTAACAACAGAGAAAAAAGCGTAGTAGAAACGTAAATGGGTAATTATAAGTAATAAGCATTCTTTACTTCCAAAAGTTTAAGGCATTGACATTCTTTCAGTAAGAGAAAAGCTATTCTGCCCATGTCACTCTCGAAATTTTTTCTGAATACAAGTGAAAAATAAGACTCTGGACTGAGATTTCTCTCAAAGTTTTTAATTTCTATAAAAGAAAAAAAGACAAAAATAAATGAAACGGCCAATGATGCCAAACAGTCATGTATAAAAAGCAGTATAAAGCCATGCGGTTATACAGTCATTCGGCTTAATATTACATTTTGCTTCAAAATCCCTCCTTAAAATGAATCAGACACGAAAATTCGCAAAATATCACATAGAAAAACAAAGAAGTCAGACAACATCAATCTCTTTAGGCAACTCTTTAAAATCTGATTTTTAGTCAAATTTAAAAAACAACTTGGTAAATCTTCGTTTAGTGTTATTCCATCCGGCTATAATACTAAAGTCTTGTCTCGTCTACTGTCTCGTTTCAAATATCCCGCGCACTGAACAAAGGAAAGAGTTAACATCGCTTAAGATAACAAGCACTCGTTTAAAAAAAGGTTCGAAATTTGGTTCGTAGGAGGTGACACTGCACTGTAAGAAGAAATATGCTAACGTGAGGAAAAATTTCCCGGTGCGGTGGAACAATGTTCGATGTTGAACAATAGAAGATTTGTTTTCGGCTCCGTCGCTAGCCAGAAGTGGGCAAAAAGAAACTGTGGCAGCTGTCCCAAATGTGAATGATGAGTTTGGAAATGATCGGGTACTCACCGAAGGCATTATTCCAAGTGTCGATGCAGTCGATGGCCGGAGCGAGGCATCCGGCAGCAGCCGGCACGAGGTAGTCCATTGGCGGGGAGCAGTCGGCGCGAGAGGCGGAGCTCTGGAGTCTCTGTCCCTCGCCGCCACACGATGGAGTGAGCGGAGTGAGCGCGTGGGCCTGCATGCCGAGTAGGGGATTAGTGGCGCTCAGCCGGCAAACATCGTTGGCACGCAGGCCTAGGCGGCAGCACGAACCCGGGAGCCAGCTCTAATCCTCGGCACAGGATTAGCGTAATCCCCGAGGCGCCAGACGTGCAGAAATCCGACCGGAGGAGTCGGCGCCCCCCCCTCCACCCGCTTAATGCCCCGGGATTAGGGGGACGGGATTAATCCCACAGGATGGGATAGAACCCGCTCATCTCCTTTTCCGCAAAACGGAATGGAGACAAGCTAATCACAAAAAGCGTCGCAGACACTTCCGAGGAGAGAAATTTTAAAAGAAATATATACTTACTAGGAAAGAGACAAGAGACTCACCGGAGGGAAAAACATTGTACTTTCGCTTTCGAAAATGATACCTGAATAATGATGAAATCGCAATAAAAACTTTGCCCTCTTTCTTATTGAGGTAAGTGAAAAAATAAAACTTAAGCTATCTTCCAATTCCTTTGAGGTAGATTAATGAATAACAATACATATAACAAGCACATCTCTCTCGCTTTTGTTAATACACTATATAATCAAAGGCATCTATTTCTAAATGAGGTAAATTTAAAAAATAACTACACGCATAAGAAATCCTCTCTTTCTTTCAAATAAATTAAAAATTTACGTACATATAAGGTACGTAATTCCTCTATTTTTAAAGTAACTTTTATTTAAATATAACAGTACACACATATAATATATTATTTTCATATAAAAGGCGCTATTTTGAACCTCCAAACAGACCTTTCTCTTTCTAATATACATAGATACGCTGACTGCAAAATTGTCCTCTTGTGTAATATAATTATCAATACAACCGCGCTCATAAACATAATTATTTTAAAATCAGAAACGTCGGGATTTGTACAGAACCAAGCTCCAAGTCTAAATTCCAGTTAACAGCTCCTGTTTATCGGAATTCTTAGTTTATTCGCTACTGAAATTATTTTCATAAATAACAAGAGTATTTTGAGTATTATATATTTTTCCATAGACGTATGAAAACGACCCGAGCATTAAAATAATAAAAAGTCTTGCTTTCGAAAATGATAGTTGAATAATTACCGAGATTTGAAGAATTAATCCTAATTTTTTTTAATTATTCGAATCACAAATATGATTTTGAACAAGGCCAACCTGAAAACAAAAACACAAAGTCCAACTTAAACCATCAACCAACTTGTTTGTGCGTGTACTTATCACAAGATAATATGACGAATTTATTTTTAAGGAAGAACAATTTATCTGCATAAATAAATTCGTCATATTATCTCATGTGCAGAACTGAGCACGTGTAAAACAGTTCCAGAGTTTTTTCACGCTATAATTAAGATGAGAAAGAAAAAAAGTTTATGTCTTATTTATATACAGTGGAACTTCTATATGGCGCCAAGTAATGGTTCCGAAAAAAAATGTGACCGTTTTGAGGGGTGGCTGTCGAAAAGGGGTTTCTTCCATAACATTGGCTCAATGGGGTCTTCAATCAGTTCTGATCAAAATATGGACGGCTAGAGAAGTTTCATTCTAACTACGTATAAAATGATGCACTTTGAGTATGGCTATTCAAAAGTCTTATATATCAGGTCCTCTGTTAAAAATCCGCTATTTCATAACAAATCATTACACATTATTTAATCAAAAATTTCAAATCATTGATAAATTTAATATTATAAACATGCTTGTATTTTGATTTATAGAAAGCCCTGTATTTCCCCCAAAGTATAAAAAAATTTATTTGTATAGGTTTGAGATGAAACTAGCGATACACTTTTTCAGAGTAGATAGCTTTATGACAATTGAGAGAGAAATAAGAGAGGAATACATTTTATAGCCTTTACAATTAGTGTTAGACAGAAAAAGTATGATAATGATAGCTCTGTGCTTAAGAATAGATTCACGGCACAGTGAATATTTCTCTTTTCCATCATTTTTTCTTGAGCAATAGTTTTTATGATTGTTTTACTTGATATTTCTTATTGCTTTCAATAAGAAAATTCCCCGCGTTACAAAGAATCATGTTAATGAATAAATCCGAAAAATACATGCCGCCTTTAAAATAAAAAAAAAAAAAACAATACTGAAATATAAAATCCTTTGAAAAAATTTTAAATTTCAAATTTTCAATTATAGGCTACAAGCTTATAATTTAAATTCGCGTTATCGGGTATCAGACGAGACACTTTGTCAAGTCTTCAATCTGTTTAAATATTACAATTAAGAGATGGATTACATCACTGGTTGAATTAAAGCCATCTAAAACTGTCGTTACAAAGTAAATTTATTATTTGGGTTTGAAAATTGACTAGTAAATGTCTTACAATATGATAATCGTGACGGGACAAAACCAGCAGCTAGGCATGTACAACAAAAAACCGCAAACAGTCCTCGAAATATGAAATATTTTACCACAATTATTCATACATGGAAGACAAAATTGATGAAGAAAAATATCTTTCTTCGAATCTTAGATAATGAATAAGGTGTGTGATACAATATTTTTTTTTGTTTTTTAAACCCTTAAAAAACAAGAACCCTTATAAACAGCGGCTCCGAGAGCAGTTGTCAATAGTATCAAGTAGTGCTGTACACTGCATGATACAATTTGCCTGATCATGCAGTGCTGTACACTGTATTCATTTAACAAATTTTAATATTTTTTTAAACATAGGCTTACATAAGCACACCATCATAAAGGGCTACTAAATTTTAAAAAAATATCGCCGATATAAAAGGACGATTTAATGTACTTAGATTTAGCCCTTCTGGGGCCTCGGTATGGGGCTTTCGCGCATACCATTGTTATTGACTTGTGGATGTATCATGAAGTAGGGGAAGACAGCGAAATTTCATTTACGAATAAACTTATATTCTGACGGAAATTATCGCCGTCATCCCAGCCTACTATTTAAACATTCGAGAGTCTACAAATAAATTCTCGGGGAAAAAAAGGAAGACAAAAAGCATTTTGCCATGCCTACTGAAGTGTTTTCATAATTGAGGTCATCTAAAATACCTAAAAAAAAACACTGGAATCCATACAACGTAACACACAATTGAAACTTTCAAGATATAAAAAAATATCACTCTCTAGAGATTCAGCAGTGGATCTTAAAGTCTCACGCAAAAGAGTGACAAGAAACTGAATGGGGAGAAAGACTAATTTTTTTGAAAAATCACACATAGTGAATAATAATTCCTATGCAGGAATAATTATTCCTATGCATGAACGTACTCTTTTTTTTCATTTTAAAAGGTAAATGAATAGGAAAAAATTATTACTCAATCTGAACAGGAAAAAGAATATATTTGTATTTTGCCAGATTTAATATGTCTACTCTCCGTATACATGCAATGCTGTTTTTTTGTATGGAATCTCACACGCAGCGATTAAATAAAGAGTTTCCCACGAGAGAAAGGACTCGCGATTACAGTGCACTCGATTACAGTGCAAAGCTTCATCAATTCATTCAGGTACTATGAATGGCGTTTGACAAAACATTGTGCTCAGCAAATTTTTCAGAAAAACTTCCGGGGATAGGAACACCACCGGGTAAATTCGACACCAACAGACTCTGAGCAAGAATAAATGCATCCCTCAATTAATTTCGGGAATCTAACTTATTTTTCCTTTTTTATATATATTTTTGTAAATTATGAGTATGTTTGTATGTTTTTGCTTTTACAATCATATTTTTATAAATAAATATACATACATTTACACCCACTTTCCCTTTTTAGTAATTCAAGTAAATAGCAATCCAGATTCAAATAATTAACAATACAGGAAAACAGTGTTTTAAGTGTTTTAAGAAAACCTTAAAAACTACAAGCATTTATGAAAGGAAATATTAGTGAAAGCATATAACAGTCAAATTTACAACGTTAGTAGAATTTAATAATAGGGATCCCTCTTAAAAAATCAAAACTGCGTTTCAACAAATTTAGAATCCTCGTTGCATTAAAAAATTATTCATTATACACTTGATATTTTCCCAAGAGGATGAACTAGATTACTACAGCTATTCAACGAGAAACAATAACTGTATTCAAATTCAGATCTCTAGAAATCTAGACACATCTCTAGACACATCTCTAGAAATTAATCTACGAAAAATAGACGTTTGATATACAGTGGTTCTTAAATTCTATACTTTCTAACATCGAAAATAATAATAATAATAATATTAATAATAATAATAATAATAAGATAAAAATCAGCTTTCAATAAGTTATAAAGTTTATAATCAACGGTTTGAGAGAAACATTGCGGATAGAAAATTGCTTATAGAAAATTCATAAAATTAACTAAGTTCAATCCATTACACTTCTAGTATAATCTCCATTAAAATGTATACTACCAAAATGATAGAGCTTTGCCATTGTCAAAGATATTCTCTGAAAATAATCCTTTCATCAAAAATTATTTCCTGAACGGCACATTTAGAAACATTTAATACTCTTCAATACAGCATATTTGAATGAAAATATTCTATCCTCTAATCAGACAATTTCGGTACCATACTTTTTCAGGCGAATAAATCTGAAATAACCTGAAAAATAATTTTAGGACCTAATTTATGATAGACAAACGTTTTATCAGCAACATGCAACAAAAACTTCCTTCTAACCCGCGGGCCGCATGCGACCCAAACCAAGTATTAGTGTGGCCCAGAAAGAGAGCTCAAAGTGAAAATAAAATATCAATAGCCCGCCTTGATGGACTAAATGTTTTTTAGTCCTCTTTTCAATTGACCGAGATACTGATGCATTAGTTTCTCATATTCAGTGCCAAATATCACGTTAATTTTATGACTCCTATAGTTATCTTTATAATTATAAATAAAATTATAATGAAATAAATTAACTATATTATACTTTTTTACGCATTAACTATTTTTAATGTTAAGAATTTATTTCTGCGGCCCAAAACAATTCGTTTTCTTTCAATGTGGCCCAAGGAAGCTAAAAGGTTGGACACCCCTGTTCTAAACCCTTCCCTTTCTCTAAGACAAGATCTGGAAACACAGCTTCAAAGTTCTATACAAAACCACATCAGACATTTTTTTAATTGCCATATTACAGACTAAGATCATTTTCAGTTTTTCTTTGATAGAAAATATTAACGCCTATAAAAACCCCGAATAACTTGTTTGTTTAAAGGACATATTAAGCTATTAATTACAGGTAAATGTACGATTGCATACTAAAAAGTATAATTATATCCGAGGGAGTTACCCATCTTTTCTTTAAATATCGATTGAAAGAAATGAAACAGGTACTTTTCTATCTATTTAAAGGGTTTTTTATATACATATATATACATTCAAATGTTTTTAGAGATGTTAACCTCACAGAAAAAAAAAATTACCTACATGTGTCTCAAAACCTATGCAATAAACCTATAAGCTAACACATATACCAAAATATATTAATCCATTGCATTATAAAAAACCAACACAATATGAAAAAAAAAATCCATAAAATCCAAGCAAATTTTCAAAACAAAGGCGGGCAAACTATTTTTAATTTCGATAACATTTTGAATTTAATACCCTTTTTTGCTAGGAGGATCGCACACAGGTTGATATTAAAAATTTTACCTACATTTTTAATATTTTCCACCAAGGATCAGTTCTAATGCATATGAGAATCAAAAAGTAACCCCAAGTCACATGTTGCCAATCCCTGCTTTTGAGAGATTGAATAGTTTTAATCAGTCCGAGCACACTTAGTTTAGAATATATTTCACAGTGTATTTACTTCTTTTTCGCACTAGTTTTATGTACGAGATTATAACACATTAAAATATCTGTTCACGGCATTTGAACATTTTTTTTTCAGTCCGCTTGTTTCCAGTCAGATTATTTTCCAGTCATCAACCCAAACATTTAAATTCCGAAATTATTTTGTAATTTACTACATGCATTAAAAATGCTTCACCGCTGCGAATGACGCAAGACATTACCCATAAATATTAGTCGATTTTCAACAAGTATTAAGTGAAATTATATATAATATCGATAGATGTTCTACCGATTAACTATGAAAAATTATTTTAGAAATACCTTGATTATTAAAATGATTCTTTCTTACTGATAAAGGTGTTTATAAAATGTTTGAAGGAAGCCGATATTTGTAAAACACAAAATTGTCTACGATATTTTGAGAAATGACTACAATCAAACCTGTTTTTGTGCGGTCTTTTTTTTATGCGATTTTTTTTTTGTGCGGTCTTTTTTTATGAGATTTTTTTTGTGCAATTTTTTATGCGGTATATGATTATGTATCGAAAAAAAATTTAATTATATATTGGAAATTATTTATTTGAAATTCCAAAAAGAGCTTCGATCGTGTATATCTGGCTATCGCGACGTTTACAAGCAGCTGACAGAAAGACCGTTGTCGCAAAAACTTATTACCGACTACATGGTAACAAAAAATAAATCAACTCTAATATGTATCTTCAAGTGCCGAAAGCGATGCCGATTCTTCTGATGAACCAGTTCATCAGAAGAATATGCGCGTTTTGGACTACAACGTGTAGTATCGAACTATGTACATTTTGAAAATTTCTCCATGTTTAAAATGAGAAATTAAAAATTCTACAACTAAAAATTCTAGTGCTTAAAAAGTTTCCATGTGTAATTTAATTATTTATTTAGTTTGGAAAGCACTTTCTCGCTATTTCGTATAGCTTTGACTTGTGAAAAATTATTTGTTATGGCTATCAATGAAGTTGCTGAAAAAAAAAATTGTGCGATTTTTTTTTTTTTTTGTGTGTGTGTGTGCGGTCCCTATCTCCCGCACAAAAACAGTTTTGACTTGTATAAATAGAAATACATATTACATTAAATTTCATAACGTATAATAAATTCGTTTTAATTTAATGGCGTCCTGATCAATAAAATTTTCTACTTTTTGTAATTTCACGAAATAGTACGCTAGGATATGGTGGGTGAATGGAGGAAACTTACCACTTCCAGGGGTATTCGTCAGATGGTCAAGGAAGATAAAAAGAATATATTTTTAGCTACAGTATTATTTTCATTCATCATCTATGATTTGGTAACATTTACACACTCACATACGTCGTGAGTAATGTGAATTTTCTAAAGAGCGAAAAATCTTCAATAAAAATCACCACACAAAAATATAATTAACTATAATTATATTTTTGTGTTATATTTTTTAATAACCTTACAGCAGTTTTGACAGTTGACTCGCAATGTTTGTCATAATATGAGTTTGAAAAAGAACACAAAGTTATCGTCGGTTGAAATTAGGATATATAAAATAATGAAGATATAAATGAAGGAGAAAACTAAAATTAAAATGGACACTGAAGTTTAAGCTAATGAATTTCCAAAACACTTCGAATAGATTAGATAAAAAAAAGCAGAGAAAATAATTATTCTACTTAGTGAATCAATCAAAATTAAATTAAGTTTTTAAAGAAAGCTTCAATCAGTTTTTTAAGACATTAAAAAAATCAGATAGATTAAACAAACTGAAACGATAATACCACACACACATATTAGCACGGATAGAACTTTCTTTGACCGGATAGATCTAATACTTTAAAATATACATGAGATGCGAAATGCTGTAAAATGAAACAATATAGATATACTCATGTTTATTTACATACAGGACAAAAAAAATATTTTAAATAAAACCCCTTTCTCTCTCTGTCAACAATGCTTACCCTTAAATAAAATTAACACCATTCTATCTGTTTCATCAAAATAAAATTTCCTGTTGCCAAATTAAATTACATAATTCACTTAATTCTCTTTCAATTCCTTAACTCAACACACGAATGAATTTAGATTGTTTATTACACTTAAATTAAATTCTGGCTTAATCAAAACACTTAATTCTTCGAAGAGAGGTTTCATAATAAAACATCGCACAAATTCAAAATGATACATAGGATAACAATTTACCAGGAAATGAATTAAAGGAATTTTAAAACTTAAAATTCTTCAACAGTTTTCTTTGATTTTAAGCAGTTGTGAACAATATATACAGTGGAATATACGATAAGAACAGTAAGGTAAACGTAGGGTATACGAAACAACATACAAAATTGTTCTGCCTAATCTAATAATTCCTTTCTCTTAGCAAGTACACAGAGAAAGCATAAATCTCTGCTTCTAAGCCGAAACGGTAAATATAGCTCGCTTAAAACAAGAATTAAAATTTTAAATGAAACCCTATTTTCGGTGTTTGGAGATTTTTATTCTAATCTTTCTCTTAACACGAAAACTGCAGGGTTTACCAGCAAGAAATTTTGGTAAACATAATATTACGCTAGCTTCACGGAAACCTAACCCGATAGCACACTTTAAAATAAGGAGCAACAGTTTAAAAGATTATTACCATGTAGTATTTAATTCATAAGCAGTTAGTCAAAAAAAGAAAAAAGTGGAACCTTTTCAATTAAAAAAAAACTTTAATAATTCCAATCATTTAACGTTTTTGAAACGTACGTATAATTTTACGGCAATTACTAAGCGTAAGAAAAAGAAAAAAATTCTTAGTCAAATTCTCCCAAGTTTTCATTAAATAAATATACAAATAAATCCCATTATTTTCTCAGTAGAAGCTTTCCGGCACAGAATGAAGCAGATTACTAATCATAATGTTTTAGTATAAATGTCATACATTCGCGCGTAATGGCTTAGTGAGACTGCACGCTGGCTGCATAATACATGCAAAAAAACAAAGGTAATGAAGTAAAATTAAATATAAATTAATTTTGTAATAATTAAATAAAAAAAATTAAATAGAAATTAAATTCGTAACTAAGTTAAATTAAATATTGTTACCACCAACAAATAATAACAGAGAATGAATTTTTCCTTCTGCAGGGTATTTTAAACAAAATTTTATTCAAAAAATTTGTCCTCGTTGATCATTGAAGAAAAACTCAAAAACTACATCTATGCATAAATTAACATTTTAGAGGAAAAGCATTTTGAAAAATTCTACAAAAAAATTCTTTTTTTCCTTAATAAAAAAATTTCACCGTTCATTTTGATTTTTTTACACTTCTTTTTGATATTTAGTCAAGTTTTGTTAAATATGTGTTTATATTCACCATATATTTCTTCTGTTAATTAAGGATGAATTTATTGGTTTATCCTCGAGATTTAATACAACACGTTTATCATCGAAAATAAAAATTCCCTAAATTGGCCTTTTATTTAATATAAAACATTACAAAATTCCCATTATGAATCACATTCTTTTTTCACAATATCTTATTTTCAATAAGTAGATTTACAGTAGAAAAAGTAATGACAAGGACTAAATTCTGTAAATGGCAAAAAAAAAAAAAATCTCTTCTCGCACACTTACTTACAATTTCTATTTTTCAAAAAGTCTACTTTAGCAATACAACCACCCTTAAAGCGACACATTCATTAACACCATATGATAACTAATACACGAAGTAATGCAAAAGTTTGAATCAACAAAATTTCACAGTATCAACTGATTCCCCTCAAACAATTTTTCCCTCCCAAAGCTTCTCTTGAATTCAGAACTTGTCACAAAGGGTCAAAGGCCTATTCTAAATCTCCTGAGAGAACGTTTTTAATCCTTTTCGATGCTCTACGCTCCATTCGTCAGCTGATCACAACGCAAGTTGAAGGACTACCGGAACTCACATCCTACGATATCTTATACCTTAAACTAAGTACTATCTTCAAATCTACCTGATCACAAAGCAAGCCTCTAAAACACAATATGAGATGCGAATGGGAAATCTTTTATTCCTTTCTGATTGAATAATTAGGGTTTTTGGAAGTGCAATCTCATGGACATACTAATAGTCTGCAAATTCATCAAAGAGTTAAATTATACAATCACAAAAAATGCCTCATTTTTAAGAGGCTATTTCAATCGGACTAAATTACAAAATTAATCAGCTTGTTGCGACAATGATTAACGTCCCAAAGCTTTCATTTTCCCACTGGAGGAATATCCGATAATAAGATCAGAGGGTTTAATCCTCAGGCAAAATCAACATTCCTTGAGACTTTATGTTTCCTTTATTTGAACCCATCCAAAATAATCAAGCGAGAGAGGCGTTAAATATTGTTACACATTAGTTTAAAACTTAGTGCAATATAGGTATAGCAGGAATCAGAAGTTCCCATTTAAATTAAATGTTTCGTAAATCCACCTTTTTATTTCAAACAAACTGAAATAACCAGAACAGCGAAAAATTTTCAAGCCCAACATACACTCTTTATTATTTACAACTGATTTCAAGAAATCAAAAAATGAAAACGACTGACAAAGGATACGACCCCTTGGAGATAATGTCTCCCACAATACACAATATACCACACCAACTATATGAAAGAATATATAGTAGGAAAGGCATCTGTTAAAGGCGAAATCTTAAAGCCTCTATCCGGCGGAAACAAAAAGATATTAACAGTTAAGATTTGGTTTTTTTAGCAAGCCAAGTTGCACCATGAAACACATAGGATATCAATAATAGAATACTCAATGCATAAAAAAGATAACCGAATATAGTTAATACCATTACGAAGAATTCCTTCAAGAAATTAATATTACAGTTTAAAAAACTTTATACTCAAAAATGACAGAGGTAAACTAAAACCTATAACAAAATTTCATATCTTAGAATATTTTCACAACTTAAAAACGTGTACTCAAATCTTATTCACCTAATTATTTTGAACTTATCTCTGAGATCACACACTTACCCCCTTTATGTAAAAGACTATCAGAATTTTATAATTTTTTAAATCAACAAAATTTCACTTCGTAAGTTAATGAAGAACGTTTGTCCAAATATCTCTAAAAACATATACAAGCCCTGGAACTACTTTTTGTGAGAAAAAAAGTACCCTGACAGATCTTGAGACACTTTGAAGAATATTTGATTCTTTTCCAGCGTGTAAATAAATAAATTTAAAGATGAAGGGGGGAAAGAAGTGGTGGCGAGTTAAGCCAGGCTCTTCGCAGATCACCCGTGACATATTGAACGAGCACTTTTTCTCATCGTGCTTCATTCCTAAATCCACTTGTAATCAAGCGAGGTAGAAAGGCAGGCAAGCGGCGGCTTACGCCCCGAAAATGTATTAATACTGGACACTCGACGCTCTACGCCGGGGTATTAAGCTGATTAGTAGGCAAAAAATCAACATGCAAATGTGCTTAAACATATCACCGAGAAATGATGTAATTGAAGAGGGGAAAGCAAGAATAAAGAACAAAAGGCGACGAACAGCGAGTAAAAGAGCGAGAAATTAGATGCTTGAATTTGAAGAAAATTTAATAGGATTAAGGAAGAGATTATAAAACCCGTTGATTAATAGATATCAGCAAAAACTTGGCGCATGTTGTAAATGAATTCGCGCTCTTTATCTAATTCGACGCAGAATAAAGAAAAGGAGCGAAGCAACACTCTCGAGGCGCAGTGCCCCCCCATGCACCAAGCAAATGCGCGAACTCAAAGATCGAGCCCCGACTGGCCTGTCCTCCAGCTTTGCAGTAAAGCAAAAAGAAGTAGGGGATAAAGATGACTCACACCCGTGTATTGTTACAAATTAAATATTGAAGGATGACTGACTGATTACCATAGGAAAGGATGAAAATGTGATCTTTATTGCGCCCTTAACCCATGCATTTTAAACACTCAGTGAAACTTAGAATTTTTAAAAACTGTCACACGTATATTAAAGGAATAAATTTTGAAATTTTCCTTAAATCATCTGTAACAGCTGGATAATTTTTTTCTAAAAAATAAATGGGTAAATAACGACCAGTACCACAATAGACGCCTGTGCCTGACATTACTGTGCCAATCTATTATCCCACACTTGTGTAAAACTTTTCCTAGCATGTTTACCGTAAATTTAGAAAGTACAGCACTATTTTCAAATGTTCTTTAAAATTGTTAAATCATCTGTAATTGTCTACTCTTCAACGCTCTGCTGCTAATAGAAATTAACCTAATTAAACACAGTTTCTGAAATCTAGATTATCTAGTCTATGGTGTTGACGACCCAAATTTTAAAAGTGAATCCACTAAATATCTTTTTCATAAACCTCAATATATATATATATATATATATATATATATATATATATATATATATAATATTGCTGGATGTTTCACAGCTATTCCCTCGAAAGACGAGAGATACATTTAACAGTTTCAATAGAACGACTATACAGTGATCTTTGCTTTGATAATTCCCATAAAGAATTATGTGTTTCATACACCAGGAGACATAAATTTTTATACACCAGGAGACATAAATTTTTATACACCAAGAGACATAAATTTATGACATACGTGAAGAGACTTAACATACGTTTCGGTAAACGTCATTTAGCCAAACTAAAAAGTGTGTGTGTGTGTGTATATATATATATTTGTTTATTTATAACGACTAGATCCCAAATTTTTCATCTTTCCCATCCGACTACAAAGAAATAAAGTGAGGTACATTATTCGTAAACATAATTAATTTTTCATTGTCAACACAATGTCCGCAACAGTACCAATTAAATAGAAAAGCCTGTTTACAGCATATTAAACATTCTGAGAAAGAATATGATATTTATTTTCTAAGTCGCGTCACTGTAAAATAAAACAAAAAACTGTTTAAAGTGTGTGTCTCTTGAACTGGAGTAAATTTACTCCTTTCTTAGACAATTTCGATAAAAACATTGAATCACAAGACGTTTTAAGCTGTCCAACTTTATTTAGACCAACAAGGCTTTGAATGAGAATAACAGTAATGACAGTAAAAAGGAGTAAAAGAGAGTTATTAAAGAAAGAACAGTCATCCAGTAATATTTATCAAAAAGTATAAATAAATAAGAAAAAATAAATTCCGGATCTCACAGAACAATGAGTCGACACAAAACGTTATCTTTCAGTATAAAGAAAATTATAAGACTAAATCAGCTATTATATATCCCTCTGATAAAATTATGACAGAGTCAAAACATACACAGTCTAAACTAAAAGCAACACAAAACAAAAGCGTGACTTTCTATTTTAGAAATATTTTAATCGTACGGTATCAATCCCGACCAATGAACGAATTATATACACTCAGTTATTTTTTGGTTATATATCACTGATAAGAAACTGATTTTGTAAAGCTCCACGTTTGGGACACCTATACTTTTATAAAAAGTACCTTAAAATCTTTTCAATTAAACAAATCAATTACTATGAAAATAGATTGATTACTATTATACCTGAAAAAAAATCTTATTGCATAATGAATATAACCAAAGTAATAAGAATATACTTGTTTAATTTTTAAGGAAAATAATTCAATTCCACTTTTTAAATCACAAAAGACAGTTCCTGCCAGGTGAAATAAATAATATATATATATATATGCACTGAAAAGCCAAAAAAACAGGTACAGGCTTGCGTATGCAAATAATGAAGCAACCAATCAGCATAATGAGATGCGGTCGGCAGTGCCTGTATAAGACAACAGGTGTCTGACGAAGCTGTTAGATCGGTTCCTGCTGCTACAATGGCAGGTTATAACGATTTTTGCGACTTTAATCGTGGCGTCATAGTCGGCGCATGAGAGATGGGACATAGCATCTCCGAGATAGCGATGCAATTTGGATTTTTGCGCACGACCATTTCACGAGTGTACCGTGAATATCATGTAAACGGTAAAATATCAAATCTCCGACAGCGGGTGCGGCCGGAAACAAACTTTGAATGAATGAGACCGTCGACGACTGACGAGAATCTTTAAACGAGATAGACGTGCAACACTTCCTCAAATTGTTGCGGATTTCAGTGCTGAGGCATCAACATGTGTCAGCGTGCGAACTATTCAACGGAGCGTCATTGATATGGGCTTTCGGAGCTTTAGTGCACCATTATTGACTGCACGGCACAAAGCATTAAGCCTTGCCTGGGCCCGTCAATACCTCCAGTGGACTGTTGATGACTGGAAACTGTTGATTGCCTGGTCTGACGAGTCTCGTTTCCAATTGTATCGAGCGGGTGGTCGTGCACGGATATGGAGACAACCTCATAAAATCATGGAACGTACATGTCAACCGAAGACTGTTCAAGCTGGTGGAGCCTCTGTAATGGTATGGGGCGTGTGCAGTTGGCGTGATATGGGACCCCTGATACGTCTAGAGACGACTCTGACAGGTGATGGATACATAAGCATCCTGTCTGATCATCTACAATCATTCATGTCCATAGCGTATTCCGACGGACTTGGACAATTCCAGCAGGATCCGATACCCCACACGTCGAGAATTGCTACCGAGTGGCTCCAGGATCACTCTTCTGAATTTAGACACTGCCATTGGCCACCTAAATCCTCAGACATGAACATTATTGAGCATATCTGGGATGCCTTGCAACGTGCTGTTCAGAAGAGATCCCCACCCCCTCGCACTCTTATGTATTTTTGGACTGCCTTGCAGGATTCATGGTGTGAATTGCCTCCAGGATACCTTCAGACATTAGTTGAATCCATGTCACGTCGTGTTGCAGCATTTCTTCGTGCTCGTGGGGGCCCTACGCGATATTAGGCAGGAGTACCATTTTTTTTGGCTCTTCAGTGTATGTATATATATATATATATATATATATATATATATATATATATATATATATATATACACTTATTAATTTCAGACAGAGATGTTGGTAACGTAATCATATTCCTGAACATTTCAGAATGACTTAACGACTCAAGGAGCAAAAAATCAGCACTCTACCAAAAAAGAATCTATCTTAAGAGGACAAAATAAAGTTTTTTCCATTTTGCGCAAATTATAAGCCAGTCCCTTTTTTCGACAGCCTAAATAACCAATTACGAAAAAGTCCCAACTCCCTATTTTTAGGAGCATTTTTTAACCATAAGGTTTTAAAAAATTGGACGCCAACACTCGAAAGCACAAACTGGGTAAGTTAATTTGAATTAGAGCTGTTTTATAAAAATTTGACTTACATAAACTTTAAATGTCTTTCACTTTTTAATGGTATAAAACGCCAGGAAGTTCAAATTACTAAAAACAATAATACCCAGGTCTTAAAACAAAGAACTTGCAACGAATCGGTACAGCAAACAAGAAATATAAAACAGAAAAAAAAATCAAGAAGAAACACTCTTTCCCTGGAAAGAACAACCATTTTATCCAATTTTCCAACAGAAACGGAAAGTATCTTTATGCAATTTTTAGCCCTTTCAAATTCAAATTTTCTACTCCTTTTTCTCCAACACCCATATTTCCAGAGACAAGAAATTGTACGAGTGTTCAGCTTTTAAATCTTGCCTTGCCAAAAGTCTAAAAGTTTTTCGAACCCTTCCTTTTCTTTTTCCCTTAATAAGGAAGAAATTAAAAACTGTACGTTTAGGAGGCGTTATAATTAGCACAAATTAATCCTCCAACAACCTCTCTAGGAATTAAATCAGAGTCTATATTGCAATGACTAATTACCGCTTAGGTTAATAACGGAAAAGAGCAACAAAGCGCGTATTTTTTTCCTCTCACACACTTCTTTGTTACTATTCAATTTAGCTGCCGAAAAGTCGTGAGTCATTGAGTTGAATAGCCAAGCAGTCAAACGAGTCAAGACAAGGATTTTTAAGCAGCCTCCTCTTTTCCTAAACTAAACAAGCGGATTCTAAGTAGCCCAATCCTTGTATTCTAGATACAAATTTTTAAAAGATCAGAAAAAAGCACTGAGTCAGAAACGAAAAAAAAATTGTAAAAAGAATTTGGTACACGTTAGACAATATTATTTTATTAATTTTTCTGAGGGGTAGGAGGAGGTTAGACATCGTGCTCTCCTTTATATACATGCAAAATAACAGGGGAAACACGATAATGAAATTATAGAAAAGTACTAAAATTACACTCGCACAATTTTCTTATTTTAATTAATACTTTTTTTTCGCCGAAGTGATTCATACATATTCTTAAGACATAACTCACGCGGAAACAGTCAATGAATATTTAACAATGTGTAGTCACTATGCACGTTGAGTACTTGCTCCTAAAGTTTCTAATATAAACATATTCATACTAAGTAAACAATTAAATAAGTTTCATACTGAAGTATTTCAAAAAGTAATTTCCTTTCTCCTTTTTTATTGCATTAAAACTCACGAAAGAAACAAAAAACATTCAATTAAGCAGTATTTTACATTTATGCTGAAAGACCTGGAGGTTTAGATCGAGTTTATTGGATGACTGAATTAGCTTGAATTTCGACAGAATATAAGTTTTCCAAACCAGGGAATTTTTTAGCCAAGATATCTCCCTATATTATACACATGCAAAATAAAAAGCTTATTGTTTACAGTTTTAAAAGAGAAAATCTTTCATAAAGCAGTCACATTTAATTTAAATTTTTTATTAAAAATTAAAAATCAAGTGTGAGTCAGGATTCAAACCGCTATTTTTCAGAAACCCGGGTAGTCCAAACCTTTGTCAAATTCTCTTTTTTTTTATTGCATAAAAACTCACGAAAGAAACAAAAAAAACATACAATTCTGCAGTATTTAACGTTACGCTGAAAGACATGGAAGTTTAATTCTATAGGACCGAGTTTAATTCTATAGGATGATTGAATAGCTTGAATTTCGACAGAATATAAGAGCTTCCCAAACCAGGAAAAATCTTAACCAAGATATCTCACTATATTATATACATGCAAAATAACATGTTTATTTTTTATAGTTTGCAAAGAAAAAATCTTTCATAAATCAGTCGCATTTAATTTTAATCCGTTAATAAAATTAATAAAGCCCGAGTCAGGATTCAAACTGCTATTTTCGGAAACCAGGGTAGTTCAAACCCTTGTCAAAATTTACTCAGTTTCTATTAAGAGCCACTGTAGCAACTCAAACCCTCGCACCGCACTTATTCACCTTTTGACTTCCTTTAAAAACGAAAAATAGCTGTGGCTCTTTGGCATCCTGGTTAGATATTTTTACCGCTGAACTACAGTGCTATGTCCTCGATAGTCCTTACAAATTTACATAAGAAATAATATGCGACACAAATTTCGGATGTGTTTAAATACCTAATTTTTTTCCATTTACCCCGTTGTTGAACAAATTTTTAAATCGCTGAAAACAGAAGAGTGTTTTTTTAAATCAAATCTATCTACAGATTGTGTCAAAGTATGAAAGTTATATCTTAGTTTTAACAAGAAGGGATAACACTTAAGAGAGAGTGCTACGACAGAATAAAAGTTTCAGATTTAGGGAGTCGAAAGTAAGGCTGCATTTATCTAAAGAAAAAACATGAAATTAACCCTATTTTCTTCTATAGTATTAGAACTTCGAAACTCGCATCTCCCCGCCTCTTACATTTATCTACAGAAAATGAAATGTGAATACTGATGAAAAAAAACTACTAATTCAATAATAATAGGAGATTCGGATAAAAATACTACATATAGTTACCGCTTTAACTTTGAATGGAATATTTATTTTACCCATTTTTTGCATATATTGAAATGCGACAACACTCTGCGGGTTCTCTCAGCTCTAGGAATATCTCCCATATGATGCTGACTTCCTGAACAGTGAAATCAGTATGTACCTTGCAAATATTAAGTCGTATATATATATATATATATATATATATATATATATATATATATCTATATATATATATATATATATATATATATATATATATATTCACTGCAACTGCTACGGAAAAACTTTTATTGGTATCCATATTATCAATATTTAAATTTAACGGTACTCAGTACTCTCAATCGTGAATAACAACATTGTTTCACATAATATTCGCAATAAAAAGATTACCGAAAAAGATTATTTGAAAATAAAGACAATGTCAGGCCATTCTTCGTTTCATTATAACACCAAACTCAGGTTGGATATTGGAACATTGGCAAAGAATGCAGGCAAAGTTGCCTCACTACTCAACGAAAATATACATTCCAATTTGCTTTTGTTTTTCCCTCTATCTCTATCACAACTCCCCATTTTGCCTTAGATTTCTAGGATTTAAAGTTAAAATAAACTCAGACCTATGCAATAGAACATAAGATTGAAAATCTTGGGTATATATTTTACAAGACTGCACCTAACTCAATACCTGCTAGATTTTCATTACGCATCATCGCGTAAAATCCGCAAGTCTGCTGAATGTTAATCACGTACTTTTATGGAAAAAAATCCTCACTCTTACATAAGTTCTAAAATACATGCATACATTACACAATTTTACCAGAAATAAGACTTATTTTTTTTGATAAAAATAAATATGCAACAAAATATGTTACATTTTCACCCTTTTTTTTCTAAATGCTCTGTAAAGCACTATAATCCAAATATTATTGCATACATGAATTTCGATAAGGCCGAGGTGACCCAATTGACAAAGGCAGCGAGCCAGTGATCTAAACGTCTCTAGTTAGATGCCGGTCACTGACAAATCCACCGCCGTGTTCGCTAATGGTGGCCAGGGCACTAAAATATGTCGTGGCTGCAATGTCCTCCAAGTTCTCAAATTTACCTCTGGAGGTGCGGGGTCAAGTGTTCCGGTTTCGTCACTTGACTCGGTTCAAAATTACGGGACCGGCCCATAAGGGGGTAATGCTGGACCACCTATACGATGATCCCAGAAAAATGGCCAGCAAAACCGCGGTGTCATACGGCGGTAAGGATAATGTCCAAGGAAACGTCTACCGCATTGGAAAAAAAAATTTCGATAAAATAATTCATTTAAATTCTCTAAAATTTCTCGAAAATTACTTATCAAATGAAATCCATTCCGTAACAGATTAATTGAGGCAAAAATTTTCGTATGTATTCCACCTGAAATGATACATCCTCTATACATTACCTTAACAAACGTTTATTTAAATGAATAAACTTATTTTCAATCCTCAAACGCTTAATCGAACAGATATAACCTGAAAATTCACTAATTTTTGACCAGATACATCAAAAAGCGCAGTTGATATAACTACTTGAAAAGGCTTTATTTCTCTCTTTTTCCCCTAGTATAAGACGTCTGTGAAGTTGGCCCCCCGACATTGAGATATTTAAATTTTGAAAACGGCATTCGTTTCAGCGTCGTTTGAGCGTGTTTGAGCGCCAAAAATTTCGTTTGAGCGCCATTTTTAAAAGAGTTATGAGCATTTCATTTTTTGGCGGGAAAAAACACCTAGCCCCCCCCCGACATTGAGATATTTAAATTTTGAAAACGGCATTCGTTTGAGCGTCGTTTGAGCGTGTTTGAGCGCCAAAAATTTTCGTTTGAGCGCCATTTTTAAAAGAGTTATGAGCATTTCATTTTTTGGCGGGAAAAACACCTAGCCCCCCCGACATTGAGATATTCAAATTTTGAAAACGGCATTCGTTTGAGCGTCGTTTGAGCGTGTTTGAGCGCCAAAAATTTTCGTTTTAGCGCGATTTTTAAAAGAGTTATGAGCATTTCATTTTTTGGCGGGAAAAACACCTAGCCCCCCCCCCCCCCCCGACATTGAGATATTTAAATTTTGAAAACCGCATTCGTTTGAGCGTCGTTTGAGCGTGTTTGAGCGCCAAAAATTTTCGTTTGAGCGCCATTTTTAAAAGAGTTATGAGCATTTCATTTTTTGGCGGGAAAAACACCTAGCCCCCCCCCGACATTGAGATATTCAAATTTTGAAAACGGCATTCGTTTGAGCGTCGTTTGAGCGTGTTTGAGCGCCAAAAATTTTCGTTTGAGCGCGATTTTTAAAAGAGTTATGAGCATTTCATTTTTTAGCGGGAAAAACACCTAGCCCTCCCCTCCCCCGGACATTGAGATATTCAGAGAACGGGAAAAACAGAGCGGCATGAAATTTCGTGTCGGGGAAATGGCGAAAAAAGGGGGGGGGGGAAATTTGGTGTCGGTGAAACTGAAGGGACACCTCCAAATATGGCGGGTCCCATGGATAAGACATTGAAAGAGGCGCCAAAATGAGGCACAGTAAAAATACGAAATTATAAACAAATAACGATAAAATATAATAGTAACTAATAATACCAAATAGTTTCAAACTAGTTGATATAGTTTAGGCCTCAGACAACAGTGTTTAATGCATTTATGAAATTTTTCAATACATTCAAAAATCCATTGATTCGTTCTTAATATTTCTTATACTTTAAAAAAGATGAACTCGAAAGAAAGTTTTCGTATATCTGTCCTGTATATATTTACTTAACTTTTTCTTTTTTCCTGTATATATACCTAAAACTAAATACCCGTGCTTCACAACAGAATACATTACTACCACCAATCATGTAATCGGGTTCCATTAATTTAAATTAACTTCAGTAGTAAAGTGTTGTCATTTCTTTTGAGGTGTTAATCTTATAATTTAATGACGATCCAACATTAAATAAGGGTTTTTAGATTTATATTTATTTCTTAAATTTAGGGGCCTTATGACCCTTCTGGATTTTTTAGCTTTCTTAGTACCTAGGGCCTTAGATGAGCCACTATGCAAAATTTCAGCTTCTTAGGTCTTATGGTTCCAGAGATACAGTGATCAGTCAATCCGTGTTTAATTTTGAGGGTCCCTTTTCACATATTAAAAGTGTAGATTTTTTAAAAAATATTTCTTAAATGTTATTGTTCGGGAGAGCGGAAGTGCATCCACTAAACAAATTTTCAACTTCCTAGAACTCATGGTTCGAGAGATACGGTGATCAGTGAGTGAGTGGTATTTGGATTTTATATACAGGGTGCCCGGGCTAAAAGTATTTTTTATATAGAGAATGAAAAACGCTACCCAAAGACTTTTTAAATCTTCAAATTCCAATAAATACATCAAGAAAAATTTAGGAGCAGTAAAATTACGGCAAGAATTCTGTCAGCTGCAAAATTACTTTCAACTACGTAATGCAATTGCTTGATGCACTTTCATAATTTGAACTTTTAGAACTTTCTAACACTGTAACACAATTACTGTAAATATGGTAAAAGCAAAGATCATTTTAATGAGGAAGGATATGTCAAACAGTCTGCCAGACCATAAATGTAGTGCCAATGACGTCTAGTTAACTCTACCTCTTCCAAACACTATATAAACGCCGGTAAGTTTATCGCAATATTCTGTTGAATACATTTCTTTTCTTATATCGACTATTTTTATTTAGCCACTGATTGCACTCACATAGTTATCTTATACAATGTTATCTTATAAATACCAGAAATCTTATGGTATATTTTGGATTTTAAAATTATATTTTTTCCTTCGATACATACACTGCTGGCCACCCAAATTGCAACACCAAGAAAGACAAGAGATATCACAACAAAATTTATTTTGTAGATAACATGTTGACCAAGTATCAAATGATTAAATTTATACACTTCAGTGAAATGTGGTTCCTGCCAAAATCAGTAGCCAGAGTAGCCGCCATTGTTGGAGATCACCGCTGCCACACGCCTCGGCATTGATTCAAAGAGACTTTGGATGAGTTCTTGGGGTACAGCAGACCAAGCAGCTTCCACACGTTGCCAAAGTTGATCTGCTGTGGCAGCTGGGGATGGAATCTGGGTCAATCGTAGAGCAACCATGGACCACATGTTTTCTGTCGGCGAAAGATCCGGAGAGCGAGGCGGCCAGGGAAGCAATTCAATCTGGCGATTGACGAAGAACCGTTGGACAATGCGTGCCACGTGTGGTCGCGCATTATCCTGTTGAAATATGGCTGTGGGCAAGCCCTGAATGTAAGGAAGGACAACTGGCTCCAACACCTCGGACATGTAGCGCTGGCTGTTTAAAGTACCGGCAATGCGTACTAGAGGTGTGCGAGAGTGATATCCAATACCGCCCCATACCATAATACCCGGTGCAGGACGAGTGTGGCGGTGCATAACGCAGCTGTTCAGCATCCTCTCTTCACGGTGTCTCCAGACTCGAATGCGACCATCGTGGTGTTGCAGACAGAAGCGTGACTCGTCAGTAAAGACAATTTCATTCCATTCTGCCGTCCACATCCTTCTGTCATCGCACCATTGGCGGCGGAGACGTCTGTGGTTCTGCGTCAACGGTAGACAAAGCAATGGATGTCTTGCGGACGGACCAATCTGCTGTAAACGGCGTCGAATGGTACGCGCAGACACTGGATGATGCGTTATAGACTGCATGTGCTGTGCTATGGTTCGTGATGTGACTGAGTGATCCGTCACTGCCATGCGCACAATTTGCCTGTCATCACGTGAAGTGGTGCGCTGAGGTGGATGCGATCGAACACGCCGGTCCGTCGTACCCTTCTGCATCCAACGATCACATATCCGCATTACAGTTGTTTGGTTTCGTCCAACACGACTACCGATTTCCCTAAAAGATAATCCACAATCTCGGTAGGCCACTATCCTTCCTCTGTCGAACTCGGATACTTGATCAAAAGATGATCGCTGTTTTCGACGAGGCATAATTGATCGTTTTTTTGAAAAAAACCACAAGAAAAACACAATTGCCGAATTTGAAATCGTCGAAATCTCCAAGCCTTAAATAGCGCTTTGAAGTGGCGCCACAGGCGCGCGTGATGTGCGTCTGTGCTGAAATTCTAATCATTTGCATATCTCACCTCCGCTAATGCATGTTGTAAATTTCATACTATTTGCATGTTTCCTTCAGGGTGTTGCATTTACAGTGGCCAGCAGTGTATTACAATTTAAGATAGAAGATGATTAATGTAAAATAAATTAGCCACTTTTGAACAAAAATGACTGACTATCAGCAGTGCTGAAATGCATCAATTTACAAAATTCCTCATAACCAATTCTGAATATATATATATACATAAATAAATTGCTTAAAACACAAAAACAATAATCGTAACCATCTCTACGTTATAAACACATTATGAAAGTGCTATACGCACATAAATGATTAGAAAAATAAAACTGTGATTGCCGTGACACTCAAAATATGTATGTACAAAAATTAAGTATAAAACTTGATGCACACTTGAATACTACAATAAAATATGACTGCATTAAGAATCCCAATTTCAGAATTATAATATACAATAAATAAAATGTTTTGTTTCTCGTATAGAACGGAGCAAAAGATTAACATTATAATAGAATTATTAAGAGTTTGCATAAGTTGCTTATCATCAATTATCGTAAAAAGTTAAATATGGTAATTACAGTGGCGAAGCGAGCATAACTGGCGCCCGGGGAACATTACCTTTTTGGCGCCCCTCATGGTCTTGGGGACCAAAGGATCTAATGGTCTTAGGTTGCATTTGGCGCCCCTCTGAAAGTGGCGCCCGGGGCATGATAGACCACCTTGCCCCCCTCTCGCTACGCCACTGGGTAATTAAAATATTCCACATTGAAGTCAGGTAATTAAAAACAAAAGGTTCCAATAGTTAGTTGATCGTTAAAACGTTTCCAATTTTAAGATTATGTTGATAGCAAATATAGCTCAAACACGCTCAAACGAATGCAGTTTTCAAAAATCGAATATCTCAATGTTGGGGGTAGGGGAGGCTAGGAGTTTGTGCCTTCTAAAAATTAAATGCTCATAACTATTTTACAAATGGCACTCAAACGAAAATTTTTGGCGCTCAAACACGCTCAAACGAATGCCGTTCTCAAAATTTGAATATCTCTTAGGCCCTAGGTACTAAGAAAGGTAAAAAATCCAGAAGGGTTATAAGGCCCCTAAATTTAAGAAATAAATATAAATCTAAAAACCCTTATTTAATGTTGGATCGTCATTAAATTATAGGGTTAACTCCTCAAAAGAAATGACAACACTTTACTACTGAAGTTAATTTAAATTAATGGAACCCGATTACATGATTGGTGGTAGTAATGTATTCTGTTGTGAAGCACGGGTATTTAGTTTTAGGTATATATACAGGAAAAAAGAAAAAGTTAAGTAAATATATACAGGACAGATATACGAAAACTTTCTTTCGAGTTCATCTTTTTTAAAGTATAAGAAATATTAAGAACGAATCAATGGATTTTTGAATGTATTGAAAAATTTCATAAATGCATTAACACTGTTGTCTGAGGCCTAAACTATATCAACTAGTTTGAAACTATTTGGTATTATTAGTTACTATTATATTTTATCGTTATTTGTTTATAATTTCGTATTTTTACTGTGCCTCATTTTGGCGCCTCTTCAATGTCTTATCCATGGGACCCGCCATATTTGGAGGTGTCCCTTCAGTTTCACCGACACCAAATTTCCCCCCCCCCCTTTTTTTCGCCATTTTCCCCCGACACGAAATTTCATGCCGCTCTGTTTTTCCCGTTCTCTGAATATCTCAATGTCGGGGGAGGGGAGGGCTAGGTGTTTTTCCCGCTAAAAATGAAATGCTCATAACTCTTTTAAAAATCGCGCTCAAACGAAAATTTTTGGCGCTCAAACACGCTCAAACGACGCTCAAACGAATGCCGTTTTCAAAATTTCAATATCTCAATGTCGGGGGGGGCTAGGTGTTTTTCCCGCCAAAAAATGAAATGCTCATAACTCTTTTAAAAATGGCGCTCAAACGAAAATTTTTTACGCTCAAACACGCTCAAACGACGCTCAAACGAATGCCGTTTTCAAAATTTAAATATCTCAATGTCGGGGGGGGCTAGGTGTTTTTCCCGCCAAAAAATGAAATGCTCATAACTCTTTTAAAAATGGCGCTCAAACGAAAATTTTTGGCGCTCAAACACGCTCAAACGAATGCCGTTTTCAAAATTTGGATATCTCAATGTCGGGGGGCCAACTTCACAGACGTTAGTATAAGCCCAATAAATGCAGATGAGTCCACGATTATACCTCCATAACTGATAAATTTTAAGCATTTTCTTTAACATTTTATTTTTTGACAATGTTCTCATGCACAAGAAGATTTGGGGCAAATTAAATTCATTTTTGGAAATTACAGTTCTGCTACGCATTAAGTATTTTTGTTTACTTATATATGATAATAAATTAATAATAAACTACTAAACAATATAGCATTTCATCTCCATATTTGGCAGTATTTACGGACTTATGTTTACAATTCAATTATAAGCTTTTGAGCAGGGCACAGTCAATAACAATTTTGAACCACTTAATATTTTTAGCAGAAGCGGAATATAATTCCAATTCTCAGTGCAAAGACTTAAACAAACAACATCACAACATATAAAAATAACAAAAAGGTAACGAAAAATGTATGACACGCCTATTTAATAGAATTCTATTTTAATAGAAGTAAATTACTTTTGTTTAAGAGTAAAGGGGATGGCGGTGGGGGCAAAATTCGGCATTATGTACTGTTTTACACAGACCCTAAGTCCTAACTTATTAGCGAGAACAGGCGAACCCTCGGCTGCGTATTTAGGATTACGCGCAGCGGCTAGTCTGCAGGTTTTTTCACGCCGTATACCTAACGGTCAAGTCGGCTTATTGATTTGTGATTATTAAAGAGTAAAAAATGAACTTACATAGCAATTTTTCTTATTTTTAAGTTTATATCGTATTATGTCACACCTTCACATCTATTCTTAAAAAAAAAACACCGCTTTTCCCAGCTTTTTCTCAATACATGTGACTTCCTTTTCAAGATAAAATTTTGGGCCGATGATTAACAAATTCATATTTCATACAACAACAGTATAAATCCTTTAAGTGTGGAATTGGGAATGTTTGTCCTTAAGCGGCTGATCGTAAATCTTCTGATTATCATTGAAATAACAGTGAATAAGTTCATTACACCCTAAGCGATCAAAGATAAAGCTAAGCAAAGATTTGCAAAAATATGCGTAAGAAGTGATAGTCACGGAATCATTCTCGGTGGACTGGCAGGTTACTTAAATAATATTTTTAACAAGTTCGAGGTTTAGTAGATTTTAGGCTATTAAGTATGATGAGGGGGGGGGGGGAGAATATGTGCCACGATTTTAAAAACAGCTCCACTCGTGGGCTGCTTAGGAGCTTTAGTATTAACGGTACACCAAAACTTATCATGAAAAAGATGATAAAACGAGTCTCAAACAAAACAGTGGCAGAGAACGAAAATAAGATGTAAGAGAACACTGCAGGTGCTTGGAGAATCATACAGGGTAATGTACGAATCACAGTACAACAGTTGACTACCCTACACGAAATGAGGCAACCTTAAGCAAAATTAATCATAACCATTTTGTGGATCTGGTTCTACGCAATGTCCCATATATAACAAGCAAAATACCCCTCCCCCCTTTGTGTACCCGGAAAAAATTGCTTGCTGACAGCATGTTGACAGTGTGCATTCTACGTTTTAGCCTTTTTTTTTCCTAGCTAGAAATGGTGTCTTCCAAAACATTAATGTATTTTATTATCTGACTGCACTTCTGCAGTTATGATTTGATGAACAAACTTCTGGAATTCAGCTTATAAACGGGCCTCTATTCTAAGCCCAATAACCCAGCCGGTGGTGTTAACCATTTTCAGCTATTTTGAGATTTTTTGAACAGCATATTGGGCAACTCGCTACATTTATCTCTTCAATTACTAAAATAAAACACCTACACTTCAGAAAATTCGTTGGCCAGAATTTACGGGTATATAGAAGAAGAGATATAAGCAATCCATACTATATATATATATATATATATATATATATATATATATATATATATATATATATATATATACTAGCTGAAAATCCGCACTTCGCTACGGAGTACATTCAAATTAAATACAACGATCAATGTATGCAATTAATGCCAAGAAAAAAAAAAAAATATATATATATATATATATAAATAATATATATACATTGGAATCTCGATCGATCGTTTTCGGATACATCGTTTTTCCGTATGTGTCGTTCATTTTATCCAGTCCCAACGATCATATTGCTTTGTTACGTTTCCGCATCTATCGTTTTCCCGCATTTATCGTTCATTTCTATCGGTCCCTTGAAAAACGATAGATCGAGATTCCACTGTATATATATATATGTGTGTGTGTATAATAAATACGACGATCAATGTATACAATTGATGTAAAAAAATATATATATATATTTATAAAAAAAATCGTAACAGATATTTTTATAGACAAAATAATGTAGAAGAAAATATTCAAATTAAATCTAATAGGACATACTAAAGAATATAGTACAGTTAATATAGTACAGTTTGAGGAACATATATTTTACTGTATTTTAATATTTTTTGGGGTAATGTCCAATCGTCTGCTGCATTAGCTAGGGAAAAAATATTTTTGTCTATTTCATTGTTATGGACGTGACGATAAATTTATTTAAAGTACCAGAAAAAGAAATCACGTGATCAGCATTTAATAAATTAAATTATAAAATTTAATCTTTAAAAATTCACCAAAAGTCAGAAAATGGAGGTAAAGATTCGAAAAAGATTTCATTTTAAAGGAATTTTTATTATCTTTCTTGTGATATAAATTTCATAACCCTCAAATTATTATTTTAAATGCAAACTTAAAAAAAGTTACTAAAACAGCTTAAAAATTTAATTTAAAAAAATCAAAGAAGAAATTTTGAAAAATCTTTCTTAGTGCACCCCGACACTATAAGAAGAATCGCCATGCAAAATTTCAGCCTTCTAGGTCCAGCGGTTTGGCCTGTGCGTTGTATGTCAGTCAGTGAGTCAGTCAGTTACGGAACTGTTTTATATTATATAGATATATATATATATATATTGAAGAGCCAGAAAAACTGGGATACCTGTCTCATACCTGATAGTTCCATTTCCGTATCGGAGAACTGCAGGAACGCGACGAGGCATGGTTTCCATGAGGTTTCTGAAGAATTCTGCGGGCAATGAATACCATGCCTCGGGAACAGCGGTCCCCAATTCTAACTCCTAGATGGTGAATCGCTGCTTTGAATGGAACATTGCATGGTCTCTCACATATGTTAAATAACGTTGAGATTTGGTGTCGAATAGGGGGCCAATTCATGTTTCAAAACTCGGATAAGTGTTCCTCTAGGCATAATTTGGTGTCTGTGGATGCGAGTGGTGGCTCACTGACCTGTTGGAGAGCGTCCAAACCCATGAGGGAGAGTGCATGACATGAATTACTGTAACACTTCTGAAAAAACGTTAACATGGAGCTCACCGGTCAGAGACGCTGTAGACGTATGAGATGTCCTAATTTATGCGAGCCCATCACACCCCATACCATTACTGAGGGACCACCAACCTTTACAGTCCCCTGTTGGCCTGCTGGATTCATTTATTTATGGCGTGTTCTTCGCACACTGACACTTCCATCTGACCGAATCAGTTGGAAACGAGACTCATCAGACCAGGCTACATTTTTCCAGTCATCCAGTGTCCAAGGGCGATGTTCCCGAGCTCAAACGGGGCTCAGAGCTCTCTGTCATGAGGGAAGTAATGGAACCCAAGTATAGCATCAGCTATTAAAGCCGATACCATTCAATGAACGCTGTACAGTACTCAGGATAACAATAGTAGAGACCTTTAGCATGGCGATATTATTTGCAGGAATCCTGCACTCCTTTCGCTATCCCCGTTATTCTGGCACTTCAGTGCATGTATGCGCATATATATATATATATATATATATATATATATATATATATATATATGAGTGTGTGTGTGCACACGCAAAAACGTAATGAGTATCAATTTCTATGTTCTGTGCTTACGATAAAAACGGCTTCCTAATTAACGATTTAGCTAAATCGTACAAATTTAGTTTTTTCCTCAGTTGACTTGATTGAATGCCATATAAAGGAATAACTACAATTTTGAAAAAGTCTACATATTAGGTGAAGGTATTTGAGTTTTCTCATTACATAGTACCTTTAATTTTCTCGTGATGAACTGAAGGAAATCTAAGCATGACAGAAAGAGATACATTTAATACGGGTTAGCAAAACTATGCGTATTCATAATAATTTTAATAATATTCATACATACTCGCAATACACACATCTAATCACAAAGAAAATTGATGTAATGTTACAGATCTCCATAGTTTTCAGTCAAAAACACCAAAAATGATCTCTGTCAGTTTAAAGTTGGCAAGCTTAGCACCAAGATTTATTTTCTTTTACAATGTTTTGAAAGACGTTTATCCGTTCTATTAAATTGAATACACACCTGCATTTTAATTATTTTGTACGTCATCAACTAAATGAAATACCTATGTGACTTAGGTACGAAAAAAAAGTGAGAAATACACACGGAGACAAAAGAAGTACCGTTAAATCTATTGACTATGCGCGAGAAGAAGCCCTTTAGCAATTCATTAAAAATGAAAATCTTCGTACAAAATATTTCAGTTATATTTGGGAACTATATGGATTTAATAATTGAAACAGCAATGATTCGAATAAAGAGGTAAAACAGGGTTTGAAAAGCCAATTTGAAAATTTTTTTTAAGAAATTCTCAAACTTTCAGAATATTGAGCAGACTATTGTTTCTCTCCATTCCAATTGAGTAAGATTAAAAGATGCAGACAATTTAACTGGATTTCGTGACAGCAAGAAAAGTAACAATTTAGAGCTGGGGAAAACGCTTGTAACGTAGAGAAGCAATTGCGATCGACTGGCGGCCCGATTAAGATTGCATGATGGTTTAATTTATGCGCTCATTGACGCTGCATTGGAAATCCCGCTTAGTAAAACAATCTCGACAGGCGTCTTCCCCCTCGTGACGGATGTTCGTGAAACTTTAAAGAACACACCTCATCGTATATTTACAGGACACGGCTCGTTTTTTTGCTACGGCGTTTGAGGACCTGGAGCCGTTAATGCCGAGCCTGTCGCGGTGACGTTTGGAGCTTTTGCATTTTTAACTGGCCCCAGCAGTCGGCAATTCTATCCAGAGGCTCAGTCGAGCGAGTAACCCCTAGTTTTTTACAGGAAAAGAAAATGGAGGAGAAAAAAAACGCGCCAAAGAAAAATTCGCAAAGTTGTCGGAGTTCCTTAGCTCAGCATGTTTTATGAAGCAGCGGCAGCTCACCTGAGTGCTGGAGGAAGGGGGAGGAGGAGCCGGCAGTAAAGCCTTTCGAATAAGGGCTCGAAAGACAAGCGGACAGTCTTTCCCTAATCCCAGGCCTTTGACAGACCTAGAAATCCCGGTAATGTATCATTTTTACCTAGGCCTCTCCGGCTCTCAACTAATAGGATTAAGGCTCTCTCTGGCAGGTATGCAAATGACTTAGCAACCTGTCTTTCTACTTTATTAATTTGTCTCCGCCGTCGAAGAGAGAGGGGGGAGAGAGTTTTTTTGCTTTCCTCCACTAAATCTCCATCCGCAAAAAGCGCCCTTCTTCCACTGTCCAGAGCGGCGTGTAATCAGGGCGTGTCAGTTTGTATCAAGGCCTCTCGGAAAAGGCGGACTTGGCAAAGACGGGCTTCCTTAGCCGGTCTTCTTGTCAAATTTTAATCCCGACTCATCATTTTCCAATGGCTTCACATCAGCCACCCATATCGGGCTGTCGCGCTCAAGCCACCGGGATTAACTAGGGCCCAAATGCAATTACAAGAGGCCGCGGATTTCATTTCCGAGGGATTAAGGGCCGGAGAGCAACGCCAGGACTCCGAGGGGGAGGAAGGAGAGAGGAGAGGGCAGAGGAGCTCTATCTCACTCCCGCGATGTAAGAAAACGAAAGAAAGGAAAGGAAAGGAAAAGAACAGCACGCGTACTTAGTCGCCTCACTGCCAGTAGCTCGTCCTTTTCTTTATACGCAAATCAACATTAAAAAAAGAAAGAAAAAGGAGCTAGAAAGAAAAACACTCGCCCTCGAAGGAGGTTGTGTCTGGCCTACAGTTTCAACAGCTGATTATTTGTACGTGCCACGTCCGTTTTGGACGTGAGATTGCGATTTGGGTTTGGCGCGCTGCAAAACCGAAAGATTACGGGGATCGAGGGATTGGCAACACCCCCGAACACATAACACTTTCGATGAGGGAAAGGGAGAAGAGAGGCGAGATCACAGCAGATTTTTTTCTCTCCTAAATATGAGCTAAAAAAGGAGCTCAACAAAAGCCTAATCATTTCGATTAGGCTCCCCCACACCACTCCATCCTCACATTTTTTTCTCAACAAAATATCGAAAACACTACAACAGAAAATTTTATCGATTCAGGATATTATTTATTAATGGAATATTTACACTTATTTATTATTAATTTTCATAACACGCGTGTAATATGATATTTAAGTATACAACTTTCTTCACTGAAGTTAAACACTTTGAGTTGAGTTTTAAAAAAAACAATTATGAACACTTGCAGTCAAGTATTATTCCTGATCAAGCTTATGTACCAATATTAAGAATCAAATCGCTAAAGGTTTAAAAAAATATAAAGATGGATATTAAATACTATATTTAAATTTAGTATCTCTCATCAGTAGCACTATTTTGGGAGTTCTATCTCAACATTAATTTTCCTTTAATATAATGCATTCTGAAATATTGTGTTTAGAATTACGATGGTTTTCTTCCTATGAGAAAGTTATCGGAAAAACTAACCATTGCTGATCATAAGAACCCTTAAATTGTAGGTACGCTTTTCACACTTGACAAATTTTCAAAGATAAAGAATATCAGACATAATTTGAGTTTTTTTTATATTTTACTCAATTAGTTTTATAACGGGTACAAAGTATAGAATTTATTTACTACTACTGACTATTACAGTTTAAGGTTTATTATTACAATTTACAGCACTTCGCAACACACAGAGTTCAGTTTTGTGCTTTTATTATTTCAAAGATGAATACACTTTATTATTTTAAATATACACTACTTTGTACTTTTAGTACTCTAAACATGCGCTATTCGAGGTTTGCGGATGAGGAGAGGAATTAACCATTGTTGTAAATGTATTGAAATTAGACTGGATTGAGAACGTGTTACCAAAAGATTATTGGAACACGAATTCTACAAAGATTCAATTTAAAGCTTTTTCAATTTCCGTTTGTGCAAAAATGGGAAAAATTTGACATGGTTTAAAAATTACAATTAGAACAGAAGGATCTCATAGTTTCTGCACAAAATTTGATAGGAGGCAGATAATATTTAAAAACACTTTAAACTTAGGTTATAACAAGTGCACAAAAAGACTGAAGGAGGCACATCTAGCAACCGCTTGCCATGTACCTACGAACTCGAGGCAAGTTGTTTCCACTACTTTTTAACTAAAGTACACCTCAGTTCACCTGAGCTGCTGAACTTTGTGATCTAGAAAATAGCATTAATTATAATGGGGTAAGGAGCAATCTGGCATGAACTTCCTTCGTATTAAAGCTATCTTTCAAACAAGGAATTGAAAATCAGTTATAATATGTTGTACATAATAGAGAAGACACGTATCACTTTAAGTTATCAAGCTAATGTTCATTTATTTTTTACGTTATTAAAATTCTAAAATGCAATATATTTTTCAATGTACCTCGCTCTACTTAACACTATTATAATGTAAAATCTGAATTTTTATGTTTCAATGAATACTAAAAGAAGTGCACTTTAATAAGCTGTCCGGTCATTAATATTTCAGTTGTTCAAGACAAAATAAACGTGTGAAACGTTGTTTAAACAAAACTTCAAATTAGCTATTTTGTCAGTAAGATCCTTTTAAAACATTATTTTAGGAGACATTATTTTAGATGTAGGAGAAAGGGTGGGAAAAACTTTCTCCTACATCTGTCCCTTTCAAAAGAATGATTTTCTTCATCGACCCCCTCACATTTTTCTCTATAATATACAGCATACAACATAATTATAATATTAATAATTGCGCATAAAACACTTAAAGATAACAATTTGACTAAGAATAGGAACAAAAAATTAGAACAGTGGTTCATTAGGTTTATATTTTATTATTTTTGTACTATTTTAAATTTCTCAAAATATAAACAAAGTTTCAGAAACACAGATTGTATTTGCACAAAAGTTCGATTTCAATTAATGTGGTGGTTGTGCTTGATGCATTGATATAATTTTTTTAATGTTTGCCTGAAATTACTTATCATTGTATAGTCACAATAACTAACATAACGAATATAAATAAATATTTTACTAAAAAAATTTTCTGTCTTACATGTAATTATAATTTCATTCGACACATATAAAAAAGCGTCATAACATTCGACTTCAGATGGGTGGATCACTCCACCCTAGGCAAATCTGTATTTATACATATTAAAACGGATATTATTATCTAATAATTACATTCCTGAAAAATTAAATTAAATTTTAAAACATAAAAATTTATGATCGACCTCCGATAGACTCCTGGAATACTATAGGCCTTTTTTAAACTTCCATCGACCCCCAAGGGGTCCAACTGGACCCCGTTGGGAATCCCTGAACTAGACTATAACCTATAGATTCCGAACGGCTAAAATCGAACATGCCAGCAGTGGGAAAAGCATCCACACACTCAAGTATCAAACACCAGCACCCTAGTTATTGAGCATTAAAAGGAATTTATATGCATTCTATGTTTAATAGCTATTCACCAATAAATACAGAGAATTATTACTGATCAGTCAAATACTTCATTTTGTATTATGATGTTCTCAACGCACGGTCAAGAAAAAAAAAATTTTTAAATATATTAAAATTTTGAAATACGGTAAATATTTCGTATAATAGTTATAGGAAAGTATAAATGGCATCAGAGAGGATTTATTCAATACAGACATTGTTGTGAAACCATTTATTCTACGACCATACTTTTCTCTATTAACACAATGGAATAATTTAGTCCATTATACTTGATTAACGATAGAACAACACATCTTCAAAAAGTTTTTCAATAAAGATCGTTTCTTTATTTCAAGTAATATGACATTTTCTCCATTTATGTAACAATACAGAGATCATAAAATCGATATTTTCTTGGCATATTTTACATTTCCATTTAAATCAGGGTTCAGTCGATGCAATTTCAAAGCAAATATCGAATTCGAAAATCTAATTACCATTTGATAATAAGAACCCCGGGATCTCATGCACGTAAAACTGTAGGCCGTAACTGTGGCAGCTTATATGCCAATTCCATGCTTTATCGGTATTATACTGTAAATAAGGAAACTTCTCTAACATACCAACAGAACGATTTACTTCAATATGGTTTATTCAAACATGATAAAACATCACGCGGATAACCAGCCCCACACGTCATCATGTATCTTCTAGTGCAGGTGTTCTAAAGAGAGATTCATCCAAGTTAACCTATACTTTTTTTTATTTTTTTAGGTTACAGGAAAAAGTGAGGACTCGATTGATTTCCAAAATTAAAAATGTTTTTAATTCTCTTTCGGAAAAAAAAATTATCTCGCTTATGTAAATTTGATGATGAATAATTTTTATTTTATCACTTGCATGAAATTGTTCACAAAGCCTTAAATAGTTGCCATTGTGATTTTTGCTCATTTTTTGAAAAAAAGATGCTTATTTTCGAAGGAATACGGTACGTAAAATGAATGAAATGAATGTGGCATGTGCTAATATCCAGTGATGAGTACTGAATGTCGAAAAAATGTGGTCTAAAAATATCTTTAAAAAAGCAAATTTTGGTTTCCAGAGTTTCGAAAGAGATGCATTTTATTTTTTGAAGCAACGTTGAAAATTACCCTCAGAGTAATGGCGAGATAACTCTTAGTACACATATATACAACGAATGTGAAATATACGGAAAACCACGCAAATCTAAGGTTATGCACCCTGTGACATAAATAGAACAAACTTGGTCCTATGCGTCATCAATTTTCCCTGTTTATGAGGCGCTTTACATAAAACAGTGGTATAGGACTGCTTCCACGTAAAAAAAATCCCTAATGATAAAAAATTAAAAAATAGAAACAATTCGACAAATTTCTCCAATCTTTAAACAGTTAATTTCAGCATTTCCTTCCGTTAGAAATAAAAAATAAGCGATCAGTTGAAAATATTAATCGTGTTGTGAATACTGATTACAGCAGACTCAGGACCAGTTTTCAGTCGAAAGAATATTCGTTTTCGAAAGAATAAAAGCGGAAGCGATAGAAATATATATACTTTTCGATTCTGAGAAATATTCGAGGGGATGGATGAAAGAGGCGTGTTTGCATTTTTCATTTATCAAAAATACTTCGAAAGGCAACATTTCGGTTTCATCCAATGAATTACCTTCGCTTTGTTTCATTCGTCAATCAAGTTTTATTGACCGACTTCAACAAACGCATTGCAAAAATTTGAGAGCCCCGGGCGGGCGGAGACTCTATTTTGAGTGGCCGACAGGGCACGCAAGGCGCAGCCCCATTGGACGACGGAATGCAGACAGAGAATTATGCAGCGATTACGAAGACTACAGATCACAACAGGTTTCTTGTTTTTCAAAAAATTACAATTTTGAATGATGTTATTCCTTTTGTGGAGATTATCTAAAAACGCAAGGCAACAGATAGATGAAAACGTAATTAAGGAAAAGACATTTTATTAAAAATATTTTCTTCAGGTGGGTCAGGTATTATTCTCGGATGCATGAACACTTGATGTGGTACAACATAACATCCTGCTTTGGAAAGTAGCATTAAAGTATGTTTCCATTCGGGGAACTCACAATAGAGATACGTCTGCGTGAGAGTTGACTTTTGTGGGATCTTCTTTCTACGAGGAAGTAGATCGTATGTATATAACTGGCCGAGAAAAATCCAAGGCAAAATGCAAGAAAGGCATACCTCAGATCTCCTTTTCATCCTCTTTCGGAGATTCTAGCTAAGGTTTTTGCCACGGAGCCAATCAATGGAAATAACTCGTATTGTTGCACTCCTTTTTTCATGGTTTCTCAGTTGTTGTTTTTAATTGTACAGTAAAGTTTAAAACGCAGATTTTTTTTTTCATTACGGTTATGCCTTGTACTGTGGGCGTACTGTTAAACTCAGCCAAACACGACTCTTTCTTGGTTCGTAGTAACTGTGGACTCCAATGTAAAGCTCACATTGATTCTTATTAGTGAAATAAGATCTACACATAAGAAATTTTAAATCTACAATGTCACATGCAATTACATGCAAGATTATCTGGTCCTTCAGCCGCAATGCCTATCATGGCATACCTCATTTTTCTAGCATTCTGTCAACATTAGCTTTTATTCTTCGTTTGGGCAACTCTCGAAATGTCCCTATCACGATCATTTTTATTTTAAGAATGAAAATTAAATGAACTTATATTTTTAATGTATGATACTAGAGCATTCCACGCCAATAGTATAACTGATTTCATTTGTGTATTAAGGGGGGAAAACTCATTTTGCCTTCCTCTGTTCTCCCTCACACTTACAGTTGCTAAAAAAATAAATAAAAGCGAGTAAAAAATTAAAGTATTGTATTTACATACAACCATGTATGCTATAAAGAAGTAACTCATAGCATATCCTCCCGTCATCATTATTTTTTCTTTTTTACTTGTGTGAAACCAGTAGATATAATACAGTACCAACAGTGTCTCCAGCCTGATTCGTTCCCATTACACAGCAAATGATTTTTTGAAATCTCGGTGTAACATAAATATAAGACCACTTATTTATTTATTTTTTTAAATCGCTTGCGTTTTTAAAACTATTTTATTTTTTCTTTCAAAATCGTAGATAAACTGTAACTTTACATCAAAAAAAAAGTCCAAACGATAATATTGTAAAAGAAAATAGAATTTAATTTGTTTGTTTTTATGAGGAAATTCACAATGCCGCGTGGAAGAGAATTATCTGAACTAGAAGTTCGAAAAATTTGGTTTTATAAGGGCTCTGGAAAATCGGAACGTGAAATAAGTAAGATAATTAAACGCTCTAAAACTGCTATTCATAACGTTTTCAGTAAAAGAGATTTTTATGGAAAATATAAAAGATCTGGCAGAAAGAGTAAATTATCAGCTCGCAATAATAGACGAATTTTCAAGCTTGCAACAAAACAGAACTTGTCTACTCGTAAAATAACACAGCAGACAAGTAAAACTATTTCACATATGACAGTCTGGGGCACTTTAAGATCAAATTCAAATGTTGCTCTTCGGAAATTAAAAAGAAAACCAAGACTGTTAAAGCATCATAAAGAAGGAAGGCTGAAGTGGGCAAAGGAAGTCATGACCTAGGATGCTGCTTGGAAAAATATTATTTTTTCCGACGAAAAAAAATTTAATTTGGATGGCCCGGATGGTAATATTTCCTACTGGCATGATTTACGAACGGAACATCGGGTTTTCTTCAGTAGACAGATGGGTGGTGGCTTTGTGATGGTGTGGGAAGCTTTTGCATGTGATGGGAAATATGATCTGCAGCGAGTTCTTGGAAAAATGGACTCCATTTGTTATCAACAACTGCTTTACCAACACCTTATACCTTTTGGCCCATTTTTAGGAGGATCAAACTGGAAATTTCAGCAAGACAATGCGCCATGCCATGTGTCTAAATCAACTAAAAACTGGTTTCAAAACGAAAAAATCGAGGTCTTAAACTGGCCAAGCCTTAGTCCAGACCTGAATCCCACCGAAAACTTGTGGGGCCATTTGGCTCGTTAAGTGTATGCAAATAACCGTCAGTATGATTCTGTGTATGAATTGGAACTAGCTATCATGGATGAATGGGACAAAATTCCCAAGTATTTGCTCGAAAACCTTATTAATTCAATGAAAAATCGAGTATTTGAAGTTATTCAGAAAAATGGTGGATCAACATCATATTAGTTTTATTAAAATTTTTTAATAAAACTAATATGATGCCATGCCATGTGTCTAAATCAACTAAAAACTGGTTTCAAAACGAAAAAATCGAGGTCTTAAACTGGCCAAGCCTTAGTCCAGACCTGAATCCCACCGAAAACTTGTGGGGCCATTTGGCTCGTTAAGTGTATGCAAATAACCGTCAGTATGATTCTGTGTATGAATTGGAACTAGCTATCATGGATGAATGGGACAAAATTCCCAAGTATTTGCTCGAAAACCTTATTAATTCAATGAAAAATCGAGTATTTGAAGTTATTCAGAAAAATGGTGGATCAACATCATATTAGTTTTATTAAAATTTTTTTTTAACTAGTGGTCTTATAATTTTGTTACAGATATTTGATTGGAAAAATTTGGAATTGTTGATAAAATAATTAGTATATTTAAATATCTCTTAAAAATAATATACATATATTTTATATTTCATTTATTAAGATCAACCTAATTTAATTTTAAAAGAATTATGCTATTTATAGTAAAAATCACAAATTCCACAGTGGTCTTATAATTTTGTTACACACTGTATATATAGCTGGTCACAGTGATCTGATGATTAGTTACTGGCTCGTTTAGACAGTTGAACGTTAAGCTTAGTATAAACAGAAGGTATAACTTATAAATAGTTAAAGATGCCCTTTTAATGGTGCTCGACAGTTTACTCAAATAAAATTTATTTATAAAGTTCACTGTGTTTGAAGTACGTCCCAGAAGAAAAAAATCAAAAGGAAGAAATTTATACTAAAAATAAAAATTACGACTTTCTTTTTCTATCATGAAAGTCCTAAAAGTATCCCAAAAGTTTCTCTTGTGAACTTCATGCTCCCTCTGTCGCAAAGCTCGAAAGAAATTATCACAGTTAACATTAGCGAATAATCGATCATCTTCCGATTACATTACACCAGCACTAGCAAATATCGAGGAAAGAGACAGGGGATCTATTACCGTAACGCTGCTAATCCATGGTAATCCGTTAACAATTGTGATTAAACTCTCCCTCAATCTACTATTTATGATGTCGTTATATTATACATTCTATGATGTAGCAATTGATTCTAAAATCGCTTTTTAATATTGTGCGAATAATGGATATGCATACTAATGCTTTGCATTTCCATTGGTACTTCATTTAATTTGAAAGACAACGGGAAGGGATATTCACTAAGACATGATTTTAGCTCAGACATAACTTTCAGTGTAGAAATTAAGAGCATTTATTGGTATTGCACGCAGCAATATTTATAAAGAATAATGGAAAATAGTACAAACGATCGAGTTGTAAACTGAAAAAGCTCAGACGGAACTTCAAACGTCACAAATCTTTAATTTAAGCATTCATAACCACTCGGTTGATACCTTAGATTAAAATGTGATTTCAAGGGCATGGAGAAATAAATTTTAATAAAAAGCACACAAAACATTCCTAAGCATCACTTTAAAAGCTATTTTTTACAGATTTCTTTCTTTGGACTGTACATCACAAAAACAATAATATATTTGACTAGAAAATAAAATTAAACTTATTTTTTAATTGTGAAATTCATTTAATTAGACTTCTGACACACTAAAACTTGTTAAATAAATTATAGACGCAATACTTGGCATGCATGCTATTAATAACGTCTGAATAGCTTCACTAATGATCATTGATACAATTACATATACAGTGCAACTTTTCTAGACGCTACCCCTCAAAACGGCGACTTTTTTTCGGAACCATTAGTGGCCATCTTAGAGAAGTTTCACAGTGTGTGTGTCTGTGTGTGTGTGTGTGTGTGTGTATGTATATATATAGGTGGTTATCAAAATAATGGAAACACTAATAAACATCATGAAAACCTTTATTAATACGGCGCAGAATCACCTTTGTCATCTAATATCACATGATTCACCTTGGAATTGGATTATACAAGTCATGGATAGTGGTTAAGAATATGTTATACCATTCTTCAGGGAAAAATCGTGAAAGTTCCTCTAGAGATGCTGTAGTGGATATCGATACCTAGCTCTATCCGCTTATACAGATCACAGTGATTTGATGATATATAGTCGGGGAGGGGGGGGGGATTGTACAGGGCAAGATAAGATTTTGACTTCTTTTTCATGCTCTTCAAACCAATACTTGATATATTTAGCTATATATATATAGGGGGATTATAATACCGGAGAACGCGATCTCAAGCAAGAAACAATGTTTGCACCATAGGATGGCCTAGGGAGCTAAAATTTCGACATAGTCCTTCCCATTCAATTTCCCTTTTAAGGTTACAATAGGGCCTGAAGAAAACCATGAGATGCCATCCCAAACCCTGATAGATCTACCTCCATGATTGACAGTTGAGATGAGACAGCCAGAATCTTATGCTTGTGTAGTATTTCTCCAGACATACGCACGTCCTGTTGCGAGGAACAATGTGAACAATGATTCGTTGACCCAAAGGCCGTTTCTCGACATATTACTCGACCAGGATTCGCGCTCGTGACAACATTGTGGACAATATTTTGCATTGGCATCTATTACGAGTGGTTTGCGAATAGCTACTTTTCCGTAAATGCTTTGTTTGTGAAGTTCCCTTCTACCTCTGATGGTTGATACCGGAACATGCAGATGCAGATTGCGCTATTCGGTCATTTTATTTGCAGTTGTTTTCTTTCTTCACGTCACAATCAACTTCAATACCTCGTCCGTCTCTTTCACTCAGCTCTCCCTTTCATCCACTATTCTGTTTGGCAAAGGATGTTTTTCCATGCAATCTGTATGCTATCATGACTTCCGATACCATAGCTCGAAAAACACCGATTAGCCTGGGGGTTGCAGTAACAGATATTCCAATTTAAACGCGCTCAAACAATTTGCCCTTTTCGCAAGGTCTGGAAAGTTTGACATTTTACGCTGTTCCCCCCAAAAGCACGATGCCCTTAGCTTCATTACTGCTACCTCACAGTAGAATAATACATACACTATATTATATAAAAAAAAATACCGGTGGTCAGACTTGTTTTTTAAGGAATACGAAGTACATTCATAAATACCACTGATATTGATAGGTGTTTCCATTATTTTGATAACCACTTGTATATATACAGAGAGAGAGGGGGGAGGGAGAGAGAGAGAGAGGGGGGGGATGGAGAGAGAGAGAGAGAGAGAGAGGGGGAGGGAGAGAGAGAGAGAAGGGGGAATCTATATGAGAGAGATATGCTGTCAGAAGTGTTCTTATACGAGTACATTAATTTAAGACTACAGAAGACAGAGGAACGCTTACTTTGGAAAGTATTTTTTAAAGAAGATATTTGCACTGCGCGTAAGGGCTTCATTGAAATAATTTATTTAAAAAAATAACTCTGAGTTTTGGAAAAGAGTACGTTCGGTAACGTTATTAGTAATAGCAGTAATAATAAAGAAATATCAAAGGAGCTTAACATAATAAAACGATATATTTGTGCGTGTTGTAACAACTGAGGGGAAAATTAATGTGTAAACTTCGTGATTTCTTTCAACAATATTTCTCAGTATAAATTTGTGAAAATGCCGAAATTTGTAATCCTCATTCTTATATTTATCACTGATTTTTTTTACACTAAAATTTTTTACAATCATTCCATTCAAGTAAAAATGTTAAAAAATGCAATTTAATAATTGTATTACTTAAAAGCATCAATGTGTATTGAACTTAAATACAATCTTCAATACCGGTTTTCAAGAAGCATTCACAAACTGGTTACAAACTAACTATAATCATTCAGTTACATTAGCTCAGAGGAACAAACGAGCCTGCGAGGGAAATTTTTATTGAATTAACAGTTTCTTCCATGCATTTCTAGCAATCAGCACAATTTCCTTGTGCTTACTATATTAAGATAGCAATTTATGAAAGATGTAAATCTGTCACACTAAAGCGGTAATATATCACGATGCAAAGAAAATTTTACTACCCATGTTATTTTAAAGGAAAATTACATTGAACTAACTGTGTTTCAAAGCTGCAGTCAAGACAATTTTATAGAGTGTACAATGCTATAAATATTTATATGTAACCATTTTTAACTGATATTTGAAAAAGTATGCGAAATTAATATTGTAAAAAGCAAAAATTCTATTAGTAAGGATAAAAATACCTTTTGTATCTTTATACGCATTACACCAAAAAATCATCTGGTCTTAGACTTATTCATTTAATTTGGTTTTCTACATTCATAATAAAAATAGAAAGAGTGACTTTTTTTTTTCCAAAAGTTTTCCTAATTAAAAAGAATTTTTTTCATTTATTCAAGGTAGCTTGTTTTACACAAACGCGACAAGTATGACACCAATATCTTCAGTTACAACCTGTTTTTTTACAACAAAAAATTAAGGCAGCAAAATGCAAATAATGAAGCTTAATATACAGCAATAATAGCCATTTGTTTAATATCGATCTCATAATAACATATTTTTTTATGTTTACAATCATTCATCAAAATGAGTAAAAACTCTCGACTGTTGCTTATAGATAGCAAATAATATTTTGCAAAAGGAAAAACTATCCTAGAGGACAAAGGGACATTTATTGGCTATATTTTGAATGAAATAATTCCACACTTGAACACAAGTTCTATTAAATTACGAGAGTGTGATCTAAACGTACAGCAACGAGTTTAACAAAGTTAAAAGATGGTAGCTGCTTTATTTTTGTACCGAATCTAATTTGAAAGGAATTTAAAAATTATGAAAAGTTAAAATTATGAAAACTGGTATAAAAGCAATTACAGCATAAATTCCCTGTAAAATTACCAATCCTAAAATGAAAATACATATTTTACAGTTAACTGGATTATTAATCGAAGGAAACTCTTCTCCAAATATAGCAGAAAAATTAATCCATGTGTTATAGAAGAGAGACACAATACTGAAAAATCAACTCAGAATATTTAATTTTAATAGTTTGCAAGTTAAATAGACGATTATTAAAATTATATTATCGACGAAAAGAGTTCTGCAAATAGACAACAGATGTATCGCACAGTAAAGTATACAAAATGGAAAAAATTCTCTTATTCCAGTCATTGATTTTTCATTGAAAAAATTCGCACACAAACTGATTACAGAATGCATAAATTAAAACTTGATAGGTTAATGCTAAAACAACCTTAATCATTCATAGGTTGCGATTACGTTAACAACCCCTCCGTACAAACTAAATTAACCTAGAAACAAAAAGTCTACGCAAAACAAGAAAAATGGCAGCAGTCTAGTAGAATTAATACTATTAGAAGAATATTTTCCTACTTTAAAATAAAACGAATTGTTTCTGCAAAAAATTCGATAACAGCGTCAGAGCACACACACAAAAAAAAAGGTTTTTGCAGTATTAATGCAATTTTCCATTAAAACCAGATGCAAAATTTTCATTCACAGAAAAAAATGCTTTGATCGTACAAATGATAACGATGGATTAATCGATTATCAAAGATGTAAGTGAAGAAGCTCCACAAAAAACTGCTTAAAATCAAATTCTAAGTTAAAACGAAAATGAAAATATGACAATCCATCGATTCATTTTCATCTTGGAAGGAATAATAATAATAAAAAAAAAAAGAGTCTGGAAGAAGTGAGAATGATCGCCAAGTTCAGCTATTTTTGCATTGGAGCCTATTTTTCTCGCCGAGATCCGATCAGGATCCGAATTCCCGCTATCGGTTCCATATTCACGGAGCAGTCACGACAGGCAAGACAACGAACGAGGTTGAAGAGGAAAAAATAAAACGGGGGACGGGGAATGGGGTGGAAAAGAGAATCGGAGGCTGGCGGATCCTCCGATAAAGCAGGAGATGAGGGCGTCAGTGATCGAAAGTAGCCAGCGGGTACTTTACGGGAGCACACCACTCAATTACGGCTGGTAATCCCAGACGCAGATCCTTCTCTCCTTTCCCGACCAGGTGCGATTTGGCAAAACACAAAAACTTCATTTCGCCAGGGCTTTCGGTGGGGACCCGATAAGGACATCAGTAAAACCAGGAGGCCTGTAATCCCAGGAGCACGCGCGCGCGCGCGTCACCTGTCACGAGGTACTAGGATTTCGAGATCCGAAAACACACACACTTACACAGTGGATCATTTACCCTCCGACAGCTCCACCGCCGCTCCTCGACACCAGATAACGAAATCCGGCGAAGAGGGCCCGCTCATGGCGGCTTCAGCGCCCACTAGAAGACGAAAACCGGCCAGAAAGTTTTTGGATTAGCGGAAAAAGCCCCCAAAATAATAGGAATCACCCATATAATACTGCTATATCGTTTAACTTTTTTTCTTCAAATTTAGCGGCTCTAGGAACATAAAAGCCAAAAAAAAAAACTTCAAATAATGAAGAATGTTACCGTTGAAATTATTAACCCATTTGTCAAAAAGCCTCTCTTCTGTTACTTCTGGAACTAGGCGCATTATGTCTTAACTGGCTGAATACCCGTGCTTCGCTACGGAGTACATTCAAATTAAATATAACGGTCAATGTATGCAATTAATGCCAAAAAATATACATATATATTTTTAAAAAATCGTAACGGATATTTTTATAGACAAAATAATGTAGACGAAAATATTCAAATTAAATACAACGGTCAATGTATGCAATTGATTTGCATGTCAAATATCCATAAAATATACTAATTTGAATTAAATTCTTAAAAAGCTTCCATCTCAATTAGTGTAGTGGTTGAATTTTATCTTCTACCGTATTTCAATATTTTTTGTCATTTTATTTCGTTGTTATGCACGTGACGCAAAATTAATTTAAAGTATCACAAACAGAAAAGAAATCATGAGACCAGTATTTAATAAATTTAATTCTAAAAATTAATCTTTAAAAATTCACCAAAAATCAGAAAATCGAGGTAAAGATTCGAAAAAGATTTCATTTTAAAGGAATTTTAATGATCTTTCTCGTGATATAAATTGTGTAACCCTCAAACTATTATTTTAAATGCAAGCTTTAAAGAATGTTAGAAAAACAGCTTAAAAATTCATTTTAAAAAATCTAAGATCAATTTTTCAAAAATCTTTCTTAGGGCAGTTCTACACTATGAGAAGAATCGCCATGCAAAATTTCAGCCCTATTAGTCCAGCGATTTGGTCTGTGCGTTATCGGTCAATCAGTCTGTCAATTACGGAACTGTTTTATATATAGAGACTAGCTGAAAACCCGCACTTCGGTACGGAGTACATTCCAATTAAATACAACGGTCAATGTATGTAATTAATGCAAAAAAAAAATATATATATATATATATATATATATTTATTTGTTTATTTATGATAAATACGACGATCAACGTAAACAATTGATGTCAAATATATATATATATATATATATATATATATATATATATATATAAATATCGTAAGGGATATTTTTATAAACAAAATAATGTAGAAGAAAATATTCAAATTAAATCTAATAGGACATACTAAAAATATAGTACAGTTAATATAGTACAGTTTGAGGAACATATCTTTTACTGTATTTTAATATTTTTTGGGGATAATGTCCAATCGTCTACCGCATTAACAAGAAAAAAACATATTTTTTTTGTCTATTTCGTTGCTATGCACGCGACGATAAATTTATTTAAAGTACCAGAAAAAGAAATCATGTGATCAGCATTTAATAAATTAAATTCTAAAAATTAATCTTTAAAAATTCACCAAAAGTCAGAAAATGAAGGTAAAGATTCGAAAAATATTTCATTTTAAAGGAATTTTTATGATCTTTCTCGTGATATAAATTTTATAACCCTCAAATTATTATTTTAAATGTAAACTTAAAAAAAGTTACTAAAAAGCTTAAAAATTTAATTTTAAAAAATCTAAGAATTTTTCAAAAAACTTTCTTAGTGCACCCCAACACTATAAGAAGAATAATTTCAGCCCTTTAGGTCCAGAGGTTTGGTCTGTGCGTTGTATGTCAGTCAGTTACGGAACTGTTTTATAAGTATAGATAGGGTAGATGGCTGAGTTTCATACGCATTAAAAAGTAAATAGCATAATTAGTGAAGGAGGAATATAGTGATAATATAAAATTTGTTTAGATACCTCCTCATTACAAGTATTCCAAAACATAATTTAAAATTAGTTTTCCACCTTAAGAAATTCTTAACTACCTTCTTGTTTTAAAGCAAAATTTCTATGTAAGTCTAAAATAGTTATTCTTCTATAACAATCAACTTAAAGAGTTAAATTAAAAATTTGAAATTAAAAAATAAAAATATTACTAAAATGGTCATTACGTAAATACGAAAAATATTTCAGAAACAATACTTCATGTTCCAAGCTGATAAGATTTAGATTTAGAACAAAAAAGAAAAACTGACTTAGGTCGTCTGCACACGGAGCAACTCAAAAGAAACTGAAAACTGACTCCAATAACAAACCATTCCGTGATGAGTCGTAACCTATGTAATTGAATGGAGCCACGCACACGGCGCAACTGGTTACAAAGCCGTCCGCTTTGTAACCAGTTGTGCCGTGTGCGTGGCTCCATTCAATTACATAGGTTACGACTCATCACGGACTGGTTTGTGATTGGAGTCAGTTTTCAGATTCTTTTGAGTTGCTCCGTGTGCAGACGGCCTTATTCAAACAGGACGTATGAGTGAAAACTACAATTAACCAATTACATAAAATTAACGAATTGGGCATTATAACTAGCCAAAGAATATCCTACAGATTACATAAAATTAGAGGATCTCCAGTTTTTATATGTTACATTTTTTTCTGCAAGTAAAAAGAAAATATATTGATAGTATTACAGACATGAGAACGTTTTCCTTTTTTATAACATTTTAGCCTCTAAAGTTTAACATTTTCAGCGGCATCCATTAGATATGATTATGCTCAAATGGAATGTGATGCAGAACTTTGACGCAAAAGGCACAAAACAAGAATTTCTTTGTTTTCGAACTCACTATGTCTGGCTAATTACTCATTCTACATTTTCAAAGCAGTGAAACATACAGTCAACTCGTTTTTATTTGTTTATAAATTTTATAGTTCATTTCAAGAAAATTTGTCAATTTCTATTCATAATATGTATAAACATAAACCACTGACAAGGAAATGACATTTTTTCCACAGAGTTATGTTTCTATTTTTATAACCTGATGGGAGAAAAATGTAAAATTTTTAATTAATAAATAATCACAAGCTTTTCAATTAGAAAACTTAAATAATAAAAGCATAAAAACATTCAAAGTAGCGTTCCATATAAATGATACACAGGGACTGATCAAATCATAGTGATGAGCTGCTTAGAACGCTTCAAAAATAATTAAACATAAAGTGAATACCTTAAAAAATAAACTTAGGAGTTCGGTTTCAGACCAAATTAACACTAATCAAAGAGAAAACATTGCATCAATTCCAGAATACCTCAGTCTGAAATGTCAAAAGTATTTCAAAGAAATGTTCGTGGATACATTTTGAGTCATGGAAAATTTTCTCATGTAAATAATTTTTGATTGCGTTTCAATTTAACGATAATTTTATTTATTTTTTTTATGAAAATCTTTTCTTCGAAGGAAAAAAGTGATAAAATATTTTTTACGCCCTTTTATTTGTCAAAAAGAAAATATTTTGTTTACAAAATACATTCTAGAATTAGGCAAGTAAAATTTTAAAAATTGATTTTTAATTCATAAAATTAATTTTTTTCATTACACGATTAAAAAACAACAAAAAAAAGATCTAAATATATGCTGATTTTTAATTTTTTTTTCGTGGCACATAAAAAACACATGCGTCATCCTGAGAATATAAGATATTAAATAGCTCTGCTACGAGCTCTGTTATTTAAAGCGCTGCTATGCAGTTCTCGTCTTTTCTTATCTTTTTTTTTCACGCTAAACAAAAATGAAAAGCAGGAGTTAGAATATGGATTTGGAATCTTCTCTTACAACCGTCGCAGGAGCTGATAAATGATAATCTTGAAGACTGGTGAGAAAGAAATATAATAGTATTTCTTTCGATAAGATATAGATATTTCGATAGATATAGATATTTCGATAGATATAGATATTTCGATGTACGATATCTCGATACGAATAGTATATTTTTCGTCGACCTTACGATATTTGGAAAAATGTGAACACAATATAGTATCAGTCTTGTCGGTGGGCTTTTCTTCCGACCTTTATGATAATGCTAAAAATTTCTTTTACTTGTTTCTTTTACAACAAATTTTGAAACCTTATAGTAAACGGAGAGTTAAGTCTAATTACATTAAGTTTTGTGTGTGGACTAATGTATCATAACATATTTATGAAATAAAACAAATGATTTAATGTATGACTAGTTCGATTTCTCACACAACTCTCCTGTGACAACCAAATGTCCACACTATCTTGCTACAAGGATGACCTAGAAGTAAGTTTGCATCTTTAGCTTAAGCTTTAAACATTTTTACTTTATTTTTTATCTACGTAGATCATTTCCTGAAGACTGGTAAAACCATATATTTTCAAAATATTTTCAGATTTACCAAAGAAATATCCTACCACGAACACCCGAATATCCTAGAGTATATTTCGCAGTCAAACTAACAATATGATCAGGAAAAGTTTCTTAACCGTAAAAGCATCAGTCACTTTAACCCCTTTTCTAGCTAGAGCAACAGCATTATTTTTTCTTTCCATATTTATTCTTGTTCATTTTTATTCTTGCTAAAGTCATTTGGAAAATTACTAAAGCATACATGCATCATTTATTCCTTTAGCTCCAGGTGAGGATTAAACTCGATATTTCAAATACAATCAAAAAATGTTTTTCTACCTGTTAAACCAAACCATTTTATAGGGCGCAAATATTACCCCCCCCCCCCAATAACACAATGAACAAATTAAAATTTTCGATTTTTAAATACCAGTTTTGAAGAAGACGTATAAAACTTTTCAATAGGTTACAGTTTTTAACAGTAGTTTCACCTCCTTCCAGAGACCTCCATCGAGCTTTCAAGAAAATAATTTCGAAACAGGAAAAATTTCCGTTTGATACGAATTCATGATGAATAAAATTTAAAAATTGGATGAAACTTTTAAATAAATAAAATATTGAAACGGGGGGAGGGGGGTTAAGCACAATTTTCTTTCATACACATACATTTTCTTGGCATATACTTTTCGTTATAATTTAAAAGAACTTAATTGGTAGTTGATACAACAGAGTGTGACGGGAGTTTACGTTCTAATTCTCAATTTAAGAATGCATCTGAGATTCAGTTCTTACATATAGTATGCTATAATTCAAGCATCAATGTATTTCCAATCTTATACAGAAACTGACTTTTCAATTAAAATAATTTAATTAGAAACAGGCTCTAAAAAAAGTATAGCTTCTACACCATAAATCACTTCATATATAAAACTGTCCATTTCAAGAACATTTTTTATGATAATTTTGATATATTACTCAAAAAGCACTCTTTTCAGTGTCCCTTGAAATAGCATATAATATCTCAGATAAATATATAACCTAAGAGAAATGTTCAGGGTAATTTTCTTTGCTGCTAAGAGTAAGATCCTTATAAGGAATTGTGCCTGAGAGTGGCATCACAGGGACATAATCTCCATTCCAAAATGTTGACCAATGAAACAGTTACAAAAATACAAAAATATTCTAAGAATGAAAGCATTATTCAGTCATTTTATAGTTCATTTCTCAATCAGAATAGAATATTATACATGTAATCAGAGAGAGAGAGAATGACTAACAAGCTAATGTATACCACTTCTATGATTATACGAAAAATTTCAGCAAAGTTTAAGCCCCAGAAACAATACTCTTAAATCCCTTTTTAAAGGCGAAATCAGCTTACAGTTCAGACAAGAATCTTGAATGAAAATAGACATTTATAAAACCAAACGCACTAATACCTAAATACAGCTTCGAAATTTAATTTTAAAATAACATAATTCATTAGTAAAATTCGACATCTCCCTAAACATTCTATTTTATCCTCGAATCGCGAATGGAGAAATAGCATTCGTGTCAAAGTTCAACTATAACCTCATAACTCACATTTCCCAATGACCGGGAGCCCCTTAATTCCATGCATACCATACAGTTATTTTCTACTCAACAGAATGCTTTGGATGAAGAACTTTTTAAGCAAGTATGTCTTATTTTCAATCGTGTTACTATCGTCATCACGTTTTAAGATACAGCATACTGCTTTCCGTTGGTCGCGCATCTCTGTTACTGCAAGTGAAGCACGCACATACAGACACACCATTTGACATGACTCATAAAATCGGAAAGTGGATATCATTGTGCGTGTGATCTGCCAGTTTGAAACAGCATTTCCAGAATGCGAGACACGAGTCCAGGCGAGAGATAAAAATGAAAAGTCTCGTCGCCTTTTTGACAAACAGATGACAATCGTTTCATTGAGCAGCGTCTCGAAAAAGAGCTCAGGTAATTGCGAAGAATCCAATCTATTTTCCTTTCAGCGCGTGCCGTAACGTCTGTTTCCGGGTCCCATTTGTGGCTGTAAAGTGCGGGAGGAAAACGGTATCGGGACAAAACCGCCGAAACGGATGCCAGCGAACGCGTGCGAAAGACCATTCCGATGCTCAAAGAGCGCTGAAAGACTTTTCTACGACTCTTAATGACCCTGGCACGGTTGATTTGAAACAGAAAGATTCGGAATGGCTTAAAACAACTCAAAATTTTGGAGTGGCAGAGCCAAACGACATCATTTAGCACACTGTTCCCGAACTTTCGGCAGAACACATTAAAACAGTAAACGCGTGTACCCCAGCGATAATAACTATTAAGATATTTTTAGGAATCTTACTTGTTTTGTTCTTTGACTCATATTCCTCTTTTCGTAATCTAGCTATCATTGTATCGCGACGCATATGCTATGATGTGCTACGGATTTAACGAATGGAGGGGAGGGGCCACGCCACTATGAATGGAGAAAACCACCCACACCAGAAATATAGAAATGCTTTTTCGAGCTCTGTATAAAATACACACCTATTTCCTTCAAAGGAAGCCCAAAAGATAAGGTTGCACAGACACTGCGTTGATTTCAAACAAACTTTCCCTGCAAACTATTCGCACAGCTCAAGGTAACGAAAATGAAGGGATGCAAATCTTCATATTGCTCTTTAACATGTTCTGTCATAAATACGTTTTAAGCTTAAAAATAAGCAATAATAAATAAAGTCAAACAAGATATCAAATACAGCCAATATAAGAGAAGCTGACAGAATGATATTCTTAAAAAGAAAATGCTGGTATATAGTATGAAAGACATATTACCTTGGAACCTGGACCAAAAAGGTCCAATGTCTAAAACTTGAAATTTGAGTGAAAAATAAAAATAAATCGAAATAAATATAATACTAGAATGTAGGCAAAAACTATGACTAAAATAAAAAATAAAACTTGGAAAAATATTTATACACAAACTGTTAGTAAGATTTGTAAACTGAAACTGATGTTCTCTGACATTTGATTAAAATGGAATTTGGCCTTTTTTGTTCCAATCAAAATAATATATATATATATATATATATATATATATATATATATATATATGTGTGTGTGTGTGTGTGTGTGACATTATAAGTTTGAATCTCGTCTATTTCTATAAGTCGGGTCCCCCATCTGTTTAAGATAGGCCCCTTTTCTCAGAATAGCCCACCCAACAGCAAGTGAACATCTGCAAGTCCCAGAAAAATACATTCAGGCAGATAACCGCAGCAGAGGGTGAAAAGTATGGGATAAACACCACTATAAATCCGAACCAGTTGATAGAAATATAGAGCCGTACCGCTCTAGAAGGATTAACAAAACCCCATCTCTAGTCATCTAAATCATCAGTTCACAATATCTCAGAGATAATGGCTGCAGGTGCCAGATATAAAGCGACCCAAAGTGCCAAATACTACCATCAAGATAAAACTTACCCAATATGCTTCTAAGAATTGTATCAGCCTTACCACCCACGACAAACATCTGTGTTTACGTAAACATTCACTGACTTTTTGTACAGCCCCTGGCTAAGAGAGCCGACACGCATTCTGTTGTTGTCTGTGTATGTGAGCACTTGTATGTTCCACGTCATGCTAGAAGGACGCTCTGGTCTCCGCCATCAACTCTAGAGAAATAAAGGACTTCAATTTTATAAGAAGTCTGCCTGGATTTTGTGTTTATTATGGAACGTCATGTGGTGAAATGTCACACACACACACACATATATATATATATATATATATATATATATATATATATATATATATATATATAAATAGATATACATACATACATACATATATATATATACACACACATGCATACATACATACATATATATATATACACACATGCATACATACATATATATATATATCTTTCGATGTTGTTTTGAAGTTGGACTTCTAACTTGAACGGAAAACACATGAAATTAAATTTATTTAAGCTGAAAACTACTATAACTCTATATCTTGACAACTGGCAATATGAAAATAATTAAGTTATGGCTAGTAGTTTTCAATTTTCTATGAAATTAATAGGAAAAATGTTTAAACTGAAAACTCCACTCAGTTCTGGGAGAATAGAAAATATACAGAGGCTGTTCGCACATTTTTTAGACGAATTTGGTAAGGGGTAATAAAAAATCCTTTGCTGCAAAAGAAATAATTGCAATTGTACTATGTTTTTAAAAGTCAAAATTATCGTCTACGGCTTGAAAGTTTTGTTTTTATTCAAAATGGCGTTTTTAACAAAGCAGTGGTTCGAAGGCTACATTTATGCTCTTTCCGAAGAGAAATATGCATACTCCGTTATCCAAAAACGATGTGAGAGTCATGGTTTTGTGATATCTAAAGCGTCGATAGGTAATATCGTCAACAAGAAAGGAAAAAAACGTGAAATTGGAGCCTCAAGTGGGTCAAAAATTCCAAACAAGTATCCAAGGAAAAAACGGACATCTTCGACTATTGCAAAGGTACGTTGTTTAATGTTAAAAGAAAATCCCCCTAGTCAAAGGACAGTTGCAAAATCATTAAAATGCTCGGTGTCCACTGTAAACAAAATGATAAACGTTGATTTAAATCTTAAGAAAGCGAAAAAACGCAATGTGCATCCTCTTCTTCCAAATCATATCGCTGAACGCAGGACACGCTGCAGAATTCTATATGAGAAACACTTATCCAAAGAAAAATGGAAAACAATTATCACAATAGATGAATCATGGGTGTATTTAAATGATTGCAACAAAAAAAGAGACATTAATTATCATAAAAGGGAGAAAAAAAATTTAAGTACATGGTTCAAAGAATCGAAAGAAAGTTTTTCTAAGGGATTCATGATTGTTGCTGGTTTTTCTTATAATGGCAAGTTAAAAATAAATAGAGTGGAAAAAAATGTCAAGATTAACTCCAAATACTATCAGGAACATATTTTATCGCCAATTTTTCTGAATGAAATACCATCGCTTTACCCACAGTGCCACCAATCTGTGAGACTCCATCAGGACAAAGCTAGCAGTCACACATCAAAATCCACTGTAAATTTCCTAAAATAAATGGAACAAAAAACTGGTATCAAGGCCATACCCTTCACTGATATCCCTACTAAATCTCCCGATGTATCCCCTATGGATTTTTGTGCTTTCGGACTTTTAAAATCTGCATTATCCAAACGTCGTCCCAAAACCCTTACAGGACTCTGGAAAGCTGTTCAAGAGGAATGGGATAGAATACCTCTTCTGACACTTCAAAAGGCATTATTATCCTGGAAATTGCGGTGTCGAAAGATAGTTCAGAATAAGGGATGTCAAATAGAACATTTAAAACGCAAGAATTTTATGTAATTTAGTTTTGTGAATACAATATACATCGTCTAAAAAATGTGTGAACAGCCTCTGTATATGTAAAAAGATACAGCAGTATTAATGGATGACTCACGCCTGTAACTATATACTAGAGATAAATATGACAGATATTCCAGTTAATCGATGTCATCATCTCTCTGCTATAACTACAGTGCAGGTAACACAAAACCTAAACATCTATTTTTGTAACCAAAATTACGCAATTTGAATAGCATTACGCATAAAGCATTGTATAAGGTAAAATTTGGAACCGTTCCTCTATTTCTGATAAATGTATCTAATGTTAAAATCATTACATAACGTAATAGAAAACTTTAAGTTTATTGCAGCAACAAAATTCCTTATAGATTATTGTTGTAAATTTGAAGCCGTAAAACTAAAAATATTTCGGAACCTGGTTACATTTAATAAGAAAATAACGAAACAAAACCACTAGCTTACCACGAGAAGGGATTAAGACACTATTTAAAAAGAATATTCTAATGACTTAATGAATGTTTTAATGGGTGTATTCCTCTCTGAAATTATATAAAATTTTAAATCAAACTGAAGCAAAAATGTTCAGCAAAATGAAGAATGTTATATATTTGTTCCTCGGCATTATTTTTTTAACTCGTGTGTACAAGGTACACAAATGTTTATTTTGTTTAAAAAAATAAATAAATAAATAAATAAATAAACCAGGTAACTTCTATTCTTTTGCGACCGTGTTTACCACGATGGACAAAATAAAAATTGCATCAAGCTGTACAATTCCGCTTATAAACAGATTTCCTCGGTATCAAACAGAAATAATTTTTATATAATTTGATGTTCAGAATAGTCATATCTTTTAATATAATAAACGAAAATGTATTATACAATCAAATTTTCATAACTATGAAATCAAAATAAAATACAAAAATAAATGTATGTGGTAGAATACATTATATAAGGTGGGGTTTGCTTTAATCTTTTGTTGGTGGATCGATTCTTTGGTAAATTAACTGAACAAGTTGAAATTCCTAGTTCAAAAAACTTTAGTGAAATGAATAGTCCACGACAATTCAAAGTTAGTTCATTCAAAATGTACCCATAAGCACACCTTTGCTGCTTCAAAGTAGTCAAATTTGAAAAATATATTTTCTTCGATTAAGAAAGCTCGATTTATAGACATTAAAAAGAACTTTTTTTTAACTAATAAAATCCGTAAAAAATCAAATGGACAGACTGATTAACTGCGACTTAAGAATTGCGTTCAAAACGCAAAAAGTATAATTCTGTTTTTAGCTTCAAGTGATCTATAATCATTACTATCACCAAATTCTCTTTCAAACCTGCATTATACAAAGATCAGTGCCAGTTCATGGGAATTTCACAACTAAAAATTGTAGAGTATAAACATTGTTTCACACACTCTCTCTCTTCCATGAACAACTGCACTTTTACAGCTGCAAAGGATAATCCATGTTTATTCACAAGGAATGCTTCTGTGAATACATTCAGAAGCTTATCCAATGGGGGCGGGTGGGGGGAGGTCCCAAAATCCCGCTGTCGTTGGAGTAGGATACAAGACACGTAATGCGAGTAGTAAATCCTCATTATTCAATATATGTGCGTACTCAAAAATAATTAACAAAAGTGAAAAACCTTCGTGTCAAAAGAAGGTTTTTAAACGTCCGTATAAATGTCCTCCATTCGTACATCGATTTATAAATAATTATTATTATTAGTTTGCCCTTTATTTAACAATAAACTTACATGTGTCCATAGGCACACACACTCACACATATATAAATCCCTGCTATGATTTCCTTACTTAAAAGTATATCTCATACATGTAATGTGAACACGAAATTTTTCTTTCACTGAGGTTAACATTTGTTCAGAAACATTAGCAAATACATGCATCACGAATTTGTTGGTTTCTCCATTATGGGAGCACCATTTATGTGAGTCAACGTTGCTCTGTGTATAGATGCCACCACAATTTAGATCAAGCATCCTCAGGGGTGATATTTGGGGAGAGGGGGAGTACCTACCTACAAACTTTACAAACCCCACGAAGGGACTTTCCAGCCTACAGATTTAACGTGCCCATACCCGGAGTAAACACGAAAGCATTTAGTCCAACCAAGACTCAAACCAAGCTCCCTTATAACACCGAAACTGGATGCGCTAACCACAAGGCACGAAAGTTTAATACCTGCATTTTATCATATACCTTGGACATATATTTTTTACTGTATTACATTTTAAAGAGCACATCCAAAGTGCATTTTGAAACAAAAATAACCATTTCAAAGTTATTTTAAAACTTTCTTCACCCATGTGATCATAAAACTATTTTTTAAAGCTAAAGAGGGTTTTTAAAACATATATATGAAGCCGATGTATCAAATATCTTTGGAGATGCAAAATCAAATATTTTGTTCTCAAATTGATTCCCATTTACTTCATTTTATTTCCGTTGAATCCATTTGAACCACGTCCACCTAGCACCTTCCATCTTGTATTGTTTACTTGTATTACCTCCATCTTGTATTACAGCATTGTAATAAAATATTCAGTTTTAAAGAACTATTTTGTGAAATAATTTATATATATATATATATATATATATATATATATATATATATATATATATAGAGAGAGAGAGAGAGAGAGAGAGGAGGAGAGAGAGAAAAAAAACATTTGAAAATAAATTTGCGTACATCCTCTACTACGAATGTCAGAATGTGCTTTATAGTTGAAATTTTAAAATACTAAGAAAGTACGATGAATCATAAGCCAAAAAAATATCTATATTATTTACGTAAAATGAAAGCCCAACATGAATACGAGGTCTGGTAGTTCAACGACTCCATATTTATCTTTCTTCTGTAAAAAACATTGTAGCTCTCTCAATCAACCAATCAAACTAAGCGCTCTAGACCGGCAAGGATGTTTCCTGGTACGGACACGCACTATGCAGGAAAACATACTTTGATACTCACTTTCAGGGATTTATGGTATGAAACTAACACCTAATTTTCAAACAGGGAATTTAAGATTTTAATTTATATTTTTTCAGTACAAAATTCAACAAAAATTAATTTAATTAATTCTGAAGCAAATTTGTTTAATTCTCAAGACATTTTTAGTCAATATAAACCACAATTCAAATATCTTCTTTCGTAATAATCGTGAATTCTCTCTCTCTCTCTCTCTCTCTCTCTCTCTCTCTCTCTCTCACACACACACACACACACACACACACACACACAGTTATTCTAACGTGTGATAATTTTTCCTCCATAGAAATCTAAAGGAGTGAGGGTCAAGGAATTGTGTAAGCTAAAGTTACGGAAACCTGAAGTAAAGTTTTAAGGGCAATGAAACTTATAAATTTAAGGGTTTTAATTTTCATTCCACTTCCAAAATATAGAGGTCATTTCAATTAATTAAATGACATATTTCTAAAAGATACTACCTTGAAACAAAGCTAAAAATGAGTTCATAAAAACAAACAACAAAACAACAAATGTCCCTTTTTATTCAACTCAAATAAAACGCAATTTATAACATTCACCTGCCAAGATATTCCAACGAAGGTATCTAAACCTCGAGGCTGGTATTCTACGAACTCCAGGCAATGTGAGAAACTCATCTTTTTTATATCATTCTAAAATTTTATCTTTTTAGTAATCTCAATTATAAAGTTCCTAATTGTCACTGTGGCTGAAAATGGTTAATGGCAGTCAGAGTTAAAATAAATGTATGCGTACTAAGGCAATAGAACCTAGATATAACAAACAGATTTCACTTGGGGTAACCGAGCACAAAGAATCCGTGTAACCGAACTTTCTGTGCGAAATGCAGAATAACAGAACAGTGGTTAGAACTGTTAATGTGATTGAAAATAAAAATACATTGAAAATTTTAATAAAAAGTATCCTATTTTTCTCAAAACGTGCATTTGTATGTTCGTATACACTTTTTCAAAATAAACTGATGCTAGATGTAGTACATTTTCCAAACCATAATAATGTATGTTACACATGTGATGAACATTGTAATTTTCGTTGTTGTTGTTTGTTTCTTTGTTCGTTTTTTTTTTTTTTTTTTTTTTTTTTTGGGGGGGGCCCTTAAAATAACATTAATAAGATTTTTTCAAAGGAATTTTTTTTAATGCGGATGAAAATAAATTTTATGTTCGCTCTTAGAAATTACATAACTATAACACAAACTTTCAAAATTTTATCCTATACTCATATTTTTAAAGAAAATACCAAAAAAGGGTGATCACATTTTTTTTTTCTATGTAGTTTCGTCCAAATACATATCATTCAAAGAATCCTTCTTTAATATTAAATATTCTTGCGTACAAATATCTAGGAATGTTGTTTGGTAGGCAAGAAAAAAAAATTTTGCTACAACAATTTTTAAAATCTCTCGACGCATTTAACCGCGATATAAGATTTGCTGATTTCCTAGTATTTACTCATGTAGTGCTTAGTCTCTACTCGTGCTTAATTCACATATCTGATGTAAGATTATTTCTTTGAGGGAAAATATACTTCAATTTACGTGTCCTATAAACACTGGTCTGTTAATGTCAAATATCTAAATCATCATAATAATTCTCGGGATTGATATACTAGTTTTTTCTACAATTATCAACTAAGTTATAGCTTATAATAAACGAAAGTACTCATAACTGATAGCGAATATTCAGAGATTTTTAAAACTGATATACAATTATCATTTTAAGTTATAATATTACATAAAATTCTACCAGGTCCTACCCTGTATTAAGAATGTCAATAAATGTGATATGAAAAAAAGTTATGGAAGTCCCCACACACTTAAATAATCAACAGGTAATTATGCTGAATAATCAGATATATTTTTTCTTAATTAGTTAGCATTATTTTCTAATGAATAATAACGAGAATGTTTATTGAAAGTACACTCTTATTAATTGCTTTTAATGTCTGATGCAATGCGCAAATAATACGCAGTACACAATACAAATTTTTAAATTAGTTTGAGACATGTTAAAATACTTCATAAAATACCAAAATAAATGCAATTTAAATCTACAGTTAGTTAGAAAGGAATCGTCCCTTCATCCCCAACAACGCCAATAATTTAAACGATAAAAATTTCAAGGTTAATCCACAGATGTTAATCGTTTAATTCTTTTAAAGAAAAATAATCATTTGTAAACAGCTTCTCCCCAGTGCAATAAAAGTGAAAAGAAGGATGAAATAAAAAATTTTAAGTTTTAAAAGGACCAAATCACACGCCAGGTGTCTACTACAAGCTTTAGCTCAAAAGTTTAGGGGTCGTAGGTTTGTTTCCTACTCCTGACAAGCGGTTGTTTCAGCGGCCCTCAACTGTAAAAAGAACATTGACGGACTGTTAGGATAAAAATAGCAACAGCAAATGACCTGGGAATAAAAACATCGTCGGTAAAAAGTAAATAAAACAAATAAGTGCAACCGACACCCTGAGTTCATTGGAGTAAAAAACAACATCTTGTATGTTATTCGCTATGAGAAATACGAGGAAAAATCATGAAGTGGTATTCAGAAAATAAAACTCCCTTGCATGCCGTGGGATAGTTTTGAGCTTAGGCATTTGAGCGCTGGTTTCTAAAACCACAGGTTGTAGGTTCTATTCCTAATAAGGACGTTATAAAATAAAAAAACACAAGACTAAAAGAAACTTGAGAAACTATGGTATGATTAAAACAATATACATGATATTAAAAAAAACTCTTCCTATCTTAGCAAAATAGCAGAGCATAAATTAAATTGAAATAATTAGCGTTGGGTAGCTATTCTGGAAAGAGAATATTCATGGTGTCTTACTTTTACCACCAGAGGTTTTAGATTTTATCTACATTTCCCATGAGTACTTAATACAGACAAAATATAAATTTTTAGGCAATACATGCAATCGGTATTTTTATTACATGTTTTGATATCCTGCTGGTTTGATCAGTTTTTTGCCAAATCAATAGACACCGCAATACATCTTACAAGCAGGTGATCTGCAGTCCTCTTACTCTATTTAAATATGTCTTTTTTTAGAAACTAGAAGGATTTTTTTCATGAATACAGGAAATTTACTGCATTTACTCATTAAATGGGCGTTCATTTTACAATGATTAACTGAATTTTAGTTAAAAAGTGATTCCTCTCAATGTTTTAATTTAAAAAAAGGTCAAGTTATTTTACTTAAAATCCCAGGTAAAGTTTCAAACACTCTATTTAACCATGCCTTTCATCGTTAGCGATCCAAATTGCACCATTTTATGTAAATTTCGGGAAGTAACTTGGTGTGAAACGGAAAAAAACTTCATGACCAAATTTTAAATAATCCGTTTTTAATCAATAAAATAAATGGCACTTTTATTATTTCTTTAATAATGCTATACAGCAGAAATGACAAGATTGAAGAATAAAATAATCAGACAATTTTCATTATCAAAATATGAATGCTCCACAAAACGTAAAGATAATTTTCAATTCATAATGCATTGAAAAGGTATGAAAATCAAAATAGAAATTTCAAACGATTTCAGTTAAAAACATAGGTCAATACTAATGATTTCACAACTATCCCACCTGAATCTCCGACTGCCTAACTCTAAATATTTTGAGCCCTGTGATTTGAGATACTTCAAAATACTGCATCTACATGTAATGGATATAAAGATATTGTATGAGAAGGGAAATGCCAAACTTGAAAAAAGAAGAAAACCCCCTTTCGGGCGTCAAAGGAGGCTGGAAAAATTTAGTTTGTTTAATTCGGAGATGCAAGAGGAGTGCTAACTGCAGAGCACAACCGCAACAAATCTAACCATACGCAAGATAGAAAAAATGTTTATACAACTGCAGCTGAAATCATTGGCCTTATCTATAATTTAAGTCAAAGAAATTGGATAATTTGAATGTCAAACTCAATAATATATTGCTATTTCAGTTGCCAAGCTTTTTTTTATTCCTTCAAAGTTATAAATTTAAACATAATTTCAATCTAAGTATGATTTAAAGAATGCAGTACAAGAGGAAATAACTTTTTCCGCTTTAAATCAGGAAAGTTTGTAAAAATAAAATAAATTTTAAGATAACGTCTCAAAAATGAAATAAGCTGTATATAATTTAATTACTAAATAATGATTTCTTAACTTCATTGAAACATGTTACAAGTCCAACTTTAAAATACAAGGGGAAGTATTCTCTTGAAACTAAACACCCGTTTCATCCACAGATCTCTGTATTTACTTTGAATACTTAAAGACTTGATCAAAATCCCACCGTAAGTGTTCAAAGTTCCCTATACAAAAGTAAAGAAACTTCTCTAGTCAGAAGAAACTTTAGAAAGTGAGAGGCGCGTTGTCACCTCTGATGCCACCTCATGGCGAAAATAGTGCATCATCGCATCGTTGGTGCATTCTACACGTTCACAGAACTCTGAAGAAGGGCTCAAAGCATTGTGATTTACCTACCCGTCTCTTTACCAACAAAATACAAATCGCATTAAGTGGCTAAAATATACTACGTGGAGAGAGGGGGAAACGCAAATAAACCCTGCTCTCGGCCAGGCTCTTCTCCAATGCCAAGTTGGCGTGAGATGGGTGTCTGGCAACCCGTGAAAGTCGCCGAAATCGTGGATCGCGGTTTCCGGAGAGAGGAACTCCGATACGCTGTGAAGAGGGGCTTCCAGGCATCGGGCGCAGAGCTTTGCCAGCTGCGTGCCGACTGCCGAGAACTAATGAGCCTCCGAGAGTGCTTATCGGGAAAGCAGGGCAATCAGCCCCCTATCGGCCAGAGCACAACACAGGGTGTGTGAGTGGAGGACTCAGTGCAGATTACGCGAGTTAATGCCCAACACGGAAGATTGCCGCAGAAACACCCTGATCGACTACAAATGGATAAGAACGGGAGATAAAGGGCATCTCGCGCTGCAAAACTCATTTAAAGCTCGCTCTGCGGGCCTCATACGCAGCTAACACAGGTGCGTGAGCCGTTCTTCGTACCAGCGACTTGTCTTCAAGATCTACAATATTACGCGTACTTAGCCCCAGTAACACGTTTCAGTTCCTAACTGACGGCGAATACAAAAGTCGCGGGCACATTTTTAGAGGATTTAAAACATTAGGGCAATAATTAGAAAAACCTGATCATGAATCTTACGCAGGTGAAAACATAGATTACACGTTTCGAATGATGCGTGTTCTTTAAATTTAAGGGCGGAACTAACTGAAAGAATATAGCTTTTCCACAACTGCTCAAAACTGCTATTTCTCAGTTATAAGTAATTGCGGGTCAATCCCCTGATAACCGCAAAAGGAAGATTTCTTTTCGTTTTATAAAACAAACGCATCCACACTTTCAAGTATGGATGATGGATTTTGTCCTTAACTGACTCTCGCAGTTTCAGAGCACCTCACCAAGATTATTTACATAACAATGCCGAGATTAAGAAGGAAAATTTAAAAATACTTCGACTTTTATTGTAAATCCTAAATCTGAAACTATTCAACCATATTTTTATTGAAATTTTAAGAATTGAGGCAAAAACATTTGATGCCTAAAAATCGGAAAAGAAGAATTTACTTAGCTTCAACATAGGTCAAATAAAACTTCTTTTTACGAAATTCAGCACAATTTCTAGTAACCTAACGTCAGGCAGATACTTACCAGTTCGAGACCCAGCTAACACCTCCTTGGGATATGAATATTTTGACAGCACTTGATTTGGTTTAACAATATTTGTATCTTCCTATTCACAGGGCCAGTGGCATTGATATTTCCATTTAATTTGAATTGAAGAGTGTGATAGCATAGATACCGGCAATATATAAGCTAGCTAAGACTGGTGGATTTAAAGGGATTGGAGTGCTTCGGTGACTGTTCCAAAGAACGCGAAAGAGGCTCTCTGATTTACAAACAGCAATTCGTTTGTTCCATAACCCGTTTAGGCGAAGGATCTTGTCGAATCACTTCTAGCCGTCTTACAGCTTACCATTCACAAAAGCAAACTCCTTCTGTATGCACTGCCATGCCATTAGTTGTTTTCGAGGCATGACCGCAAATAAAAAATAAATAAATAAAAAGAGAGAGAAATCACCGTGTCTCATAAGAGATACGCTGATTTTTTTTCAATACTTTCCTCGATGGATGAATAACACTTAGATAAAACAACTGGTGACTGCAGGTATAGAAGAAGATTTCAGAAACTGAAATTTAACATGTAAGATAATATTACAATAAAGGAGGTTTTAGACGTGTCTAAATGGAAACTCGCCATTCATGGGGTGTTTGAAAACAACATATTTAGGTGACAATAATGGGGAAATATTACAGTATTTCACCCACTAAAAGAGTGTAGGTACCCATGTGTTAAACAAACTTTTCCGTCCAACAATATATGAAATAAGAACACTATAATATAAATACAAATAATTAGAAATTTAATTTCAAAAATATTAAAGGATAAAATTCGAACAGCTTATCAAATTCTAGAAGGGGAAAAAAGGGGGAAACATTCAGTTTTTGTTGAATAAAGAGCAAGCATACAAACGGTATTAAAGATATGCTGATTATTGTGGAAATTCATTCTCGGTTATAAAAATAAAAGCCAATCTTAGGCTTTTCAGCACAAACGTTAATAACCATCTCCAGGTCTTACTGATCTCTTTTTCAACTTGAGAATTTCCTTTAGTTAAGAATTCAATCAAATTCAGATCTTCCGTATTTTCAGAAATTTAGGAATATCCTAATTATTTTATAACCAACCTATTTAAGTCGTGATATTTCCCGATTTACCGAGAAAAACTAAACATGCATTCAGGGCCCTTTCAATCAAAGAAAAATTCAGCGATATCAGAAAATATATATATATATAAGACAAAAAATATTAAGCTGAATGTTTTTGCATCTCAAATTTAATTACAGTTTAAAGCATTTTTTACACATTTCTCTAAATAACTCCAGCCTAATCAAATGTTAAACAGGAATATCAGTATTACATGACGGTGCGTGTGTCCAGAATAGATCTGATGAGCATGTAGACATCAAGATCATTGTCATATTCATTTTGCGAGTACGTTCATTTGATGCCAACTTGATAACTATTTTGTAGGGATATATAAACAAAGAACCCGTTTCTTGTATTTTGACTTAACCCTTCGGTGGGAACATCTGCCTCTCAGGCAGCTATGGTTTCTTTATTCAACGCTGCCACCCCCCCCCCCCTTCGACCATGGGTACTGTGAGTCTACACATACTTCAGTCGACATCTTGTCTTCAGTGTGGAAGGGTGATTCGTGAAACCAGCCTTCTATGGTTCGGGTAATAATTAGATTAATCAGAGTAAAAATTAAAAATCCCAACCCAATCACCCGTTCGACTAACTAAATGACTCTACAAAACAAACCGTACGATAACCTGTGATAATTGGTTCTGTTCAATAGAAGCTGGTCAAGAATTGGTTGACGATTGTGGGAGAAATGGTTTGACGATTGTGGCTACCATGAAATGTAATAAACCACAAATACCCTCTGAATTGCTAGTTAGGAATACCAGGGAAAGATATATTCCTTCTATATCAGCCTTCCAGGTAGATGTTCCTACTAAGCGGGAAAAGAATCGTGTTCCCACCGAAGGGTTAAACACGAAATCTTTAAGAACATTAGAATCAGAAAAAAAGAGCAAAAACAGAACTCTTTAGGGATATACAACAAAGTTCGGAATTTTTATACAGTTTCAAGTCGTTTAAAGAAGAATAGACGTTCTTTTATGCACCGTTACTATTCCAGGGTTTAAAATGCAAGAAGATTATCTAAGTAATATTCACAAAAATCATTCGGGATCACTTCAAGATAAATTCACGAATTCTGTGGAGAGAGAAAAGAAGCCATAATATTCGCATACCGAAAAAGGGCGCTATTAGCATATTCCAGTAACACCCGATTTTATGTGTCAGTGTATTGGAAAGACGATGAATAAACATCGTCTCAAAATCCGAAGCAATTACGAAAGAGACCAGACAGCCAAGCCTGAGATTCGCAAGTGTCACCACCCTGATTTGTCTCTCGAAGACAGATACCAAAATGTTGCAAATTCACGCTCAACGGGGTACCAATTGTGAAAATATATGCGGTAAAGAACAGGAAGAGAAGGTTATTCAAGAGTTTTGAAATCATTTTGAAATAAAATGTTCTTCAAAGGCTTGTGACAACTAACATATATTTAGGGAATGAAAAAGTATTCGGGAAAAAGTTTCTATTGGTTTAGAGATACAAGATGTTAGCACAGCGATTTGTCTTTGACATTGGATAATCTAAAATAGTACAAAGGGCTAATCGCCTTCGCATATACTAAACATTGCTATGTAAAACAGCGAAGGGAATCTGACGCGAGAATATTGGATATCCAATCCACATTTCAACGCAAAAATGTACACGAATTAGGCAAACTAGCATTATTAGATTCATAGTAACTCAGACTATTCATGCTTTTGCTGTTATTCAGTGCAATTTTATAAGCTTTGCTTCAAAGCTCGTAAAATAGAAACTGCCGAAGTTCTCCAATACAGTAATTGTGAAGTAAAATTCTTATCTGAATAGACCAGGGAGAATATAAGTCTTAGAACTGTCTACTCAGGAAAGGCCAGAATTAGGGTGACGACCAGGGTGATATTTGACATACCCATAAATTTTTAAGTCACACCTGAACTAATGAAAAATATCATTCAAAAAAAATTTTGTTAAAGCATAAGACAATTAAGTCATCACACTGCATTAAAGAAAAGTAAATTTACAAACCATCTTAACCCCTAAAACTCCCCGCGTCCCTCAAATGAAGGGGCACCCAACTAACCACTAGCAATGAACCACCCAACTAACAAAGCTCCCTTTCAAAAATTGTATAAAAAAGAGTTACATATTTCGCGATTAAATGCACCGTAACAAAGCATTTTATTGGAATTTAATATTTAAAAAAAAACGAAGTCAAGTTTCAGTATAATAAAAAAGGATAAATTGCAATTATTAAAACTATAAAAACATCTGGCTTTACTGAAACCTGATACTTGAAGCTAGAAATGCTAAGGAGTAGTATCGAGAAACAAAATTTCGCAGTTCCGAAAAATAGATAACCTGGATGTTAAAAAAAATTAAGATGAGGTTAAAATGTCGGGAGCTATTTCCAGAGTTCAAAACGTACGTAATAAATTTACTGCTAATTATTATGATACACTTATTAATAAGGAAATAATTTATTAAATAAAAACGTACGTAATAAATTTACTGCTAATTACTATGATACAATTATTAATAAGGAAATAATTTATTAAATAAAAAAATATATTTGCCCTGCATACATTTTTTCTCCCGTTTTTTCTAATATACTTAAGGCAACAATGGACCTTCAGATTGACAAAAGTATGTCCCCAAAACGATTTTTTTTTCTTTCAGAAAATGATTCTGCAACGCATCAGCTTTAAATTTTAAAAAAAAGTATGTTGATACGATCATTATTAACCAAGTTATAAGTATTTTTTTCAAACGTAAACAATGGAAATGTTAGTCAAATTAAAACTTTAAATGGCATTTTCTCAAAACAAGTTTTCATGTCATTTCGGTAAGTTCAAAATGCTCCATGCGTCATAATTTTTCTTGAATTTTCATAAAATTTCATAAAATGATTATTTATATATGTTAAAATAAAACTTAGTAATCAATTCATTATACTATTTTAAAACAACTTAAAATTTTTATAATAAAAAAATTTTTTTGATAAAATTTTGCATAAAATTACCTATTTTTATCGATTTCTTTTCTAATTTTTATAAATATGACTGTAAATCAAATATTGCTACTAACTTTTATTATAACTATATAAAGCTAGCTTAAGAGAGAAAATTAGATATTTGAGATAAAAATTAATGCGCATGGAGCATTTTTAAATAGAGTAATTAACAAACTGATTTTAATTAATATCTTAATTAATTGCATTGATATTTTTTTTTATTTAGAATTTCCATCTCTAAACAACACTGTATAAGTATGCAAAATTTCATAGCAATTGGTTAATAAATAAAAAAAAAAGTTTTTCATGGTCCATTCTCGCCTTAAAGAAACTAATCATAAAAGAAATAAAAACTCTTCTTACCAAGTATATCTATAGTACCCGGTATAAAGGGCTTAAGTCAAAAACAGTGATTTAAATATACCAAGTTATTGGCTTTTATACGAATCGCAGAACAATAATTTCGACTTCCGAGTCTTTTGTACGAAGAAATGCACTTTTGTTTACAGAATTGATAGACTTAAGCCTTTTATACAAGTCAAAAGATTTTTTTTTATTTTTTTTATCAGTACTAATAAATATCTAAAAATCACTTTTTTGACTTAAGACCTTTATACCGGGCACCATAGATATTTGTTCTCTCAACGTCGTTCTAATGTGTATAACCCTGCTGAAAAATTAGTATAAGGAAGTTTTTAAAGTTATGACTGCAAAATGCTAAAACTTCAGAAAAATGTTCTGCATAGTTGAATTCTTTAGGCATTCAAATTTTCTTTTGACAAAATATAATATCCATTTAAAATTTCTCAAAGCCCGGTGAAGTTTCAAGAGTAGAATTGTAGCTACCAAGTCTCGACCTTGCGCAAAAGCCAAATCGGTAAATTACACACGCAGTGTTTGGTTTCAAAGATATGACATAGAAATAACGTATTTTTTTTTTATTTTAGAAAGCGTTTTCAACCGTTTGACAACTCCACAAAATCAACCCGAAAGATTTGAGCTACAAATTACACATTCCATCATATCTCATACCTCAAATTTTACGATTAACATGAATATATATTTTCAGATATATAATTCATCTTTATTTGATAACTTTCAGATTTAATGGAAAATGGTGTTACCAATCAATTAATTAACCAAGTGATGTGTTAGTTAATTAGAAGTAAGCAGCTAGTCACATATTATCTAAATGAAGCGTACCAATAAGTTTCGACATGAATGATACCTAGAATGTCTGAAACTTGAATGTCGAATTTTTATAGCAGTAGTAATGTTTTACTTTGTCTTTCAGACCAGCTGACCAGTATCGCATTAATTCACAAGATAGTGAAAACGTCAAGTTAATTACAACAAGGGATACAAAGCTACAACCTTAAAATGAACTATACAGAAAATGAGGCGCAATAGTACAAAATGTCGTAAATATTTTACCCACCATTAGTACTTCTACTCCTTAAAACCTAAAATTTTTAAATACGTTATTATAGTTTGCATCCGTGAACGAAATAATTGAAAATCGTGTCTAAATATGGTAAAAGTTATATCTCCGATTCTATAATCATTAAAAGAATGTTAGGCTGAATCATGTAACCCTGAAAGGCTATACGATACTTCTAAAGCGTTCATTATTTGAATTATAGATCAATACCGTTTATATATTATAAAGCAATGACATAGTACTAAACGTCGTAACAGTAGCTTATGTCTTGGAGCCGCACAACGGAAACTCACCCATACAATTTGTAGGAATGTTCAAACTAGACTTAAACTTACTCGAAAGTGGGGGGCGCACCAGAAAGCACTCATCAGCATTTCAAAAGTTCAAGAAAGTTAGAGTCTTTCATCGGTGAGCCACTTCCTAAATATACTTATGATTATCGATTAGAAGATCAATTCTGGAATCACAACCAGCCCATTTTCAATAAGAATAATGTTCAATTTTATATGTTTAAACAAAATCACTTGCGCTATTTTTAAAATGTGTCAACACAAAATTTGAGACAAAGGAATTCCTTTTTTTTTTCTCTTAGTGGGTGTAAGATCATCTTTAATTAAATCCACCTCTCACAGAGAAATCTAAAAGAGTATGGCGATGTCTTCTTGCATTAAGAATTTCTACCGGAAAGTGTCAAATAATAATGCTATAACTAATATAAATAATTCTTCTCCTGGTACAAAATTTAGACTAGATGTAAAACAATGGTCTGTGCTGATGGTCAGTGATGTTGTCAAGCGTCAGCCAACAACATCATAAGCGCAGTAATAAGGAGAGTCTTCAGTAAGGCGGGCCTCGGCGGAATCGGCTTATCCCAGGTCTGATGGGAAAAAAACAATAGGATTAAAAGGTAGGTATTGGAGAGGACGGAGAAAGCAATTCCAGGGAGAAAAAAATGGGGTCATAAACCAATCGTCCGAAAACAGGGTGCGTTCGATTGAAGAATAGCGCTAAAATCCCTCATTCGGAAGTCAAGGATTAAAATCGCAGTTCTACACTGATACAATCCAGAATTAGATTCTGAGTGGACTTTACTTAAACCAAATACAGTAACCACGAGTCTGAAAGAGTCCACGTAATGAACTGTGAAGGTTGTGAATTATTTCGTTTTTAAAGAACGCCTTTTTCTTCATCAAATTCATACATTCACCAAAGTGATCACGTAAATGCACCTTACTAGAAAATAAAATGTTAAATGTGTTACTTTGTGAGTTTAATTTGCCACACGCATTCATTAATATGCGAGGATGCTAATATCAGCTCCAATAGTGAATGCAAATTCTCATTTCAAATCATCTCCTCTGTAGGATCTATTAATGACTAATTGTACGATTGATTGATCAGGAATGCTTTTAAGTACTTTTAGATAAATAAATTTTTCCCTTTATTCCCTTTTCTTGCATTAAATCTTATTTGATTATACGTTAACATTTAGGAATGTCTCTTTTGTACAAAGGTAAAAGATGCAAACTTTTTCCCCCGTGTTGCTATTAAAGTATATTTCAAGGTAAATCAAATACAACGGAATATAACCTCTCAATAACAACCAGAGAAATTCATTAAATAATTATCTTTGCTTTCAAGTACACAAACACTTCTTTCATCAAATGGTTAGGATGTCATAGTGAGAAGGATTCCATCTCTATATTTTCTTTTTGTGTCAAATACCCCTGTACTGGACCGTTATGTTTAACGCATTGAAAATTCCGTTGAATAAATTTTTAAACTAATATCTGTTTCATAACGACATTTAAAGGGCAACCTCTACATTCTTTAACGTATAAGAATTTGTACATAGATGGGTAATGAATTACAATAAGTAATGAATATTAATGTGATGGATAAAGACATCAAGCATTGCCATTCCATTCAACAAGTCATGAAATTTACCGAAAGTATCTAATTCGCGTTAATATATGAAACTCGAAATAATTTTTCAAATGATATTTAGTTAAATGAAAAAAGTAAAATACCATCATCAAAAAATCTTATTTTCTAAGCTTAGTATAGAGTAAAAACTTCTTAAATAATGAGCATTCAAAATCAGAGGAAAATCTCCTCTAATCACAAAACAAGTTTAACTAAGATCTAATGGATTAGAACCGTAACTTCAGAGCCAATTAAACCCGATTTCGGCATTCCTCTACTCCTTTTCAAAGGAAAATCATATGGAGAGAAATAGTGGAGGAGAAACTCCCGATTCATCTTCCACTGAGTCCCGAGATGGCGCTACTATATCCGAGATCAGGAGAGAAATATTAATGAGAGAAACTCGATTTCATTTCACTATCGATATACGAAAAAGTTTAAAGTACGTTAGTATTAAAGGGTAGGGTGGATTCCAAATGGTTAGAGGCCACTGAATTTGGAAGCAATGCATAAAATACTCAAATTGTTATTAATGAAATGGAATCAAGTATACATATTTTACCGTATTCATTCATTGAGTCTTCAAGAATATCAAAAATAATAATTTCGCTTCGTCAAAGAGAACAAATATATTAGGCACGGTACTAATTCTCTACCTTAGTAGCTTTCTTAAGGGTTTTCACACACATAAATTCCCGTCAAACATAAACTCACAGATACTCACAGATTTTGTTTACTTGTTTTGAAAACTTAACGAAGTATATATTATTTTCGTTCCGTGATAAGTACTGAAGACAGAGAAAGTACCTTTAGCCCTGTATCTTAAATTAACAACGACAAAGTTTTATTCAAAAGAGTGACTCATGGCGTAAAATTGTGGAATCCCATTTCCCAGGGAATTAATTATATGATCCCCAAACCATTTGTTTGCATAATTATTTAAGGTTTAATCTGTCCAAATGATCATATATTTATGGCATGATTGGGTTTGCTTCACATTCGAGGAGACACTTACCAATGGATATAATCCACGATAAAAAGCTACCGCAAATTTGGACATTGACTAGAAAGAAAGCGGTATTTATCGAAAACTAAATAAAATAGGAACTGAAAAAAAAAGTTCTCTCAGGATAAAAAGTCAAGGGGTGATAACAGCAGAAATTAGTGCATTAACAATATGTCTAAAGCTAGAACACAACATAAGTAAATCGAGACCATTTTAACTTTAAACATAAAAAAAGGTTAATTTTAATCTGTTTACACTTATAAAGCATTACAAAATTTTGAATTTTCTTACACCTATACTAAGAAACATACAATTAACAGCCCAACCTCTGTTTCTTTTAATGCTGCATTAACTAAAAGAGGAAAAAGGGAATGTCTATGGTTTGCTTATAATCAGTAAGAACACATTATGATTTTCTGAAAGTTTTAAGGAGAATGCATATCCCTTGTTACCTTGAATTTTCAACAAATTTCAGGCATATGAGCTCGTTTAAAATAGTTATGATACTCAACATCTTAATTTTCTTAATCAGCTTAATAAATAGTCTAACTAGAAGTTTTGCCTCAATTAACATAAATAGGGTTCTGAAAGATTGGAAAATAGGAGGAATTTAAATTTCAAAAACATACATTTTTAAAAATTTAAGTTAAGACTCTAAAGCCAAAATCACATTTCATGGTTTTGCTTCCCCATAAATAATAACTATACTACAGGTTCACTCATACCTCTAAATTGGAATCTTATTCGACAAACTCTCTTTTAATCATTCGGAAACTATTTATCTTGTAATTTCTTAAACTAACGTTACATTTCAATTTCTATTGAATAAAACAGTTCCAAATCAATTTTCATTAATGCATTTGAAATCCCCCCCCCTCACATAACACAAAACTACTTAATAGCAGCAAATAATGATCAAAAATAATATTTCAATGAAACGAAAAAAATCATGAATAACAATCAAAATTTGTTGTTTTAAGTAAATTTTAATAGCAAACAATCTTTACAAAATCTGTGTGAGGGCGCAAACTTTCGAACAGACAACTGAAAATCTAAAATAATCTGACAAGAAAATTGAAACATTCAGTGCTGATAAACAGTTTACATCAAGTAATTTATTTCTGTGGTTTATGTTTTAATTATACTATTATCTGTTTCTGCTTGGAAACAATCCAAGATTTTAAAAATTTGGAAAATTAAATCCATGGAATCCCATTGCCTCTTTTTAAAAAGAAGATGTTTAATTCCTTCGAAAGGTCAAAAACCTTACAAAGTGACCTTTTATACGGATTACCAAAGGATTTGTTCCCCCTTATCAAAGCACGCACATTCATAAAGAAAAATGCAAATCTGAGAAAGCATTACGAGGGAACCTTTAAGAGATACAATTGTGATACGATCAGAACTGGTATTAAGGTCTGACATTAAATCCATACTCTATCACACACAGGATTTGAAACTCGCATCTTTATATCTGACTTCAACCCTATATTCAGCATTGGTGAATGCGGCGAAAGAATCAATTTTTTCTCTGTTGTAACCGTGGTAGCAAGTCGGCAAAAAGTATTTATCTGATCTGTGCAAAAAAGACACATTTCAATTCGAGAAGTAAAAAGCACGCACGTTCTCTTTGAGCTTCAGAAATGAAATAAATTTAATTTTGGTTCCGATGCCTCGAAAATCCTTTTCCACACATCCCCCCGAAGGATATCTCCACCGAGCATCAAAACAAAAGATGATCCGGCAGTACGGATAAAATGCGGATCTCGGATCTGCGTGCCATTTACAGAATCAGCTTATCCTCGATGCAAGGAAAAATAAAATAGGATTACTGGTGAAATGATAAAGAGGCAGCCAGAGAGGATGCGAATTTTCCAGTGAGTTATCGAAAAATATTCCTCTTACAAAGACTACATGAATCAATTAAGTCATTTTAATAGCCCGTAATCGCTATTCTGTAATTTAATAAACTTTAAAATTTGTCGCATTGAAATTATTTTTCATTAAGAAGCAGTCAGATTTATAAACATATTAGAAGAAATACAACTTAAATACTTTAAGAACTCGTCTGATGAATAAAAATAAAACATTTTTAGAGATCATGTTGTAAAAATTGCAAGCTGTGCTTAAATTCTTGTTTTCTAGAGATTTGTTTAATACGAAATTTGTAATTCGCAGCTGCGGTTTTAGCAGAAACGGGCTCTTATCGGGATGTTTGTTTTATTCTCTCTATCTTCCATGCGTGTATTTTAGTCTTTAATGGTACATCCACATTCATGCAGACAAGTAACCCCGACCCCGCTTGACACCATTTGACCCGCGTGACCCCCCGCTCCGCCTTTGATTCTCTGTCGGAGGATCGCTCGATCGGAGGATCGTTGCAGAAAGCAGTGCCCATAAATCACTGGCTTCCCCCGCAGAATACTGTGCAGAGCAAATGAATGTGAACGCCTTATAAAAAAGATAACAGAGAACATACTAAAATCCGTCTTTAAATGGCTCGTGAATAAAAATTAAAACAGACGATGCATATATTATCACCAAATTATAGTCACCCTAAATACCCATAACACCAGGAATTACAGTGCCTTAATACATTTTTAAAAAATCTATACCTGGTGAATACTTCTCCGCCACTTTTGACTTATTTTTTTTTAATATGAGACCAACACAATATTCTAAAATAATTCGAAACGTTTTCTCCTAACCCTATATTAATGACATAAATGTTAAATAATTTTGTAGATATACATAATGTCTTCCAGTTGAGATACGGCAAACAACAAATCTTTGGTCTAAAAATACATTTCCTATCGAAATTGCAGACATAGATTGATCAGCCCCTTATCAGAAAACTACAACTTTTTTTTTCCAGGGTGCTATGACACTCGTTGCAAGCTACCTTGACAAGTTATTCAACACAAATTACTTCAAAACAATCGCCAAATACGAACGAGTATCGAACCCGGCCGACAATGCGAGAAATCTTCATATTTTAATGCATTTCCCTCATATATATTCCTCCCCCACTTTTCAGGGCAACGACACAGAACGTCGGGGTTTTTACTGTTTTTTAAATTAACAGTTTATTATTCTTTAATGACGAAGATTATTTAATTATGCATTACTCTAAAACTACCCTTTTAACTTGACTAAAAATAATTTGGCAGCTTTTGTTTACAAATTACCGAGGCAGTTTTAGCGGATTTCACGTAATTCTCATGCTATTTCTTTAGTACTGTCAAGAGCCCTGTAAGTGGGAACTTTTTCAACATAAATAAGTAGACCAAAATTAACGGCCAAAAATGCACTTAAACTCACACCGATAGGAAAGGCATTACAGCGCTGCAGATTTACGTTAAAGTTCTACAGCAGCGTGAAAAAGTAATAATTTAACATGCACGTGTTAACGAAAAACATGAAATAACGACATGGGCGCTTAAAAAACATACATAATTTGGATTTTGCAGTATTACAGCACGCTGCAGTATTACACAAATTATTGTTAATATTCTCATGCAATAAGCCTTTATTTCAACAAAAATATTAAAATTATAGAGAAAATGAAAAAATTTATAACCATACACAAAAATAAAATTATAAAATCTCTTAGCCTTTGAGTGCATCATATCTAAGTACAGTGAAGTAAACTCTGTATGGTAATGGATGTGATAATGTATTTATATTTCCTCGATCAGTACTTCAAACCTTAATAAACGACGACATCGGTGCACAAAATTCATCACACACACCACACACTTTATTAGAATCATTTATATCAATTATTTTAAAATTTAAAAATAGCTGGAAAAGCGAGAGTTCATTCTGGTGAGAAAAAAAATATTACTAGTACAACAAAATTATAACTGATAGCCAAAATAAATATTAACAGCTCGACACGTATACTGAAGAATTTTCAACATTCAATAAAGCACTTTGAAATACTAAAAAGGGAATTTAAAATAAAATTTAAACACTTTTCTTTCTTTTCATTTTCTTTTCAACCTCAGCAAAAACATGATGTCACGAAATTCAAAAGGGAAATTCGGGAAAAAGAAAAAGATATGATCAATTCAAACTTAGTTGCTAGTTATAAAACTGTTAGTATTATGCTGGATATTGTCCTCCAGGATTCAGGGATTTGAAAAATATTTTTTAATTGTAGCATCACACATCCGGTGAGCGGGTTAGGTTCAAGATGCCTAATTTTGCAGTTCTCGAGAGTTTTTCTTCTTCCAGATTTTGAGGGGATTTCTGGTGAGAGGATTTGTCTATCTTAAAGATGACACATCCTTGAAAAACAATCCTGTTTATTGATAATATTCGTTTAATGATAATGTTGGCACTGTTGATAAAGAGATAGTACCATTAAATTTTATTTTATTAATTTTCCTAATGTTATTTTCCATCATGTGTTAGTAGTTTTCAATTTGAACTTCCAATCAATATATGTTGTTGTTGTTGTTGCTTATGCCCCTTGACCGACATATAACATCAGATCAAGTCCAATCAATATATATATCGAGTCGTTTCATGTCCCCATGAAAAAGTGAAAATCAAAAATATACATTTTTTTTTACTCTGACCAATTAGAGTAGTCATTTGGTAAATAACAGTAAATAACCGTTGTGGGTCTTGGCTAATATTTATCAAGTGCTAATACGGCAAATTATAATAGCGGCGAAATCAACGCAAGACTGCTCGAAAATGCATAAAAATCTGATATTTGTTTCTCGAAAATTTACTTTTGGAAAAATATTTATAAATGCGTAATCAATTTTACCAAGTTAGATTAAATAAATAGATTTTATATTATATATATATATATATATATATATATATATATATATATATATATATATATATATATATATATAAACTATGTTCCATTATTGTGGCTTCAGATTATTTAACTAGGATTCCAGAAGCTGTGAGATGAATTTCTTTGAAATAATTAAAAGGTATCACGCTTCGTTAAAAATTCGCTAATATTAGAGCGTTATGACCATTTTAGAAGCAGTAACATTCAGAGCGAAATAATCTTAGTTATTGCAACATATTTTAGTAACTTTCGAACCTTCATTCTTGGGGTTGCGTAGAAAAACCAGTTCTAAATTTTGAATGGTTTCCACAGAACATACCATAATAAATGCAGCATACCTCGATTAAAATAATTCTCAACAGAACAAGACTATCTCTTGGGTTATAGATAAGCCTCGATATCGATTGAAAATTTCAAATTCGTCATCATCCTGTAATATATTTTTGGAGGGACTTAGAAACATTACATACGTGGAGTGACTTCTATAGAAGACAAGCCATGACAATGACTCTTCACACAGATTATGATATTTACGCAGTAAATTACATTTTGGCATTTACCCCTTCACTGAAGTGAATAACAAAACATAGAACTAAAACTGTTTTTTAGAGCAATTTTCGGGGATGTCATATGGAGATGGGAATCCTAATTTACAATTTTTATAGTAGAAATTATTAATAACAAAATTTTCTTATTAAAAATTGATAGAAATAAAAAATCAGATTTTTTTATAAGCAAGCATGTTGATGCCCATATATTTATCGATTATATGCTAATTTCCTCTACTGTGTAAATTAAATGTAAAGAAATTTTTAAAAGATACAATGAAATCATTCAAATAATCGCCATGATACAGCTAACATATACAGTCAATTTTTAATATAGTTCATCTTGAAGATAAACATTTGTAAAATCCCAAATATGTGAATCAGTTGAATGATCACAAATCAGTTTTCCTTTTCTTAATATAATTTTGACTTTTCTATAATCGCCACATAAGTTCAACATACTTGTCTATAGTCATACTTGTCACTAACATTCATACTTGTTGTTACTTGTCATACTTGTCACTAACTACAGGCCCCCAACTAAAAACAAATAACTCATTACCCACAATAATGTGATACTACCTACGGCGAATGTGGTAGAAAAATCTTTTTATAAAGAAATCCAAAGGAAATCAGCTAAAAGTAATTAAAAAAGGAGTTCAAATGTACAATACACAAGCTTCGCCTAAGAACGTATCTAAAAAGAAAACGTTCTGGAAAAAAATTAGCTAGGATTATACTATAAATAGAAAAGCAGCGCTATTAGAGTAAGAAACTTAATCTTGGAAATGTAAAACTGGAGTTTAAAGACTACTACATATAAGGCTATTTCGAAACTATTTATACAGCTGAGACACCTTTTATCGACATTGATCCCTAGAGCTGATGAAATCTTCAGATTACCCAGGTGCAATCGCATATGAGATAACATTCTAACGCCACCATTGACGATTGGCAATCCAGTTGACAATGTACGAGTTAGACTTTTGACCTAGGCGTAACCCAAAAGAAAGACGCGCTTACAAGAAACTTAATATTTGATAAAACGTCAGACAGAAGCAATATCGACCACCGAAGCTTAATCTAACGCTTCAGATCGCAACGTAGAGTATTATGAAGTATGGGGGATCTTGTGAAATCGGACAAACCCGAAAACTGATAAAATAAGAGTTAAACGTACTTGAATGAATGAATTATGTCAGCATTATTGTCATTAAGTCTTTTGTAAGTTAGTATAATTTTAACCGGTAAAGTATAACCCGAATTTCATCTTTATTCCTAAAATTCTAATTCAATCTTTATGGGCAACTCTGAAAACTTAGAATTAACAGAAAAGCAGATTTAACGGGAAAAATACCTCCACACTCGTAACTTCATATTATAACATTTAGATACATAACGTGAAAAATAAATCATTATACTCAATAGGCTAACTTCCAACATAAAGTTTCTACATTATATAACACAGTTTTCCTTAATTATTTTCATATGCAAGTATAATTGCTTAAAAGCCTAAAAAAATTTATATAATTTATTGCAAGCAAAATATACACGTAATTTATAAATTGCATTCTTTTGAGGTACTTCTTTTTATTACTATTACAATTATTAATGAAAGTGCCCACAATCTTTGTAGTTATAGGCATTCGATTATTTTGCCTACAAACAGGGAAGTAAAATAAACACACTGCCATAATCTATTTATCATATTACAAAGGGATAAGGAGAAGTTAAAACAAAAGGAGGATAAATGTACAGAAAACAAAGCTTTCATCAACGTATGGAGGAATTAACACAAATAAGAGTGTAGAGTATTTTAAAAAGAAATTATTTAACTTATGTATGAGAAAAGTTTCAATTGTAAAATATTCTTCTTTTTAATATTTGGGCTCATAAAATACATGGAAAATATTGAATTATGATGTAAAGACCCGCATACAACATCAAAACCAAAAAGAACTGATATACATTCTAAGAAATAATCTAGAACAGATAAGAATGAAGATGTATGATTAAGCTTAATTCTTATTTTTGCCTCTAAATTGTGGTTAGCACAAAAGATTGCGCTGTGAGGTTAACGGATAATTCAGAGAGAATGGCATTCAAAGATAATGCAGCAAAATTAATATCCTGTCGCTCATCAAAATTTGTATGCGAATGAAAACTCTTCATTTTCATTATATAACTACAAGACATCGCCAGAAAGGATTGAGACTTAATTCATAACAGATCATAATCATTTCATTACTAAATAAATATATATGAGAGAAAAAAGTGAAAATAACATAAAACAGCTAACGCTTAAAATAGGTTAATCACTCGATGATCCTCTTTAAGTATCATAACAGACGACAGCTGCGAAAAAAGACGAAAAAAACAAGAGATGATGAAAAACCACGAAAAAAAACCCCTTAGAATTGCATAAATTTTCAGGCAAATTTAAACCCATGGATTATAGCTAATTTAAACCCATGGATTATAGCTAATTTCAAAATTAAAAATATATACTATTATGAAATAAAAGAATTCATCGCTTCCTGACTAACGATGCTGTCTTTGCATTTCGATGTACTTGTCACAAACTACATATCTAAATAAAAAATAAACTAACAAAAACATTCCATTACAGTTTGTAGATTTGAAATTTCAAATATTCCAGAAATATTCAAAGTTGGATATAATTCATAATCTAATTATATAGTTAGGAATGAACATAAAAGAAATTAATACTATATCACTGTGTAAAGTGTTATTTTTTAACGTATTGACAATTATCAGTCCCAAAATACACAAAAATATGAAATATATAAAGTAATCGGCTACTTTAGAGCTTTCTAAATACGCACACCCACTAAAACGTACCGTTACAGACACGTAAACATCCTCGCGTTGTAAAAATATTTACCCAGTTATCTGTTATTATATTTACCGTAACCCAATCTGAATGAATTACTTAAACAATTACTACTAAGATATGCATAGGTCTAAATTACTATCATAACAGCAACAATTTTCTTTTAGATTTGAACCCTTTTGCAATTACTACATCTCATCTTAAACGCAAAAATGTTGAATTTTTTTTTCTCATTCCATTCGATAAAGGATATCAAAATTAACTTCTTGGTTTTCTCTTCCCCCAACACCCCATTTCTTTTAATACATCACAGTAACCTTTTCTTAAGTAATAATCTTACAAATAACAATACTTGACATCGCTACTATAATCCATGCTTATTATCCTGTACTCGCCCATCTTCAGGATGTAATGCACGTATTCCAATTCCAATGTTACTTGTGAAAATGTTCCTTTGACTGGAAACATTGAACAAAATCATTCTTCAAATATTAGGGATGTTTAAAGATCTATTTTTAGGATTTGTTCTTTTTTTTCATGATATACCTCTTACCTCCCTCCTTTTACCATCCAAGTATAATAATATCACATATCCCTTCTGTTTTGATCAAGATACCTTTCTCCCATTATAATCCTGTCTTAATAAGGCTTAGATCTTCTCTTTCTACGTTTCCTGTCACTACAAATGGAAATGTGGCTAAGCAGTATCTACCATATCAAGATTTATTCTTCAAGAGTTATGAACACTGTTACTAATCTCATATTTAACCACGAAACAGGAGACAAAGCATTTCCTTTAATACTTGCCCCTCTTCTGATGGAATGGCACTACCTACGTGAAGTCAAAGGCAGATTCTGTCATTTGCTGACTGAAGGCAGCTAGATCACAATAAAACATCATATTCATATAAATTTAAATTTTCTTCCAGTTTTAAAAACTATACGTGTTAAACTGATCAATGTACGAAGAATAATTTTATATTTTTCAACACGCGTGTACTTATGTGCATACTTTGTATGACAATGGATTTTTATAACTTAAGAGAGTCACTTCAGAACAAATATCGCACTGCACAAAAGTTTTGCAGCGGCCTAATCATATATAATTCTTTCCAACACAAACGCTCACCACTGCGCCAGATGACGATAACAACCATTGATTAGAATGAACTCCTGCTCGCTCGCTTGCTCTCGTATGCCCCTTGCAAGCCTGCATGTCTGCGATTCTAGTTTTATCGCTTGCTATGGGGCACCACAAGGGTTACAGTCAGACTTTTGACCTGGTGGCACCACAATTAAGACCGAGCACCCCTATGAACTCCTAATATCGAATATCATAAAGCTAAAGGTAAGTTCCATTTTCCCCCTAATTAACAATTAATCAAATCCATGAGCTTTGAGTACAGATGGTGTGCCTGAACTAGTGTGAGAGCAAGGGTTAAATTTGCAGTAAATAAAATGGTAGTTTTAAATTTTCTTTTTGATAACGATGTAAATTAAGCTTCATCGATAACTTTTTCATGACTGTCTTATCTTGTAACTTACGATTATTTCTGTTCATCTTTTCAGAACTAGATATAAAATGCTACTTCACCAACCTAACTCAGGTATTTTCTATTTGAGATGACATCCGTATAACCTTGGATAGAAGATCTGCCTAGGAACTTCATACGACTGAATGTACAATTAGATAAAAAAAAAGTATTAATACAAAAGATTTTTTTTCAAATTCCTAAAGCATGATTCTTCATAAATAAAAATATGAATCATCAGATCTTCAAAAAGATCTGAATCATCCCAAACAAGATGCCTTTCGTTCTTCAGTTTTCTTATAACTTAAAAAAGTAATAAAAAAACTGATGTAATTGCAAATTTTAAAAAATATTTAAAACTGACTTTGAGTCATTGATATACTAATAATTTTGATCATAAACTATAAGAAGTGCACACAAAACTAACCATTATCATGTGCTGAAGATCTTTTTATATCCTTAATATTGCTAAAAGAAATAATGCACATGATAGAAATAGCCGTTCAACACGAAAGATAGCAATTATAGATAATAATAAGAAAGCATCTTATCACGTAACTGATGTTTTCTACGAGCATGGAAATGAGTAGTAAAATTATGCCGCACATGTAATTGCCAGGACTTCAAAATTGTCCAAAGGCAATAGAGCTTCAAGAGGTTGATTTCCAAAAATTTCTAAATAAAGAACTTTACCTCAAAAAAATATATTGGTTAAAAACAAATTATCACTATTCAAAGACGAATGTAAAACCACCTAGAACAATTTTAGCACAAACCTCATCAAGCTTGAGAGGAGTGTCTACAATCTTGTTCTATTTTCACGTACTGAGAACTACTCCTTTTTGATAAGCATGTATGCATTCGTTTCCCCAAATATTGTACTGACTTACCAGTCTGCAGGTTGGATGACGGAGCCTTGACTGTAGGCCGGAACTCAACAAGGGACAAAGCGGCTGACGAAGGGCTCCGAAGACCAGGCTCTGGATCCGTTTTCTCTCTGCGATCACCCGCTGGCATATCGTGCAGGCAACCTCCGCTACCAGACACGACACCACCACCCAACATCAAGCCCTGTAAATAATAGACAAAAAAATTTTCAACATTTTCATACAAAGATAACTTAAATTTCTGCTAAAAATCGAATTTTATATTTTAGTATTTTTAAAGTATGAGAAAAAAAAATTTTTGGGACAGTTGGCCGGACGTTACAAACTGTTGATCTATCGTGCTTGTCTTCGGTGTGGCGTAGCCTGTCCTTTCTGGACTTAGCGCTACAAAAATTCAACCTACCATCAAACCAAATTGTTGATATTATTCCTTTATTATGGGCTAGGCAGAAAAAAAGGCGGCAACCAACTTCGACTAAACAAATGTTCTAGAAAAGCTATAAGGCAAAAATATTGATGATCAGCACAAGTTACTTTCTGAGACGGCGGAATGATTTCTCACACAAGCATAACTTGCATTTTCATTAGATAAGGTTAATAATTATCAGAGTAATATGTAATCAAAAATATTATTTTATCATGTACTCAGTAAAGTAATCCACAAGTGTTCGATTGTCAGATATCTGAAAGAAGTCTTACATTATAATCCAATGTAAACAAAGTTTCTGTACTGGCTAGATCCGATCATTAGGACCATTGAAGAAAAAAGTTTTTGGTATTTCTTATCAGTCTAATTTCGCAATCTCGTCATGATCCCGTTATGAACAGCTCAGAATATTTTATTATTCCTTCAGACCATTACTACTGTGTTTCTTTAAAATAATTTCAAACTACTGACTCATTATCAATACTCTTTTAAACACGACACTGATAATCTGGCTATAACTGTGAAAATAAACTTCCAAGTGATTACGACTAGCGCTAGCCATGTATAGGTTAAAAATTTCTAACCTAAAAAATTAACAACCAGCCAAATACGGCCCTGAAACTTGAATCGAAATTCCATCACAAATGACGTTACACTAATAGCATTTGATAATTATGACATGAAATAAAAACAAAGGACCGAATTTTGGAGAGGCTAAAAATCCCTGCGTCATAAGCACTTTTTCATCAACACTAATATTACATATAACTCACATTCAGTTACTACAATATTCATGTCCATATGCCACGTACACAAAACAATATTTGATTAGACCTCACATATACGAGTAATGAAACTGGATCTCAAGCGTAGAATTCCTCCCAACTAGAGAAATAAAGACCTTGTAGGTAAGTAACAGGGTGTGATGAAGATTTCATCTCTGAGAAGGTAAATTATATGGTAGGATTTATGGAAACAACTAGCTGAATACCCGTGTTTCGCTACGGAGTACATTCAAATTAAATACAACGGTCAATATATGCAATTAATGCCAAAAAGATATTTATAAAAATTGTAACGGATATTTTTATAGACAAAATAATGTAGAAGAAAATATTCAAATTAAATCTAATAGAACATACTAAAGAATATAGTACAGTTTGAGGTACATTTCTTTTACTGTATTTTAATATTTTTTTGGATAATGTCCAATCGTCTGCAGTATTAGACAGAAAACAAAATACTTTTCTTTTTGTGAATTTATTTTGTTGTTATGCACGTGACGCAAAATTAGTTTGAAGTATCGCACAAAGAAAAGAAACCACGTGATCAGCATTTAATAAATTAAATTCTAAAAATTAATCTTTAAAGATTCACCAAAAATCAGAAAATGGAGGTAAAGATTCGAAAAAGATTTCATTTTAAAGGAATTTTCATGATCTTTCTTGTGACATAAATTTTATAACCCTCAAATTATTGTTTTAAATGCAAACTTAAAAAGAGTCACTAAAACAGCTTAAAAATTTAATTTTAAAAAATCTAAGAAGAAATTTTGAAAAATCTTTCTTAGTGCACCCTTACACTATAAGAAGAATCGCCATGCAAAATTTCAGCCTTTTAGGTCCAGCGGTTTGGTCTGTGCGTTATCTGTTAGTCAGTCATTCAGTCAGTTACGGAACTGTTTTACATATATATAACTGTTTTTTCCAAAGATAGCGAATTTTAACATTTGAAGTAAGTAAAACAAAACATGCACAATTTCTGAAATACTTCATATAAAAATTTTGTACTTCAAACAGCTATATAGCTGAACTCTTAAGAAAAAATATGAACGAGATAAGTGCACGTGACATAAAAAAAATACACGATATAAAAGATAAGACGAGCAGTATTTTGCCATTTTTATAATGGTAAGAGAGGGAAAAATTGCTTTTCTGTCCTGCAGAAAGGATGTCGAAATCTGATGTATAATGACAGTACAGAAAACCCGGAGTCGAATTCCCTTCATCAAACCTGTAACCTAGTGATGTCTGTACTAAACTATCCCGGTAATGACCGGAACTCTCACTTTTGAACTCCATACCTAAAATATTTTCCCTTTAGAGGCTAACGTTTCACAGCGTTGGCCCGAACTGTCTTTCTTTTTTACGCTGTCTAATTTATCAGATAAGTCAAAAATATCATACTAGTCCCTTTCATTGGCCGCACACCACTGCAACGGCCATTTGCCAGGACCAATTATCAAAAATGGAGCAAAAAACCCCAAGGACAGTATTTTTATAACTAAGATAACTTCGCGATGCGAAGAACTTCCAAATCTGAACTTTCTTGCTCGCAACGTGAAACATATAATCCACAAACCCAGTCAAGCAGCAAATTCTTGCACTTCCTACACGTCCTTGTAGATTGAAATACAACTCTCATATGAATCGCATGCGTGTAATCCCCACCCTTTATCATTCTCATGATGCTTTTCAAAACACCTGAGACGTGAGCTGTCGTCAACATTGTTGAAACAACCAATATCTCAACAAACTCTTGCCTAAAATTTTTTTCAGTCATTTTATCACAACATCTGAATTCCTGAGATTATTGACAGCATACAGAGATATTAAGTTATTCCTGTAAAGTGTTCAAAACGCTCTGAGAGACACAGACGAAAATAAGGACGATTCATGTTTTAGGTTTACAAAGTGACAAATTAGGCAGTTTTTCCGACTGAAAATGTGGTTAAAGTCGAAAAGGAAATTTCGAAATTCACATATTTTGAGAAAAAGTAGTCTTAAAAAGAAAAAGAAAATTTTGATTTTTACTCATAAGTTTCTCGCCATAAGGTATTTGATGGCGCTTGTCGGGATTCGAACCGAGCAATCTCCACCAAAAGCAGACGCGCTACCACTTAGCTACCTCGGGCTCCTACTTTCTTCATTTGAATGCAACTGTCATGGTCAGCAATCAGGTTTTCTTAGAAATATCCCTAATATTAAACTATCCAGTCCTGGAGAGGGTTAATTGTTTGGTAAGGTCATTTTTAACTACAGATGGACCTACAGTTAAAAGCAGATTCTGAACGGTTACAAACACCCATGCCAACTACAGGAATAGGACTTACAGGTTCCAAAAATGCCTTCTGGTACCGAATGTAATTTCCCTAGCCGATCGTCCATCGACTGTCTCCATTGCAACTAAAGAACCTATTCCCTTGACATCGATATCCAATCCCTTTTCGTTCCCTTTTTGAGATTTTGCACAATTTTATACAATTGTGCGGAATGCTAATCTACACACAAACTGTGAATTAATTAGCCTGGATCTATGAATTAATCAGAGAACTCAAGTGTGGGTGCGGAATTTTTTTTCTGGTTTTCGACTAAAGATTTGTCTCTTTCTTTCATTGTGCAATTATTTTGTTAATTCGTTACATACTTGTACCGATGAAGCAAAATGGTAGTCAAACTGCATAACAACGCTTATTATTTGACTTGAAAAGTGTCAGTTTCTTCAGAGAAAAATTGGTACGACGTTAATTAAAACGTATAAGCGTCTTTTACTCTCGAACATATAAACGTTTTATATATATATATATATATATATATATATATATATATATATATATATATATATATATATATATACCTTTATTATACGCATGATTGGGTACAGAAAAAGCTAATCATCTTTACATATAACAGGAGAAATCTCTGACATTTAAATCTACTTGAAGATGTCTATGAAAAGATTCGCAAAATTCTATTCTTATAGTCCTCGAACGTAGGAATAGAATACAGTTAAAAATCTATTTATCTAGGGCTAAATATCGGAAACAGTAGTGCAAGAGCATCCCCATTACTTCTTTACCTCACTATAGACAAAAACGTCTTTCCACTCCCGTTTTTCCCATCTATATTCGAAAGCAATTCTTTTTTCGAGTCGCTGATAGCCTAACACCGTTGGATTAGGCGCCCGTTTTTAGGCGCAAAATGAAGAAAAGTTAAGAAAAAGATCCATTTTTAATGGAATTCCTCTGAGCTGTGTACACAGGCAGCAGCGAGCCAAAGCCTATCAACAGCTTGGTCCAAGTCACCTCGCACTGCAATTCTTAATCACTCCCAGCTACGCGAGTCTTTAAAGTCTAATTCTACCCGACCGTTTTTGCAGGCTCTTCCTTTCGAATACCGTCTTTTTTTAAATCACCAGTCAGTAATTTTTTAAGACTTTTGTTTTCATATTAATCCTTCGTTATGCATCGTTGTTTTTTCTCCAAGGTTTTTGATATTAAAACGGATTAATACTTTGTCGTGCCTCATTTTCAGACATAATCACTAGATAATTTTTGGCACTTTTTTAGCACAGCGTTTAATCTCCTAGCAGAGAGTTATTTTTGCAACGCTCGGCAAGAAGTTGTACAAAAACTGCAAACTGCTATAATCTCTTTTGTTAATATGATTTTTTTGACACAAGAAAGATAAGTAGAACTTATTAATTTGAATAAGAAACATCGTCATTTTTTTCACGATTTTTTAATCATTTTCATCTCGCTATAAGGGATCATTTTAATGCAAACAATGCCAAATTCAAATAGCAAGAAATTCACAGAACGCAGACCTTAAGTGTAGGTCAGGAAAGAAAAATTTATCCCGCGGGCAATTTATTCTTCTAGCCATTTAACAGAAAAAAAGGAAGGAATAAAAGAAAAAAAAGAGAAAAATAAAGACAGACATACAAAAACAAATGTCCCTATTTACGCTTTATCGAAAGAATGAATAGGAGAGTGAAGAAAATAATGGATAAAAGCGACATATAAAAAAAGTCAAAATAGATCAGTGCAAAATCTACATAAAATTAATGATAGCTATGAATTTAAAAACCTCGAATTAATTGCATCTTTTTATTAATTAAAATAGAAAAACAACGGATTTTGCTTAACAATTTAAACAACACAGTTTACTCTTCCAGAAATTAACATAAATATTTCTAAATGAGGTAAATTGAGATGCATATAAGGTTCTGTCCTAAATGGAAATAACTTTTTTTTTCTTTTTCAGCACTATTGCTGTATCTAATACATGCAAAGATATTCAATTAATTTATATAGTATAATATGTAACAGTAACCATTTTAAAATGCTAAGTTTTTGATAATTTTAACTGAATCCTTTGTGATTGAAGCTTTAAGCTACTATATTAGAGGACCTAAATTTTGATTTCATTCGCAAGATTTTTCTTGTAGTATTGACGGATCTATGATATATATTATCTTGATGGTTCTCTCAACCTAGAGCGCGAAGTAGTGTACATATACACTATTGAGAGGCCAATTTATTATGACCATCTACTTCATACATCGTTAAATTACTTTTGCTCTCAATACTATTGTGAGTTTCTTTGGCATGAACGCTATGAAATGTTGGTAGGTGACACGAGGAATATGGCATCATGATCTCAACTTTCCAGCCATCTAAGATTTGATGATTCTAGATCCAGCTACCTAATGCCCGTTTTTACCTCATCCCACAAATGATCCATTGGTTTGAAATCTGGTGCTTGTGGAGGTCAACTTAGCAAAGTGAAGTCTCCACCGTGCTCTTTAAACCATCTGTGCATAATGTAAGCTTTATGGCATGAACATTGTCTTCCTGGAAAGATCCATCTCAAGTGGGGTAAACCACTAACATAACTGGATGTACTTTGTCAGCTATAATATTTAAACACCTTTTGGCATTCAGACGATCTTCCACATGAATAAAAGGGCCCAAACAATGCCAAGAAAATATCCTCGCAACCATAACAAAGCCACTACCAACTTGAAGTGTTATGGCAATGCAGTTTGGGTCTACGTTTTCGTGTTGTTTTCTCCATATTTGATCCCTGTCTTCTGCATGGTGTCATTGAAAACCATTCATCGGACCACATTACCCTTTTCCATTCATTTACTATCCAGTGCTCGTGATCCAGTGCGAACTGGAGACGTTTGATCTTGTCTGCAGACAGCAAAAGATTTCCAACAGGCCTTCGATTTCATTACCCGATAAGATCTAATTTGCGGCGAACAGACGCCATTCGAGATGACCCCTGATTAGGATTAACTGCAATTTGACGTACTGATACCATTGGACTACACAAGTCTGGAAACTCTCCTTTTAGCTCGATCGTCCAGTAGCCTTTGATGACACACGCCCTACGTTGAGACCCGGTATTTTGTTTGGTAGCTTATTCTTTGTAAACATGAACATCTACTCACAAGCACTTCAAAAGCGACGCAGTTTTGCTGATACTCGCTCCACTGCTTTTAAAACACCCACAATAATTCCATGTCAAAGTCCATTAAATCGCGTTTATTACCCCTTCCTTCACAAGAAATACACTTTGAATGTCTTTACTATCATCCAGCAATTTATTTTTATACCAATCACCCCCTCGAGCAGAACCATCATAGCTTATTTGCATAAAATTGTCTGGTGTCATAATAAATTGTCCTCTCGATATGTGTACATGTGTGTATCATTCGGAACACTTGGCGTCTGTGTATTTATGGAAAAAAATCATAATTTAGACTATGCTTGGATTAAGCTTTCTTTTTCTTGTTCTCTTACATTCTTACATGGGAAATTCGTATGGAGTTTTTGCGTCATTTTCTCCAACTGTATTTTGTGTATTATAACAGGGCTTTCTTTGTTGGTTTTTTGAGTGGTTAAGTAGTCTTCATGTAGAAGGATTTTTTTGAAGAATCGTTATTTAATCCACCCTCTGCCATGGACTTTAATGTAATTTTGGGAGACGCAAATTTAGAAAAAGTAAATTGTGAGATTTTTTTTTTCTAATTTGGACTGAAATTTTATCTTTTGGACCGATTGATAAAAATCATTGTTTAAAAGCTCCAATATTATGCATAAGATTAAATGATTACGCACCCACTTTCATGGTTATGCTTTGCTTTTTTTTACTTTTCTCTTAAAGCAACTGCATAAAAGAATGTAAGTTGAAAGATGTAAACTTGCTGTTTTCTCTATGTATTATCTTTCTCATAGCAACGATGTAAATATGATGTTTTTTCATTCGCAATATATTCTCTTTCTTATACTAACGATGTCTCTCACACACAATATGATTTTCTTTTCATTCTTAACATATTATCTTTCTTATAGTAGCAATGCCACAGTGTTTTGTTTCGTTTTTTTTCCATTCTCCATTGCAGTCTTTTGCCAGCTTTTCTAATTTATCCCGTTTCAATGAATAGATTGTTTTGTTTTTTTTCGTCTAGACCTGAATAAAACTCACATTTTTTTTCTAATTAGCATTTGGCTAGTAGTCAGAAGTAAGTGTCTAATTCTAAAATTTGTTGCACTGCTTATATCTCAAACTATCAGTTTTCCTTTCCTTATCCGTAAAATTATTATTGCTAGGGCATAGCAGAGACGGAACATCAAAGATCTGTGGTTTTGTTCACGACTCCTTAAAAAAAAAAAAAAGATTGAATGATGGTGTCTTGTTTCACGCAGAATGTCGAATGATTAGTATTTACTCTATTGTCCGTGTCTCTCGAGTTTGAAAGGTTGTAATTAATTCATAATGATTAATTGTTTCAATGATTCATATAATTCAGACACACTGACAGTACATATTTGCAAAATTTGATTTTAGGATCAGTAAAGAGGAACACTCACTTTAAAATCACATGCATTCTTTGAAAATCCTAATGTAAAAAAAATTTCTTAACCGAGATCTTTTACTAATTTTTGACTTTATCCAGATTAATCACATAATTTATGTGAAAATATATATGTGGTGACGCACATGTTGTGCAAATTCACACTGAAGTGATTTTTTTTTAATGATCTACCATCTTTTTTAGTTCCCTTACTTGGTACTTAGTCTGATACTTGCCAACCTGTCATTCTAGAAATTACGTGTATTGTCCTTCTCCTGTTTCCAACTGACATGAAACAATTTAACAGTAACTAAATGAATGAATGTAACTCAGGCCCTAAAAAAAATCCAAAAATATTATAAAAGTAGGAGAATGTTTCAACCAAAGTACAGGGAGTGACCGTTACGAACACTTACTACACCGTATGATTTACTTTTTGAATAGTGTTAAGTTTTTAACTTTACAAAAACAGTTTAGATTTCCTGTATTTTATTAGAATCTTTTTTTTCATTTTTTATATGTGTGTAATACGAATTCCTGAGCTAAAGTCTACTTTTTTATCTCAATTTCTTCCAGTGTATTTTTTTTTATAAAAGTACTTTCCCTTTGAAGTTTAAAGCCTTCTACTTTCATCTTAAGCAGATTCGACCTCAAGATTCAAATCTGAGACATGTAGCTTCAATATCCAATGTCAGATGTATTGTACAGTAAATACTCTCGACTTTTTTAAAATTTATTCAGTGTTTAAGCCTTTATTCCACTGTGAAATTGAATTCTCATCATGAGTCACACAGAGTAAACTTGTGAAGCCCCTAAAATAAATTTTTAGTTTGTTGTTTTTCGTGGTATAAATGTAGTAAATTAAAAGCATCAGTGCTGTTTAGCAACGATAATTTATATTTGTATTTTATAAAACTGAAACAACTGACGATTATTTCAGGAGTATATGAAAAACTATTTTGATAACTAACATGAAAGTATTAAAATTCCGATCGCCAAATTTCCCTTTATCTAAGCCTTGACCCACATCAGCAAAATGTTTATTATTTATATTCAAAATATTCCCTTTCATCAGTGCATCTCATTTTTCTATTGGCTTTATTATTACTGAAATTCGTTGCTTCTTTTATGAATACTTTTCAGAAGCTGTGAAAAAGGAGTTTCAATATGTTCTCTATCAATGACTGAAATAAATTGCGGAAATGCTTTCCGTAAATGAGTTAAAATATGCTCGTTATTTTTTTAAAGGAATTTATACGACTTTTCTCCATATTCAGTCTGAAAAAAATCCTAGTGAAATTATGTTTTTTTTTTCTCTATTTTGTTTGTCTTATGAATTTGTATTTGAGGCCTTATGGTTGGGTTTTCATGAGTGGTTAAAAAAAAATGTGAAAGTAAAGTAAGGATACTATAAATTAGCGTTAAATTACTTGCAGCTGTGGGGGATTGACGAAGAATATATGGACTATGGACTGGGGGAGATTAGATAAGAAGGATGGGAAGATGCCGCAGGATGAGTTACATCACAGTTTTGGTGGAGTTAACAAAACACAACACCTATAGGTTAAGTAAATCGTTAATTGTAAAGTAAATATTGTTTTATAAAATATTCCTCATAAAATACTTACTAGCATCAGGGGCGCTACAATAATTAATAAACATCAAAAATAAAACTTTTACTAATTTTTAATTGCTGGTTTTTAGAACTGTATGTAAAAGTGTTGAAAACGAGGAAACATCTGGAAAACTATTAGAAAAATGATGGTTTAGATTAATCTATTTACGTCGTGCTTTCGCTCTATTTACAAAAAAAAATTTAAATAATGAAATTAGAAAAAAAATCTGAGAAAAATTAGAGCTTTTAGCTCTTAATTATTAAAACGCATTAAATTTCTGGATTTTTTTTTCTTAGGGAAATATTTTGCTTTGTACACTTACTTGCCAACAGTTTACTTTTATTGCACTAAAAATCTTTTAAGATAACAATTTTTATTTGGGATCTATAAATGGAAGTTGAGTTTTTCTGCAATAAATTTCTTGCATCCTGAAGATATAAATGTGAAGTGAAAACGTCGTCAAATAACTTATGAAAAAGGTATCAGTAATTTTGTATTTTTTTCCTCTCTCTTTAAGTTTGTATCACGAGAATCAGCGTGTAATTTATTGAATATATTAGTAACTACAGGTTAGCATTGATTATCATGTGAAATAATTACTTGTAGCTAAATTCACAGAAAATATTCTGAAAAAGGAATTGTTATCACCGTGTCTAATGACTCTGTGTGAAATCTGATATTTAATTTAATGTTATTATTTTACAGAAAATGGTTAACTTTATGTTTGAAATAGATTATAATTGCGAGATACTGCTTATGTACCATTTATAAAGGTAATTTGTTAAATAATAACCAGTTACGCTTGAAAATTAAACGAGTAGTATCTATCTATTAAAATAAACCTTGAATGAATTTCCGTGAAAAGTTGTGGTCAGCTTGTGGTTTCACCTGCTGTTTTCGTAGACCCGCGGCAAGTATTTAAGAAATAAACTTTTTTCCGCGTATAGAAAACCGATGTCTTATGAAAATTAAGCAACTTCTGTATACTTTTATTTTGCTGAACGTTTCCATATTCTGCTCCAGATGGTGCTCGTACTGTTCGGGATAGCATGGAGAAGTAATATGATTGAGGAAGAAAGTGATTTTTCTTATTTTTAGCGTTAATTTGTATTTTTGTGTTTAATACGTATTCCTTCTTTCACCAAGAAACTTATAATACATGGTATTTATGTGTATTTTAATCATCATTCTCTCTTGATTTAAAAAAAACATGCAGATGATAGGACCTCTCACGGTTTGAAATGATTTTTCTCTTTTCATAATTTAAAAAGTTGTATTCAATCGATAAGTGTCAAATAAGGGATGAGACCCAAAATCGAGGCGTTGAATCTTCTACTTTTTGAACAGTTTCTGAGATATTACCCAGTGTTGATGGGCCACAAGTGAACTGGTAACAAGAAAAATAAAGCTGAAAGATTAATTTTACTTATATCAGTTAGGATATTTCTTACATAAAAATTGTGGACAGCGCAACTTTTTAAAATTTAAAATAAAGAATACGAGTGGCAACTACTTTCAAACTTATTTTTGTAGATCATTATCAGGCCGAGGAACATTGCGAATTCTCTGTAAAGACATTCACACCCAATGCTCCTTGGACCGAACAATAATACTATCAATCTGTCCAAAATTAGTTGGCACTGTTCTTTTTTATCGTAAATTTTAAGAAACTATGTATTTCTTTTATTAGCTAAGATGCCCATACCTTTGTGATTGTTAACTTGATTGATTACATAATAGACAAAACCTGACAGTTTGGACCATGAGGAGTGGTGTAAAGAAACTTAAATCTGTGAATCTTATCATTTGCATTTTAAAGCAACGTGGAAAAGGGGGCGTGTTTCTTGACGAACGACCAGTGATTTGCAATCTCTGTAATGTTCGGAAATAATTTAAAATCAGTTCTGTGATATAGGAACCCCATCACGCCGCCAATGGAATAATCGCTGCCATCACTCCATCCCATGAAAATAAATTCAGATCATGTTGGCAAACGCTGAAGATATGTCTTTCGTTGCTAATGCTGCATCTTCATACCCTTCAAGGTGTTCATTAACGTCAGCATTTTTTGAGTAAACAAATATTCTCCCAGCTATTATCTGTTCTCAAGAGGAGGAATTTTCCCCTCTATCATAGACATTCAAATCGTACCTTATCGATCGAGATAACTTCTTACTGAACTGCGATACTTATATCAAGTGACTACTTCTGTTAGTCACACGGTGGACAAGTAACTTTCTAGTACGAAGAAATTACTTCGCCGGACTGTCTTGCACTGACGTCAGTTCGGTTGCATGAGGTTGAAAGAGTGAGTGTAATATTAGATTTTCAACAGATATGTGGATTTTGTTTTGTTTTTTTCTAATGTGGAGGCATTTGTCGTGCGACATTCGTCTTCTGTTATTCACTGCGAAGTCTTGCTGGCTACTTTATTATGGGAGTACCATTCAGGTGCGCCAGCGTTGCTCCTTATGAGGGAACAACACGGTAACGACCAAGCCTTATTTGGGATTTGAACCCAAGCCCCACCACTGCGCGGAAGCTGACAACACTAACCACAATACCAGGTGGGCGGCAATATATCACTGAAAATTTATTCTATTTCCTCTTAGAAAATTTTCATCCTAGTTTCGACTGAATATTGATGTCAGAGATTCTTGAGAACCTGCCTTCTACTCACTACTGCTGTTCACTTACTCTGGAAGTATACACAAAATCAACATTATTAAGAAGTTATGTCATTTAATATACCACATACCTTATACAAGAAAAAAAAATATTTTCGTTCATTCCGGGTCATTTATATGATAGAGAGACTTAAAAACATGACATTGCGGATCATTATTTTGTTAGAGTAAAGTTATATACTTCCACCCCTAAGGCTAGGGGAGAATTATGTGTCTTGGCCGTTTAAATGAAAAGTACATCTCCTGTATGCGTTGACTGTTATATGGTTTATTTCATGTATATATGAAAATCTAAAAGCTTTGTAAATTTATACAGAAATTGAAATTGAAACTAAAAAGGCCCTTCTTGCAATATAAAAGTGTTACCAATAAATGGGAAACAAAACTCTCAACTATTAATTTATCAGCCCTGCAAACTTACAAAAATAAAACAAATAACGTAAATAGATTATGGGCAAGTTTTCTGCGACTATTTTTATTTCTTTAATATCATACACTTGAGCAGTTTTCTACTCATGCCTTTTCCTGCTAGAGACCACGTAGAAAGCACCCTATGTACTGCTAATGTTTGGCAAGATTGGGAAAGAAGCGTGTTTCGCTGCCGACCCGCATTAGCTAAAAAACGCGCCTATTAAAATTTCTGTCCAAAGGGAATGGGTGGGTAATCTATAGCTGCTTAACCCAATCTTAAAAGATGTGTGTGTGTGTGTGTGTGTGTGTGTGTGTGTATATATATACATATATATATATATATATATATATATATATATATATATATATATATATATATATATATATATATATATATATACAGAGGCTGTTCGCACATTTTTTAGACGATTTTGGTAAGCGGAAATAAAAAATCGTTTGCTGCAAAAGAAATAATTGCAATTCTACTATGTTTTTAAAAGTCAAATTTACCGTCTGCGGCTTGAAAGCTTTGTTTTTATTCAAGATGGCGTTTTTAACAAAGCAGTGGTTCGAAGACTACATGTATGCTCTTTCTGAAGAGAAATATGCATACTCCGTTATCCAAAAACGATGTGAGAGTCATGGTTTTGTGATATCTAAAGCGTCGATAGGTAATATCGTCAACAAGAAAGGAAAAAAAACGTCAAATTGGAGCCTCATGTGGGACAAAAATTCCAAACAAGTATCCAAGGAAAAAACGGACATCTTCGACTATTGCAAAGGTACGTTGTTTAATGTTAAAAGAAAATCCCCCTAGTCAAAGGACAGTTGCAAAATCATTAAAATGCTCGGTGTCCACTGTAAACAAAATGATAAACGTTGATTTAAATCTTAAGAAAGCGAAAACACGCAATGTGCATCGTCTTCTTCCAAATCCTATTGCTGAACGCAGGACACGCTGCAGAATTCTATATGAGAAACACTTATCGAAAGAAAAATGGAAAACAATTGTGACAATAGATGAATCATGGGTGTATTTAAATGACTGCAACAAAAAAAGAGCCATTTATTATCATAAAAGGGGAGAAAAAAATTTAAGTACATGGTTCAAAGAATCGAAAGAAAGTTTTTCTAATGGATTCATGATTGTTGCTGGTATTTCTTATAATGGCAAGTTAAAAATAAAGAGAGTGGTAAAAAATGTCAAGATTAACTCCAAATACTATCAGGAATATATTTTATCGCCAATTTTTCTGAATGAAATACCATCGCTTTACAAACAGTGCCATCAATCTGTGAGATTCCATCAGGACAAAGCTAGCAGTCACACATCAAAATCCACTGTAAATTTCCTAAAAGAAATGGAACAAAAAACTGGTATCAAGGCCATACCCTTCACTGATATCCCTACTAAATCTCCCGATGTATCACCTATGGATTTTTGTTCTTTCGGACTTTTAAAATCTGCATTATCCAAACGTCGTCCCAAAACCCTTACAAGACTCTGGAAAGCTGTTCAGGAGGAATGGGATAGAATACCTCTTCTGACACTTCAAAAGGCATTATTATCCTGGAAATTGCGGTGTCGAAAGATAGTTCAGAATAAGGGATGTCAAATAGAACATTTAAAACACAAGAACTTTATGTAATTTAGTTTTGTGAATACAATATGCATCGTCTAAAAAATGTGTGAACAGCCTCTGTGTATATATATATATATATATATATATATATATATATATATATATATATACCCAAAGCATAATACCGCCACCACCGGCCTGTGTATGATCTACTGTACATTGAGGGAACAATAGTTCGCCTGGAAGACGGCGTATCCTGACACGGCCATCGGCGTGATGAATGACAAACCGTGATTCATCTGACCAGGCAACTCTCTCCCACTGATCCATGGACCAGTCGCGATGTTCCCGGGCCCAGCGCAGGCGCAGTTGGCGATGACGCTTGGTCAGCAAAGGCACGCGAGTGGGACGTTTGCTGCGTAGCCCCATATCCAACAGTGTCCGCTGAACAGTGCTGCTATACTATTCTAATTGGCCCTGCATTGTATTGGGCTGTCAGCTGAGCCACTGTCTGGCGCCGGTTTTGCTTCACCATGCGAGACAGTCTCCGACAACCTTTTTCTTTGATAGCGTGTGGACGTCCAACACCATGTCGTCTACTGCTGGTTTCACCGCCATTCATCCACTTTGCATAAGTACTAACAACTGTAGGTCGCGAACAACCCACGAGTCGTGCAGTTTCGGAAATACTTGTTCCGAGCCTTTGAGCCATTACAATCTGCCCTCTATCAAAGTCGCTTAGATTCGCAGCCTTTCCCGTCACACACAGAAGTAAGTGAAAGAATGATTCTTCAGACTCTCCAGCAGCAGTTAAATACCACTTCCACCTGATCACGTGCCTTCCATGTCATCCAGGCGAATTCATTGCAAAATGTAGGGGTGGTCATAATGTTTTAGCTCTTGAGTGTATATATATATATATATATATATATATATACACACACACACACATACATGGCTTTTTTCTGGCGGTACACGGGGATACGGCGTATCCCCACCTTTTTTATTTTGGCTTAAGTATTTTTTGGCTTAACTTAACCGAAATTTTAAGAAACTTACGAATCAATTGTTAATATAAAACAAAAAGTATTTTTTTAATTGCGAGTGTTTTGCTCCCCTGTGATGTGACGTGTGAAAACATGGTACTAAAAATACACACATTTATTTGAGAAAACACCGTATACCCACCTATTTTCTTAGAATAAAAGCACTATATATATATAAATATATATATATATTTATATATATATATTATATTTTTATATATATATATATATATTATATATATAAATAAATATATATATATATATATATATATATAATATATATATATATATATATATATATATATATATATATATATATATATATATATATGGGAGCGAGTTACTTTTAGCCGCTAGAGGGCCCTCCCACCACTTCCTGTTTGAAGACGAAATACGGAAGTTGGAAGTACGCTCTCGCGGAGGAGAGATCGCTTTGCTCGAGTAGGAGCTAAGAAACCTAATTTCATTATATATGTTTAAGTGTCTTGTGTAGTGATAAAATAAACCCTGTGAGTGTGTATGAAGGCGTCATTCCTCAGTTCCATTGCTGGCTCTTTAAGCCAGCAAAAGGTTTCTAGGAGAATCAACAGCTGCAAGTCATGTTTAAGATTCTTTATGCATTGTAAAACGTAGTGAAAGGATAAGAAAGAGTCAGCTATAAAATTGGATACGCAGAGGAAGGGTAGATTCAGGATTCAGCCGGTTAGCGGTCAGTATAAGAAAAGGCATTTTACATAAGTTTAAAAGATTGTTAGAAAGGAAATGTACGCAATAAAAATATATTTATGGTAGAGAAGGGAAGGTTTGGAAATAGCCGCCGCTCCCATATAAAGTCCCCATAAGAAAGGCTCAGTAGTAAAAGTAGAATCGCGGTTAGTAAAAAGCCCCATGATAAAAGATTTGCGTTGGACGAGGGTCAGTCGAAAAAAAAGCCCTTTAGAATAAGGAATAGGAATTGAAAGGATTATAGTGAAATTTACGCAACAGTAGCAGTATTGTCGGATCATGGTCAGGAAAAGATGTTATAAAACTGCTCAGGTGTTAGAAAATAAAATATAAGAAATATATAGAAAGGAAAAGGAAAAAATGTGAAAGATAGGTATAGGTCCAATCAGAAGTGTGATTTTAATAAAAGAGAAATATTAGGGCCACTAGAAAAGGGTTTTAAGACGTAGGTGGAGTTTATATGGAGAAAAAATATTGTGATAGGAAGGTGGAAACATATATGCAAAAAGTTGAGATGAATATTAAGGGGTAGAAATGATAGAGATAGAGAGAGAGTTGAGACAGAGGAGACGAGATCCTTGGAGCAGAGAGTGAGTGGCCTTCGGGTCCCGCTCTCGGGAGTATGCAGTTTTCACTTCGCTAGCCAATTTTGGGGTAAGTCAGTCTCTACTATTATGTTGATATTGACAGTACTATTTTAAGATTTAAATTTAAATTAAATATCCCTTAAATGATACATACCTTTACATGTTAATCCGGTGAGGACCCAACTTGTTATTTGAAAGAATACCAATCATTTTAGCACATTATTTATTATTCATGTAGTTATTTGAATAATCATTTTAGTACTGTAATTTAACTGTTTATTTGTGTAATAAATATTCGTTGTTAATTTGTAAATATTGGTCCTCATCATTTATAAAACATTTAAGTTGTGTCTATCTTTACTACAGTGTTTACAGCCTGGGGTAAAAGAACCTGGGAAATTTTAACTTTTAATAGTTAATACTTTTAACCGAATATTTCCACCCAGCACCAGCACACCCCACAGGAAATTTGGGGGCCCGAGCCGGATGGACTAACGGCATCTTTGAAAGCAAAAGTAAGGCACAATTTTTATGAACATTATGAGCATGCTTAGTAATTTAAAAAAACAAGAATTGAGGTTAGTCGCTGAAGAGCTTGGCCAGACGGTGCCAGCTGAAGCGAAAATAGTAGAAATCAAAACTTTGATTGAAAGTTCTGACATTTTCAAAACCGACCCTGAATTTGTGCGCGGTACTATAAAATCGATCGTGGAGGATGAAAAAGCTAAAACCGCTGCGGAGCAGTCACAAATTGAACTTGAAAAGATAAAATTAGCCCGACTCGAGAAGGAGATTGAGCTTCAAAAACTAAAACTACAGTCACCTAGTACGAGTGAAATTTCAGATCATTCTGTGCTTAGAGAGTCTGAACCAGAATCGGATAATTTAGAGACTTTGATTAGAAGTGTCAAAACATTAACAATAGCTGTCCCTGAGAAACCAGAAGCTCTGCATTTGTTTTTCAAATCACTAGAAAAAGCTTTTAGTACCAAAAACGTTCCCGTTAAGTTGAAATCAGAATTATTAATTAATCTATTGGGAGAAAAGGGTAATAATGTTCTAGCTTACACTACAGAAAAAGAAATTGCTGATTATGATAATTTAAAAGCGTTAATTTTAAAAGAATTTCAGACAACGCCACGCGATTGTTTAAGTAATTTTAAAAATGCGGTGAGAAATCCTAATGAATTGCACGTTCAATTCTCTTCGCGTTTAAGTGCGACTTTCGATTACTATTGCCAGCTAAGGGAAGTTGATAATTTTAAGAAATTGTGTGAGCTTAGTTTCGGACAAATTGTATGAAACATTAGATTTTAAAACTAGGGAGCACATTAGTATTCGGGAGGGTAAAACATTTTTAAGCCTAATGAATTAGGGAGAGAATGTGATTTATATTATTCATCTAGAGGAAAGTCTTTATCCGAGGTCAATAATACGCGAGTGGATAATACAGTAAACAAAAGGTCTAGCTTTAACAAAATCTATTCTAAAAAAACACAATATAATTTTAAGGAATCACTGAGTAACCCTTTCGAGCGAATTTCCGAAAGAATCTGTTATGTTTCTGGTGATAGAGGGGAATCATATTATTTCGCGCGAAATTATCCTAAACGTTTTGAAAAAAGTGGAAATCCATATAAACGGGAAAACATAGCATCAGGACTCAAAAGTAAATCGGATAGTACGGCCAAGAACGAGCTAGAATATATTGATTTATTCGTGGATGGGAAAAAAAGTGAAATGTTTGAAAGATTCGGGAAGTGAGCTTATCGTTTTGAGAAAATTGCTCTTTCCTGATAAACATTCTACTGGAGAATTGCAAATCCAAAGTTGTTTTGGCAAGGTGATCAACGCTGACACGGCGAATTTTCAGTTTGCTTTATGCGAGAGTGACGAGCGGGTTGACCTTGAAGCGGAGATCTGTTCCGAACTTATAGTGGAGGGGATATTTCCACCCAAATGTTTACAATTACTTAATAAGTCCTGTGTAGGCGACACTGTGGTTTCGGAAAACAGCAATAATTCTTTGCCTGTCTCGAGAAACTTTTTGTTTTTTTATTTTGGCAGCTGTAGATCAGAGCGAGATGGATTTAACACACGTTGTTGATAAGGGATTGTGTAATACTATTTCTGGTTTGATTAAAGAGTACACACCGCAGAAAAAGCCACGTGGCACAGATTTAAAAATGAATATCGTATTAAAAGATGACATACCTGTTTCTCAACGATCCAGGAGAATTCCTTTTGCAGAACAAAAAATTGTCGATAAACAGATAGATGAATGGTTAAGGGATGGGATTATTAAACCTTCCTGTTCGGACTATTCTTCGCCTATCGTTTTGTGCAAAAAACGGGATGGAACTTCTCGGTTATGCGTGGATTTCAGGAAGTTAAATAAGAAAGTAGTTAAAGATTCATTCCCAATGGCTCAAGTGGAGGAAGTTTTAGATCATTTGGGTGAAGCAAAGGTCTTCTCAACGTTAGACTTGAAAAACGGTTTTTTTCATGTTCCCGTGCAGGAACAATGCACGAAATATTTGTCTTTTATTACTCATGCTGGTCTTTATGAATTTTTGAAAGCTCCTTTTGGTTTGTCAACCTCCCCAAGTGTATTTCAGAGATTCATTTACAATGTGTTTAGGGAATTAATGCGGGATAACACTGTTGTTGTGTATATGGATGACTTTATTATACCAGCACGTACTGAAGAAGAGGGTTTAGAGAAGTTGAAACGCGTTTTAGGAGTAGGTACGGTTTGGGTAGTACGGTACCAAGGAGTACGGTTTGGAAATTAATTTTTAAAAATGTCAGTTTTTAAAAAGAAAAATAGAATTTCTGGGGTATATTATTGAAGATGGTACAATTCGTCCCTCCCCTGATAAAACTTTGGCGGTTCAAAATTTCCCAGAGCCCAAAACCTTAAAGCAAATTCAGAGCTTCTTGGGTCTGACGGGGTACTTCAGAAAATTTATTGCCAACTACTCTAAGATTGCCAAACCCTTGAGTGACCTCCTTCGTAACGGGGTAGAATTAAAATTCGGAATTGAACAAAATGAAGCATTTAACAGACTGAAGGAACTTTTGTCGACAAGCCCTGTTCTTCACATTTTCAAACAAGGAGCCCCACTAGAGTTGCATACGGACGCAAGCAGCCATGGCTTCGGCGCCGTGTTGCTCCAAAAATCTGGTGATGGACAATTACACCCCATACACTTCATGAGCAAAAAAACGACCCCCCAACAAGAAAAGCTATGCAGTTATGAGCTTGAAGTTTTAGCTATAGTACAAGCTCTAAAAAAATTCAGGAACTATCTTCTGGGGTCCAAAATCAAAACTATTACGGACTGTGATGCTTTTCAGAAGACTATGTTAAAAAAAGACCTAACTCCCAAGGTGGCGAGATGGGCTTTACTTCTTGAAGAATTTGAATACGAAGTCGTTCACAGAATTGGACAGCAAATGAAGCACGTTGACGCGCTGAGTAGAAACGCGGTCATGATGATTACTCGTTCTCAGGGAGAAGTTACTGCTAAAATTGCAGCTGCGCAAAATAGTGATGAGCGCCTCCAGTTTTTAAAATCCTTAGTCGAGCAAGGACTCAAGGAAGACTACGTGGTAAAAAAGGTGTACTATACAAGTACGAGAATGGCCGTGAACTACTTGTGATTCCCGAAGCGTTGGAGCTAGAAATCATCCGAGGTATCCATAGCAAGGGACATTTCGCAGTGTCTAAAACGGAAGATCTGCTGAAGATGGACTTTTATATTCCTAGCCCTAGAAAACGAATCGAACAAGTGATTGCAAAGTGTGTAGAGTGCATATTGTGCGACAGAAAACGAGGGAAGGACAGAGAAGATATAAGAGAAGAGGCTAGAAAGAACATTCTAAGAATACAGGAAGAGAACAGAAAAACGTATAATAGAAAAAGAAAAAAGGCGCAGGTGTAAAGCGTTAATGACCTGGTGGCCATACAACGCACACGTTTTGCAAGCGGTCTAAAGCTAAGACCAAAGTTCTTTGGACCATACCGAGTAACAGCAAAAAAGGGCAACGATCGGTACGAAGTGGAAAAAGTAGGACAACATGAAGGTCCCGGTTGCACCTCCACAGCAGCTGACCACATGAAGCCCTGGTTGGTTCCAGCTTAAAACTGTGCAGATTCTGAACACTCCATTTTCTTTTCTTTTTTTACTTTATATAGTTATTTTTCAGAGACTTTCAAGATCCATAGTTTGATGTTGACTCGTTTTCGAGGCCGAAAACGGGAGTCAGGATGCCGAATGTGGGAGCGAGTTACTTTTAGCCGCTAGAGGGCCCTCCCACCACTTCCTGTTTGAAGACGAAATACGGGAATTGGAAGTACGCTCTCGCGGAGGAGAGATCGCTTTGCTCGAGTAGGAGCTAAGAAACCTAATTTCATTATATATGTTTAAGTGTCTTGTGTAGTGATAAAATAAACCCTGTGAGTGTGTATGAAGGCGTCATTCCTCAGTTCCAGCACACCCCATATATATATATATATATATATATATATATATATATATATATATATATATATATATACACACACACTACCTACCAATAATTGTCCGGACATCTACGTATCTCGCTTATTTTGCTTATTCTGCGATCGCTGCTTGGTGGACGACCGGGATATAATTATAAAAACGTAGTGGTTGAGTATAATAGTCGATTAAAAGCGGCATGACAACTCGTAGTCAGGTCAGTGATTTTGAAAGTTAAGTTATAGTAGGATGCTATATAAGATGAAAGTTTAAACGTGTCAATAGAGTTGAGTTGGAGAATCTAATCTCAACAATGGCCGATGTTATCAGAATGTGGAGGCATTTTGACATTACTAGAGCCAGAAAGCATACTGGTAGGAAGCCGAAACTGAGAGACAGGAAAGGCGAGTGTTACAAAGCATCTCCAGAAAAAACCTTCGAACCTCGATCGAATACATCCGGTAATTATAACAGAACAGCACTGATACTTCTATCTGCATTGATACTGTTCGAAAAAACTTCATACACTTGGATATCAAGGTAAACTGGCAGCTCAAAAGCTGCTTATCACTAAACCCTATTCGAGGATTCGATCAGCATGGTGCAAAGAGTGTAAAAACTGGACGATCGACCAGAGGTTTGGTTTGGTTTGGTTTGGTTTGGTTTGGATCGATCAGAGGAAAACATTCTTAAGGAGTGGTGGATCGAAATTCACGTTTCCATTCTGATGGTAGAGTATGAGTCTGGAGATAGCGAGGAGAACACTTACTCCTGGGGAGTGTTCTACCAACTGTAAAGTGCGGCGGTGGAGGAGTTTCGGTCGGGCTCGTTTTATACTGATATGGTCTTGAACCACTAGCTGTTGTTCTTACTACCATGACGGGAGATCGGTACATTGACATTCCAGACAATTCCGCCTTTCCAACATTCTGACAGTACGACAGAACGCACGACTGTCTCTTCCAGGATGACAATGCCCCGCGCCACACAAGTACAGCTGCTATGAAGTGGTACAGACTTGGGTGTGAAACGATTGTTGTAACCCGCTCAGAGTTCCGATATCAACCCAATCGAGCATTTATGGGGTGAATTAAACGGCGGTTGAGGTTCAGACCAACACGTCAGAATTCAGCAACCTTACTCCCATAGACTTTGCGTTAAGTAATCGAGAAAAATTTAATATGATGTAACTCAGAAATTAGTCAAAAGTCTTCCTTAGATCATATTCTCTGTAATCATGTCCAAAGGTAGACCTACCTTTTATTAGAATGATGAATATCTCTTCACCTGTTTTATTCTGACGTGTCCGGTCATTGATATATATATATATATATATATATATATATATATATATATATATATATATATATATATATATATATATACAGTAACCACCGCTTATAGTGATCAGTGGTTATAAGAATCAACCGTTTATAAGAATCAATATCGCAAAAACAAAAACAAATGTATTATTTCCGTGTTAAAATTTCCGCTTTAAAGAATCAATCCACCGGTTATAAGAATCAGTTTGCAATCTTCGCCTTCCTTTCATTTTTCAAAAAAATTCCACTTGAACTCTCAAAAGGTACGAAATTCTTTCTTAAGTTTTTGAAAAGAAAGATTGATAAAACTCTGGGGAGGAAAACAGTCGTAAAATACATTCCTTTAGACATAACATAAGAGTTTCTCCTTATACGTTTTTGCTAAACAATGTCTTATTAGCTTTACCCAGGGGCATCTAACCCGCCCGGGTCCGATTTCGCTTTTCTCCAGACAGTCACTTCTTTTTTCCCACCACTTACTTCCTGGTTGCGGATTTCTGGACCCTGAAACACATAAATCTTCCGCGAAGTGTCCACCATCACTTACGCAAACGGCACAGTGGATTCAGCACTTCAAACCGTGAAACGTAAACGGATCCATTTTGCTGAATCAGATGAACCAGATGCTGAATCAAACGTTTCATGGTTTGATTCAGAATCAAACGTTTCACGGTTTGATTCAGAATCAAACCGTGAAACGTAAGCTATAAAATGAATCTTCGTCTGAGACTGTAATAAGCATACGTCGCTAGTATTCACTTTAGTTTTCTAACAAAATTGCCAGTTACTGTTAGAACTTTTTTATAGTTCAATTCAAATATGATAAAAACAAGGAAAACTCTTAGTTTTTCTGAATAACAGAACTTGTTAATTAGATATGATGCTCTTCCAAAGTGTAGTCAAAGAGAAGCTGCCTCTTGTTGATTTTATAATCATGAGTTCTTACTTATAGGTCTAGAAATTGAGTTATAGTATTTGTTTAGAAATTGAGTATTTTTAAAATTATAAAAAATAATTTTAATAAATGATAAATAACGTAAATTAAAGATTATTTAATGGTAAATTATGTATATATGTGCCTGTGTGTTTATATATATGTACAAGTATATATTTGTGTATGTGTGCCTGTCCAAAGGGAAGTTTCGGTTATAAGAATCAACCGCTTATAAGAATAAAAAACAGTAATAACAAACGTGATTCTTATAAGCGGAAATCACTGTGTGTGTGTATATATATATATATATATATATATATATATATATATATATATATATATATATATATATATATATATATATATAGAGAGAGAGAGAGAGAGAGAGAGAGAGAGAGAGAGAGAGATAAAGAGTTTTCATTTGAATGAAATAAAAGAAAATTATCAGAAAATAATATTCTTTCTATCACCTTCGGGCACATTAAAATGCACATGAAATATATTATAATACTTTTTGTATATTTATGTCATCGAAGCGGAAATGCATGTAACAAACAGAATTTCAAGCTTACTTTATAACAGCATGAGTATTTATTGCATTAATTACGGACTGCACAGAAAAAAACGCCCTACACAAGGAGATAAGCTACCCCCATGGCAACATCTTAAACCACAAGGGTCTTCATACACTTTCAGAAATTAGCAAAAACGTAGCTTCCCATCTGAAAGCTTCATCTACACGTAAAAAAATCCTCACTTAAGAGAAGAAGAGTTCTATGTCTTAACAGCTTAAGTCGCCTGCAGAGATGAATGACGTTTGCCTTACAACATTAAGCCATCTCCAAGATATGTACGAAAATATTTCTTTTACCTAAAGCAAAAAGTTTATATAATTAGTCTTTATTAAAATCACGTCTATCTGCAAAGTTCTGTACAAAGTAAAGGTATGTGTCTATTTCTAGGAGGTATCAATATTTAGCTAATTTTTTAGATACATTTCGGCAGTTGCGATTAATTTTATCGATGGAATAAATTAGAATGAAATGTTACTTAAAAATGAATACAACATTTTATTTTTATACAGCGAAAATAACTTTTTACATAGAAAAAATATTTCCATTCAGTACTCTCTCTTATCAGCAGATAACTTGCAATAATGTCAAAATAATCAAAATCTATACTTAAATATCTGTGCTTAAATTCTTGCTTGGAAATTCTTTTCAAATCATTTTCTTTTTGAAATATTTATAATACAGCGGGGAAAAAATACGTATTTAATAATCTGAAATCTATAGTATACCATCAATTATCGAATATTAAAAGCTATTAAAATATTTAACCTCCGCATAAAACTAGGTTAATAAAACTTGAAATCTAATCCAATATAGTCCCTCATTTTACCTTAATTTATAAGACTCTTCATAAGCAAGACTTCAAAAGTAGACTTAGAAAATCTAAGTCTACTTTTTATTCATTTGTGTGCAATATTAAAAAGACATTTTATACAGGATTTGCATAGCTGAGTATATCAAGCAGAATATTCTTAAAATGGCATCTCCTCGATTTTAATCTTTAGAAATATATTTTCAAAACCTATACGTCGATGTGTTTGTAGCAAAAATTTCTTACATGTCTTTCTTATATACATTTCACTGTATATGTGATAGTATTCGGTGAGAGAGAAATTTCATCCTTTTTTCCTCTGTGTTTTTCTCTCTAAAAACACTTGTATGATCTTGCGTTTGGTATGGTTAATTATAAGATCAGATTTTCCAATCAGATCTCTTCACATAGTTAAATATAGGGGAAAAACCCAGAAATTATAAAATAAAAACTTTAGCAAATATGTTCTTATCCCTGTATGCAGAACGAACTAAAGTAGATTTAGAATGAAATTCGGGTGTATTACTCACTCAATCTCATGCAGACACGTTTATCTGATATCATAACAGTATTATCGCGAAGTAAATTTGAAGTCTACAATCCCTTTTTTGTTGTTGTTGTTGTTGATGATGTCCCTTGGTAATAGGCCCTAACGATCACGCAAGCCTCAGATCCTCTACTTCTCTTAATTGGGCCCATCTTTTTTGATATTGGCTATTAAAAATCGCTGACCTAAAACTTAATGCAACATCATTTTCTCTGTTTATGGTTCTGGATGATTCATCAAGTTTAACATTTTCGATAAGAGTCATATAATTAATTTGAACTGCAGATTTCAGATATATTCAAAACTATTTTTTTAAATATTTTTAAACAAATTTTCAATAGCTTTCATTTCAAACGTACAAAATAATATATGCATCTCTAGTTTTCTTTTTTTTTTTTCCTCGTTCTGAAAAATCCCAGGAATGATAATTCTAAAGCAAGTGCCTTTCGTGAAGGTATGGAAATTAATCGCAAGAAGTCATATTTTTTTCAATTCAGGGTGTTTAACATTTTGTTAAAATAAAGAGCTAAAGCCAAATGTGATAAAATTATAACGCTTAACACTCGACAAATTTACAATCACATGGCTACCAGAATTTCATAGAAGCAAAGGATAACTATCGCTTAAAAATTAGACGCACTTGAACAGTCATAAATATCGACAAAAAAAGAACTAACCTCAGGCAATTCTTTTTCATGATTACAATTATGTCACTCTACCAAAATCATTTTACGGTAGTTGCGAGCATTTCATATATTGCCAGTGTTACGTTTAAGACCTTTACTGTAATAAAGGAATAAAAATCCAATATTCAGAATCAAGAGCAATGCATTTTCGGGATTTATATTAAAATGACATTGTTCACCTACAAACGAATTGATAATAATGTTTCACTCTTTGTCCAAAGATTCATTTTATGAAACTAATAATAACGAAAGCTTTATAGTCATGAGATAGGTATCCTATCTGGTGTACCCAGATGCAAAGTACTGCAAAAGTTCTTGAACCAAGTGATTTCAAGGGTTCATTATGTATATGAAAAATATACATCACACGTAAAGGTTAGGAAAATAAGGATGCATAAAGTATAACTGTTACTTAATAAAGTGTTAATACTAATATTCTAAGAAATGCTAAATAAGTAATTCAAACACCGAAAGCAGCAGATGGCATTATTATCAATCAATACTTTTGTAGTACACTGCTGGCCACCCAAATTGCAACACCAAGAAAGACAAGAGATATCACAACAAAATTTATTTTGTAGATAACATGTTGACCAAGTATCAAATAATTAAATTTATAGACTTCTGTGAAGTGTGGTTCCTGCCAAAATCAGTAGCCAGAGTAGCCGCCATTGTTGGAGATCACCGCTGCCACACGCCTCGGCATTGATTCAAAGAGACTTTGGATGAGTTCTTCGGGTACAGCAGACCAAGCAGCTTCCACACGTTGCCAAAGTTGATCTGCTGTGGCAGCTGGGGATGGAATCTGGGTCAATCGTAGAGCAACCATGGACCACATGTTTTCTATCGGCGAAAGATCCGGAGAGCGAGGCGGCCAGGGAAGCAATTCAATCTGGCGATTGACGAAGAACCGTTGGACAATGCGTGCCACGTGTGGTCACGCATTATCCTGTTGAAATACGGCTGTGGGCAAGCCCTGAAGGTAAGGAAGGACAACTGGCTCCAACACCTCAGAGATGTAGCACTGGCTGTTTAAAGTACCGGCAATGCGTACTAGAGGTGTGCGAGAGTGATATCCAATACCGCCCCATACCATAATACCCGGTGCAGGACCAGTGTGGCGGTGCATAACGCAGCTGTTCAGCATCCTCTCTTCACGGTGTCTCCAGACTCGAATGCGACCATCGTGGTGTTGCAGACAGAAGCGTGACTCGTCAGTAAAGACAATTTCATTCCATTCTGCCGTCCACATCCTTCTGTCATCGCACCATTGGCGGCGGAGACATCTGTGGTTCTGCGTCAAGGGTAGACAAAGCTATGGACGACTTGCGGACAGACCACTCTGCTGTAAACGGCGTCGAATGGTACGCGCAGACACTGGATGATGCGTTACAGACTGCATGCGCTGTGCTATGGTTCGTGATGTGACTGAGCGATCCGTCACTGCCATGCGCACAATTTGCCTGTCATCACGTGAAGTGGTGCGCTGAGGTGGATGCGATCGAACACGCCGGTCCGTCGTACCCTCCTGCATCCAACGATCACATATCCGCATTACAGTTGTTTGGTTTCGTCCAACACGACTACAGATTTCCCTGAAAGATAATCCACAATCTCGGTAGGCCACTATCCTTCATCTGTCGAACTCGGATACTTGATCAAAAGATGATCGCTGTTTTCGACGAGGCATAATTGATCTTTTTTTTTTTTTTTTGAAAAACCACAAGAAAAACACAATTGCCGAACTTGAAATCGTCGAAATCTCCAAGCCTTAAATAGCGCTTTGAAGTGGCGCCACAGGCGCGCGTGATTTGCGTCTGCGCTGAAATTCTAATCATTTGCATATCTCACCTCCGCTAATGCATGTTGTAAATTTCATGTTATTTACATGTTTCCTTCAGGGTGTTGCATTTACAGTGGCCAGCAGTGTAGGTATAAACAAGATGCAAATAATATTATTCGTGTTATTATATAAATAATAATATTATTCGTGTATTCACAGTGACGTAGCGAGCATAACTGGCGCCCGGGGCACGATACTTTTTTAGCGCCCATTTCCCCGAAAAACATGTAGTAATATATTATATAGAATTAGTGAAAAAGACCATTTGGCGCCCCTCTGCGAGTGGCGCCCGGATCATGGTAGACCCCCTTGCCCCTCCCTCGCTACGCCACTGGTAATTCATAATAAAACTTACTACGACAACGTCCGTTGACAAAATATACCTTTAACCCTTTAACCAACCTCCATACTATTAACAGTTAGAGGGCAAATCAAAAACATGTGCCAAGGCATTTCAGCGTATTAAAAATTAAACAGCGCTGAATATGTTCCTAATGGAAATGCTACAATTAGGCTAAGTTCATCTTACAGCTAACCTTTGAAACAAAAAAAGCAATACAAATATTAGGGGCACCATTTTATCTTCCTCACCCAGTGAAATATTAAGAACGTATTACTAACGTCAATGCTTCTGATTCAAAATTACTATCTAAATCTTCAGAATTCGCGGTTTAAAAAAATCGAGTGATGCGGCGAAGTTCTTTTACGCAATCATTTAATCTTTACATAATCGATTCTTTTTTGCAGCTTCCCTTTCGAAGTTTAAGAATCACTACAGAGAATTAAGTGAAAGAAATTACATTAATAGCAGAAGACCAGCCCGTTCGTTCACCTAGCGATCCAAGAAACAAAGGAAGCTGGAAATCCTTGCCTTAAATGCATTAAAAAAACATTCAAATGGCAGCTCAGGTAATCCCTCTCCAAAATTATGCGATCACTGGAAAGAGGATTAGGGCGAAGACTGCTTGATCATGGCAGATAAGATCTCGGTCACGAGCTTTCAAAGTCGGGCTAATCTTTTCTCAGATATGCACCGATCACAATAGCACGCGGCGGCATTAAGATCAGATTTCACAGAAATTTTTGAAAGGATTGGACATTTTGCGAAGGCGAGACTAATCCCGCGCGCCGACACAAAACCGAAGATTCGCCCCGCCGATACGGGGAGGAGGGAAGATAGCTCAGAAGGATGGGTTGCAAAATCGACAGATTAAACACGACGGAAATCCATGCTTTTGCACCGAGATGAACACGTTTCATAATCCGATAAAAGAGAAGTGAACGAATGTCGCGCTCGACATAAAAGCCAAAAATGCGCAGGCACTGCTCGCGACAATTAAATCGTCGAATCCGTGGATGGATATAGAATGCCGAAATTCAGATTCGGATCAAGAGAGGGGAAATTAGCGACGGCAGCGTTGCAACTATATCTAAATGAGCGGAAAATTGAAACGTTTTCAGACGCATTCGGAAAACTCGAAATGGTATGAATGAATACATAAACAAAAACAAAAATCACTTGCTTTGAAAGTAAAGTCTTATTTCCCATATTCACAGCAATCATTTTCTAAAATAGTGAAAATTATCTCAAAGTTCCTAATACCCCTCCAAATAATTTTAAACAAAGGTTTTTTTTACAATGAAATGCAAACAAAACAGTACTAAATGGAAAAGTAAAAACTGTCGATAGATACATAGGCTTACTTTAAGGTTTTAAAAAAATCATAGGAAAGAAATGAATTGATAATGTTCAGAAATTATCAAAAACATGTTGTTAACGTCAATGCGTCTTATTAAAAATTATCTGTCGAGTATTTTATGTTACTATATAGGTATAATAATAAATCGATTTGTTGCATTACCAAATTTGTATAGTATTTTTGCTCATATATAAGACTGATTAAAAATGGATAAATTTTCAAGGATATGGTCAGTTCAATGGTGAACATCTTAAGCCAAAAATCTGAGAATTATAAACATTGGTTACAGGGTCAAAGTGTGAAGGAAGCACGCAAATTGCAGCAATGTCAATAACGCTTTCAGTTAGTAAACAAAATTGGTAATGACATTATACCATAAATATGACAATAATTATATATCATTAACTGTAACGACTTCTTCACATACTAAATAAAACTGAGAATTTTACTGATTTTTTTCTAAATGTAGAAAACTTAAAACGAAATAATGAGAAAGAATAAGTTTGATTAAATTAACAGTCTGTAAGGAAAATAGATAGCACATAAACTTTCTTCACAACACCGTAATAGCTTCTTTGATACATCATTTGTCCCCTGATGGTATGGTCTACTCAATTGCCAGCCTTCACAGAAAATCTTTACAGATGCACCCGACCAGTGGAGATATAAAACATGAGAGACCGTTATGCAATATTCCGATTAGAAGATAATAGGGAAGTAGAAGCAGAATTCATTGAGCAGCAATCGACAAAAACCTCTAAAATCCTATGTAGCTGGCATATGTAAAAAAAGGAGCAATGAAAGGCAAAATGATCATAAAAAATATTTCCACATATCACTGGGGTAGCTAAATTCATAGAAAATCCGTCTAGAGAGACATGGACCCGAGGTTCGAGCTCACCCTGGGCAGAAAAAAAAAATTCAGATTTTTTGTTGTTGTTGTTATGTTAATTTTTTTTAAATCTGAAGAGAGAAAGTAAGAGTTATATAAAAAATAAAAGTTGGATAAAAAATATGAGGACTGATAGACACAGAGGCTGATCGTCAACAATATTCGACTACAAACTATAAAATGAATATTCGAACGTTAAATTGTCCCTATATTTTACAATACATTTCAGTACTTTCAGTTAGACGATCAACAAGATTGAAAAGCATAGCGGTACGAGACAGATTTTCTTGGGATCGAAATCATGTTTATTTTCTTTAAAATTGATAAATAAATAATAAAGGTACTTTTACTAATGAACTCAAAACGCTCATTCGCATTATTGATTAAGCGTAAGGAATCTCTTATCTAAATACCGAAGACACCATTTAAGCAAAATAGCTTAGATCTTCATTTATCAATTCCATAAAAAGAAATCATTGAAAGTAGGCCATTTTTATTTCATTTTTAAGACAAAAGATATTTATTTATGTATTTATATTTGATTTTAAGTGAGACAAACTTCTTGTAACTTTCTGAACCGTACTAATTGTAATGGGCCATAATTTTTTAACTTGACAAGATGAAAACAAAATCAAATTTACCAGAATTAAGGCGCTGCAATGATTAAGTGTACGACACAAAATCATATAAACAAAATTGGCATTGGTAAAGGATTAAGCGGTTATAATGGTTTACCGGAATGTACAGAATTCAGAATCCTGACATGCCTTGATTGATTAATCAACGGACTGATAGATTACTTCATGTTGGGCCTCATTTTTTAAAAAAATTATTCAGAGCTGAAATGGAGTGGTATTATATAAACCCCCACCCCCACACACACCTCTCAAATTTCCCTCCCTCCTAGTTAATTTTCTTCATAAACTTCATGCACTTTTATTTCACAGAAACGTATTCTTATCTCCGTTTACGCATTTTTTTTAACGAGCAGGTAAATTTCGAATAGGTGCGTAGTTTACAAAGTTAATATTTGAAGTATCCTTTCAGTAATATTTTACTGCTGATTGGTGATTATCACTGAATATCCTTATCTTGAGTACCTGCACGATAAGGGCGGTCCTGACTCCTGTGAATGAATTCTGAAAATCAAAAGCAAAAAATAACTACTTCAGTTCAAGGATTTTATTTTTTTTTTAACTTGAGTTCAATGGCGGCGGAAACAATACAATGCAGCTTAATGTAAAAAAAAAGGTATACAGACACACAGAGCTGACATGGTTAGAGTGAAAAATCTTATCAAAAGAGAAAGAATTACAGAAAATATCCGATAAACATTGAATTAAAAGTATCACTAAATTAAGTTTATTGACATTCCATTCTGTAACGTCAACACCCAATTCACAGCGCAATGTACATAATTACTACTGAATATTTTTTGAATTTAAATCTTAAGAGAGGAAACAAATTAATATCTATAATACAAGGATACTATCGCACAGAAATTTTATTTCAGTACATTTCTATATCAGACAAAACTTAATATTAATGCAAATTATTTTAATTATCAGCCCTACAAAGAAAATCTTCTGCGACGTTCTACAGCAATATGAAATATAAGAAGTTTCAATCTAGTGCGCACTGAAATGTAACGACCGAATACATCAGTTTTATGCAGACATTAAAATGGAAATCACTTGATAAATATGCACTATGTATGTCATACTATACTAGAGCTTTACACAAATACTTAGGATAAGAATCCGAATATGGGGTCCTTTGGAACGTAAAATACTCCAGTTTGTACTAAAACGGATGAAAAATCTTAAAAGAATTCCTAGACAAAAAATATTTAAAAATGGAATAAGCGAACTTTACGGGGGGAAAAATATCAACGCTAGGCTTGATAAAAATATTTTTTAAATGCAGATTTTTCTTTAATTTCTTATAGTAGTTTATACCATCAAATTAATATTTTTAAGGTATTAATACTTTCAGCGGAGTCATATTTCTTCAGCACACTTAACTCAGAATTTTGGGTACGAATTCACCTGAAACTAACGTCGATGGTCTCTAAAATAGAAGTCATGTCTTTTAGCATGCTTTTAACTTTCACTGCCAAGCTTCTGAAGTTTTTACTTTTTTTTTCCAGTTGATCTTTTTAACCTTTGCAGGAGAGACACGAAGGGGCTGATTTCAGTCTTATATTTTTGCAGCTAAACTTCCCTCGCAAACACGTGGGCTGATTAGCTTATACATCAGTTCCTCTTTCCCGAAAAAGATCCACTTTAAGCTAAGAATCTCTTATTATTTTTTGTGCCGTAACGAATTCATCCATTTTATTGAAGGAGAAAAAGAAAACCGCATTCATCCGTTTTATTACTTTGTTAGAATACTACTTTTAATCCCGAAGAAGTATATTTTCAAGGATAAACGATCTGAAAATTTTCCTTTTTATCATTCTGAACATATTTTTTCTCATTCATAGAGATTTTGGATGTGTAGTTTCCACGTTTAAAAGAAATTACCGTTTTCTTTTTGATATTTTTGAAAGTGGGGTGAATCCGTTGTTTCCTTTTCATCATATCATGACGGGAAAAGTGCGCTCGTCAAATTAATGATATTTCCTGAGTACGAATTTCAGTTAAAATATATATTTCTGCGGACAAAAAACTGAGGAAGAATAATTTATCATGCATACTACGCCATTCAACCTTTTCGAGGCTTCCATTTTTATGTCACATACTTATCGACCAGAGTAAGGCAAAGGTAAAGGATTTTTTTTATTATATAAAACAAAACATAAATTTACACTAAAAAGAACATTTATCCTAAATTATTAAGTTAGCAGATAACAAAGCAGTAACAGTAGAGATATTTGTAGTCGAAGGGCATCTGAAGATAGGTTTTAACTACGAAACAGCGTTTTGTAGATGATTTGAACTCTTGCAGTTAACAGTAAGCCTGGGTGCTTTTTCCACATGCTCACGGGTTGCCACAAAGTTAACGTAAAAGGAAGATCGAAACTTTTTACTAAATTGAAAAATATAAATGACTAAAGAAATAACCTCATTTAAAAAAAAAAAAAAAGTATTCGTTAAATAATTCTTTTTTTATTTCGTTACACAAAAGCTATTCCTCTTTGTAAGTAAACAAATCTATGGCAGCACACACACATTTAAGGGGGCAAGGGTTGTAATACCTATGTAACATAATACTTCTAATCCATACCCTCATTGGCATAATTACCCCCCATCCCACATAAAAATTCGCAAGGGGCTTAGTATTTCCGTTCCAGGCTTTGCCTACTCACCTTAAAATCTTCATATTCCCTCTTTCTCGTAGAACCTAGTACAAAAAAACTATAAATTATGATGTTAGATTCATCTTGTCAGATAGGAAGAGTCTACTCACTTAGAATATATTCCAAGATATTACAATTTGCAAAACTAATATAAACACGTGTAGAGTGTAGTTGGAATCAACAGATTAATATAATGCCATTGTACAAATAAATTTTAGACACCATATCCAAACCACCTATCATACTTTTTAATATAGAAAAAAATCTTTGATATAAGTAGCCCAAATATTTCCTTTTGTTTTATTTGCAATAAATAAATTTAAAAGAAAAAAAAAGTTTCATCCTGCGTAAGGATAATCAAATACCGCAAGATATAAATCCAAAAGGACACGATTCAACGAAGTACAGTATGAGGTAAATAGTATGTGCCGGGAAATAAATTGTTAAATCTTAAACTTATCATTGCCAGGGGTGGCACACGCTTCGAAGCTTAAAGACATCTTAGTAACCTTAATGTAGCCCCAAGAAAAAATTATTCATGTCTACGGAAGTTAATAGATAAGTACTGAAACAGCGATAAGTCCGAGATTTGGTTGAAGTAGTGTGAGACACCAAGAGATTCATTCTTGTTCAATATTCAACCCAGACTGTGGTAAAGATGGGGTAGCTTTGAGTGAGATCGTTTAACCCATACTTTCTCGAAGAATCGACATTTAGTCCAGTCAATTTGTGCTCAAAAGGGGCCTTCGAGGGAAATTTTGGGGTAGATTTGATTCTTCTATTTTATATGTTTTTTGGGATGCTGAATCCGAATCTGAGGTTTGTGTAACAAATTTCGTGACGCAACATTGAAAAAAATGCAAAAAAAAGTGAAAATTTTCATTTTTTGGCAGTTTTTTGCTTATAACTCGGAAATTATCAACTTTTCGTATATAACCCTATTTAACAAAATTAAAGTACATAAAATTTCCCACAAATTTCATTACTTAGGTTTTTTTCTCCGACGGACCGTTTGGGCTCAAGCGCTATTTGAAAATTGGCGTACTTCGGCTGGCTCCGCAAAAACCCACTTTTTACACTCTAAAACTTATCATTAAAGGCTGTCATTTAATGCCTCCTTCCAATACATTGTAGGATTTTCAAAATCACATTGTATTTAAATTCTGTGCAAATATAATTCCGTCTTGTACGTCTTTTCATGTTCTTTATTCTCGGCGAGCCTCACCAAATGATTTTATAACTGCCCCGTTTGGTTTAAAAGCCCTCTTTCCTGCCATTCGATTCCTTCACAGACGATTCAAGGCCAACTACGTCACCGTGTACATGCGTACCCAATCAACACCCCCTATATCCGATATAGGGGTGTTGATCCAGTCTCAAGTCCCTTCATATTGTTCACGAGGTTTCCTCCCCCCTAAAAAAAAAAGTGGCAGTGTGAAGGAAGTAAGTAGTTCAGTGTTAGAATCCAACGTCAACACGATTCAAAAGTTATATTTACGCGTAGTGTTAAAAATGGCTTCAAATGTGTGTTTTATCTGTGATGAAGTGCTGGATAATAACGTAGAGAAGGTGATAACGGTGCGGCAAAGAGGTTTGAAAACGTTTATCGAGTCAAGAAAGAAGAGGAAGGATGGTGAGCATGTTCAGCTACGTGAAAAATCTGCAGTTGATGTTCATGAGCGATGTCGTACAAACTACATTAATAAAAGAATGATTGCAGCTCATTTGAAGAAGGCGGAACAGGGTAGAGAGCAAGTCAAAAGACGTTCTACTGAAGCGCATTTCAATTTCAAAACTCATTGTTTTATGTGTGGCCTCGTCATAACACCTGACTTTATAGAACAACAAAGAAAAATGAAAACCAATCGTAATATTGTGTATCAGGTTCGAATTTTGAAAGTAAAGGAAACTATCATAAAAAGGGCAGAAGAACGTGGTGATGAGTATGGACAAGCCATAAACAAACGTCTTTTGCCTGTCTCAGACTTGGTGGCTTCTGATTGTCAGTATCATAGTTTATGCATGAGAAAATTGTACAATCGCCCAAAAATTCAAGAGAAGAGAAAAAGGGGTCCATTCGCCAATCATGTTGAAGCAGCAATGGAATATGTCTACACTTATCTTGAGAATAGTGATGGAGAATGTCAGTTTACGCTAGACGAGTTGGTGGACCAAATCAAGGGTGATTATCGTCCTGACATAAAGACAGTTAAAGCTCATCTACTCAAAAAATATGGAAGCGATATAATAATGACCTTTTCTCCAAACAAGAAGCTGGTAGTGTGTTTCAAAAACACAGGGTATAAAATTTCAAATGATGCTTGGTACCAGCAGGCGTTAAAAAATGAACAAGAGGAAAGACTCCGGATTATTAAGACGGCTGCTGCAATTGTTGTTGAGGATATCCGGAGCCAGGTTTATGAGACAGAACAGTACCCCTCACCTGATAAATTTTTGGAAGGAAATGAGGAACTCGTTCTTGAAAGTCTCCGTACATTTATGGAAACAGTTGTACTAAACAAAAAACGTGGGAACCATGATATATGGAAGAAGAAGAACACAGCACTGGCTCATAGTCTTGTAGCAGCAGTGAGGCCCAGATCATTTGTTTAACGAGTCCTCGTAGGGTTGGCAGTGTTTCTGTAGAAGAAGTACGGCTCAAGGAAATTAGCCGATGTGGTTTCCTCATTGGGATTTTGTTCGACTTGCACAGAGGCTGTCCGCCTGGAAGCATCAGCTGTCAACAGCGATCCGCTGAAAGTTAACCAGCCGTGTTTTTCACAGCAGATGTACGATAATGCTGATTTTAATGTACATACAATCGACGGATACAGCACCTTTCCCGTCATGGGTACAGATTGAAGAAATACGCTTACATGATGCGGAAGGTATGTCTAATCTCACAATCTATTTCGTAATCACTCATCTCTCCTTAAGATATGATCACAAGTTGTTGTTTTCTCACCACCTCTTTCATTTTCCAGATGAACAAGCCCCGACTCTGACGACAGAACAACCCGAACCTGTGCCAGGACTCGCCGCCTTCGAAGAACCTCAGCCAGGACCCTCTAAACGACAACGGCTCATATAATAATGTAATATATGATCATATGTTTTGTAATACAATATAATAAAATGTAATAATTTTTCAAGATTTTTCTTTGGAATTTCAACTTTTTTGTAACAATTACAACAAATTTGTACAATTTCGGACTTCTTTAAATAACTTGAACATTATTTTATTTTTGAAAAAATTACCTGTACCTCTACATATACGATCTAAATAAGGTATGTGCAGAGAACTGGGAGGAATTCACTAATTGACAGCCATTAATAATAAATTAGAATTTTGGAGTGGAAAAAGTGGGTTTTTGTGGAGACAGCCGAAATACGCCAATTTTCAAATAGCGCTTGAGCCCAAACGGTCCATCGGAGAAAAAAACCTAAATAGTGAAATTTGTAGGAAATTTTTTGTACTTTAATTTTGATAAATGGGGTTATATACGAAAAGTTGATAGTTTCCGAGTTATAAGCAAAAAACCGCCAAAAAATGAAAATTTTTACCTTTTTTTGCATTTTCTTCAATGTTGCGTCACGAAATTTTGTTAACAAACCTCAGATTCGGATTCAGCACACCAAAAAACATATAAAATGGAAGAAATCAAAACTACCCCAAAACTTTCCTCCGAAAAACATAATTTGACTGGACTAATTAATTCCACTGCAAACTAGAATATTGATTAATCTCATTCGTAGAAGAATAGTTATTACCTTTTAAAAAAGTCATAACATAAAAATCAGTTCGAAGATGCTGCCATAACTGTAAGAGTTGCTACAGAGGCTGTTCGCACATTTTTTAGACGATATTGGTAAGCGGTAATAAAAAATCGTTTGCTGCAAAAGAAATAATTGCAATTGTACTATGTTTTTAAAAGTCGAAATTATCGTCTGCGGCTTGAAAGTTTTGTTTTTATTCAAAATGGCGTTTTTAACAAAGCAGTGGTTCGAAGGCTACATTTATGCTCTTTCCGAAGAGAAATATGCATACTCCGTTATCCAAAAACGATGTGAGAGTCATGGTTTTGTGATATCTAAAGCGTCGATAGGTAATATCGTCAACAAGAAAGGAAAAAAACGTCAAATTAGAGCCTCAAGTGGGACAAAAATTAGACAGAGCCATTTATTATCATAAAAGGGGAGAAAAAAATTTAAGTATATGGTTCAAAGAATCGAAAGAAAGTTTTTCTAAGGGATTCATGATTGTTGCTGGTTTTTCTTATAATGGCAAGTTAAAAATAAAGAGAGTGGAAAAAAATGTCAAGATTAACTCCAAATACTATCAGGAACATATTTTATAGCCAATTTTTCTGAATGAAATACCATCGCTTTACCCACAGTGCCATCAATCTGTGAGACTCCATCAGGACAAAGCTAGCAGTCACACATCAAAATCCACTGTAAATTTCCTAAAAGAAATGGAACAAAAAACTGGTATCAAGGCCATACCCTTCACTGATATCCCTACTAAATCTCCCGATGTATCACCTATGGATTTTTGTTCTTTCGGACTTTTAAAATCTGCATTATCCAAACGTCGTCCCAAAACCCTTACAAGACTCTGGAAAGCTGTTCAGGAGGAATGGGATAGAATACCTCTTCTGACACTTCAAAGGCATTATTATCCTGGAAATTGCGGTGTCGAAAGATAGTTCAGAATAAGGGATGTCAAATAGAACATTTAAAACACAAGAACTTTATGTAATTTAGTTTTGTGAATACAATATGCATCGTCTAAAAAATGTGTGAACAGCCTCTGTATATGCATGAAGTTACCAGTCGACATTTTTGGAATGCGGTTAAATGAAAGCATTTTTATTTTCAAGCACACACTTTCCCAGACTCACCAGGTATGACAACACTGAGTTTAAGAAACGTAAGCGCATACTGAAATAAAGACATTTCTTAAGTTTTTCCCTTTAATTCGGATAAAAAACCTAACAAAATCTAGGGTCAAAAAACGTTTATGTCTTTAGATATTCAAAGTTGACAAAATTACAAGAGTACAACAATTTATGATTTTTTATTATATTCTAAATTTTAGTACATAATTGCACCAACAATCTCATTAAAACTATGGTTCAGGGCTTTATTACTTTCGTTTTACATAATACATTAGTATATTTTTATTTGGGGCGAGAGAAAATAAATATACATGCGCAGCATAGAAAACTAAAATATTTCACAAACTATTTTTAAGGAAATGATGCGCCGTTTAGGAAAATTAGAATCTGTAGAACATTTAATTTTTACGCTATCAGAGAACAATTAATTTTCAGAGAGGGTGTCTGAGGTTAAAAAGCGAATCTCAAAATCGATGAGCTTAAAAATAACTAAGCACGAGCAAACTTCGTTTTAGGAGCAATATATAATCATATGAAAATCGTTAAACGTTTAGTTGATAATTCATAAGCGAAGATTTAAGAGATATTCAAGAGAAGGATTTTAAAAGGATTAGAGATGATAAAACCTTTGGAGAACGAAATAAAATTAGGTGGAACTCTTCTCTAAAGCGTATATTTTCGCTAATGTTATAAGTAGGCAGTTAAATTTCAAAAAGCTTCATCTCTCAATGATATTAGAGCATTAAAAGGATGATACAGCTTTAAAATAAAGGGATTTTTTTATTGTCTTAAAAAAGTTTAAAGAAATCAATACAAAGATAGAAATATGAACACATCTGTCTGTCTATTGTTCGTGGCTTATGGAATGCAGGGTGATTGCTCACAGGAAAATAGTGAAAAACGTTGAAGGCTATTTAAGGTCATTTATAGTGAAATAAAAAATAAACTCATATGAAAATATGAATTTCTATAAGTTTGATTTAAAATATAAAAGCAATCAAGAGAAAATTTAGCGTAAAAAACCATTTCTTTACTGATTTTTTTTTCTTTATTGGGAAGGCACAAATTAAAAAGTGAAAATTGTGGGAAAAGAATGCTACCTAATGAATCCTAATTCTTTTCTAATCGATAATTACAACTACAGTGAAATGAAGTCCGTCTCTTAATTTAACAGCACGCACGAATTTTTTTTACATGTGCACGGTCAAATAGTATTATATTTTTGATTGTTTTCCTCCCAAATTAGTTTATTCGTCCAGTCAAAAAACATTTTATCCAAGTAAAATGAGGTTCAAACATGACAACCGCATGACGAACAAGGAGAAAAAATTTTAATATTTAAAATTTTAAACGCAAGTAACTATTCTCCTATGTTAATAAATTTTAGAAACAAATTTCTCTAAAACATATAAATCAAATTAAAAAGTTTAAACCTAAAATTTCTCGTTCAAAAAATGTTCCATTCAGTACAATGTTTAGATTTAATATAATCCAATAAAAAAAACTTTGAAAAAAATACTGATATAAGCAACAGAATCCTACATATGCAAAAGGGTAACAAAGAAATTCTAAAAAAACAACGAGATAAACAGAAAAAAATTATAATATGATGCTTAGGAAATATGTTCAAAGATAATTTAAAATGCCATTTATAAAAGTTCAATTGAACTGAAACATTAATACAAAAACTAAAGTCGGTTTGTAAAATTTTAGATCAATTTTTTTAAACTTATTCCTAATTTCCGCTAAAAATGTATACGTTTGGCATTTGCATAGCTCATTGTTAGATAAATAGATCGATTCGTTGTGAATTTTTCTCCCAAATGGGATTTTATGTCTATGGGCTGTGGAGGAAAACCTCAATCAAGCCAGCCGATTCCTCAGGCAGAGAATATGTCAATAACAAAAAGATAGTGATGGAGGAAGGCTTTATAAAGTATTCAGTTGGCGTTTACGAAAGTTCACAGGTGATAACTCAATCCCAAACAGCAACACACTCGAATTGCATGTTATGATCTTCCAAATGCAGTTAAGCCAGATCATAAAAACAATCTCAACTCCAAAAAACCAGATAGACTCAATTATGCTAAATTCGTAACTTAATGGTATTTTACTTATTTAACTATTTTTATCAAGTTCTGAGAAGTTAACCACTTATTTATAGATTTCGTATTATAGATTGTCAAGTTCAAAACTAAAGTACAGTTTTAAGCAAAAAAAATTTTAAAAGAATGAACTTAAACACAGAAAGTGTAGTTTAGGAGTGTAAATAACAGATGGTTATTACTTTTCAAATCAAAACTAAATATTTCATCAAGAAATTTCATAAACATTATTTTAAACTAGAGAATAGTTTAAATCTTACGCTTCTCATCCAACTCTGGTAGGTGAGATACACTAAACTATAAATCTAGCCCATAGGTGCATCACTAACTAACAGAAGATGTTGATTTACAATCCGTGTGTGTGTGGGTGTATATATTTATATATATATAACATAAAACGCCAAAAACATTTCAAAATTCTAAATTCTTTTTAAATTTCCTTGTGCGTAGATTAATTACGTTGTCCGCTTTCATTTTAAGAACAAAGGAGTTAGTTTTTCGGCAGATACTATACGATCCCCGTAAATTTGGAGGTAATCCCTCTTCATTATATAAGTTTTGTAGGCCCAGAGATCCAGGCACAGCGAATCGCTGCTCGTTGCACGGTCATATGAAAGGTCGTCTATGAAAAGTTATATAAGGGCCTGTGATGAGAGAGATGACGCTTCCATAGTTCTGACCAAAAGACTCTCAGCTTCACTTTTTGTGTTGCATTTTCCTGAACTTTTGACGCTATTCTACGAACTTTCATAACACATTTCTGTGGTACTTCTGCTCTCCGATGATATTCTTCTAAAATTTTTGTGTTTGAAGGCGTTGGCCTAGGCAACACAGTTAGCCATTTGTTCCTATGGTCCTATGGAGATGACGATTCCTGGATTATGTAACTGTCCAGTGAAGACGCTTCGTTGCTAGCTTAATAAAAAATGTTCGAGGTAAAATAGCTCCATTATTTTTGTGTCTACCCGGCCTACGATAAGTAATTTCGATGTGACATGTCAGGCCTGTAATTCACTAATTCGATTATCTTCTTGGGTCTGACCTGGCATGTTACTTACACTTACACACACACACACACAGAGACATTATATATATATATATATATTACATATATATATATATATATATATATATATATATATATATATATATATATATATATATATATAAAACAGTTCCGTAACTGACTCATTCACTGACTGACATACAACGCACAGACCAAACCGCTGAACCTAAAGAGCTGAAATTTTGCATGGCGATTCTTCTTATAGTGTAGGGGTGCACTAAGAAAGATTTTTGAAAAATTCTTCTTAGATTTTTTAAATTAAATTTTTAAGCTGTTTTTGTAACTTTTTTTAAGTTTGCATTTAAAATAATAATTTGAGGGTTATAAAATTTATATCACGAGAAAGATCATAAAAATTCCTTCAAAATGAGATCTTTATCGAATCTTTACCTCCCTTTTCTGACTTTTGGTGAATTTTTAAAGATTAATTTTTAGAATTTAATTCATTAAATGCTGATCACATGATTTCTTTTTCTGGTACTTTAAACAAATTTATCGTCACGTGCATAAAAACTAAATAGACAAAAAAAATTTTCTTGCTAATGCGGCAGACGATTGGACATTATTTTGTCTATAAAAATATCCCTTACGATTTTTTTATAAATATGTTTTTTTACATCAATTGTATACATTGATCGTCGTATTTATTATATATATATATATATATATATATATATATATATATATATATATTCGTATTAATTGCATACATTGACCGTTGTATTTAATTTGAATGTACTCCGTAGCGAAGTGCGGGTTTTCAGCTAGTTATGTATATATATTGTGTGTGTGTGTCAGTCAAAAATGAATTTTTTTTTCAGGAAATGAACAGAAAAAAAGCAGGAAATAAAGTTATTTTTTTTTATTTATTTGTGTATATACAGTGGCTCCCAAAAGTGTTCGTACACTTACGAATTTCTATGAAATAGGGGTCTATCCATTAATTAAAATTAATATTTCAGAATGGGTATTTAATAATAAGATCTGTAATCTATTCTTAACAAAAATACATGAAATATTTTGAAAACAGAGTAAAGTTTATTTTTAAGAAACCAGTAATCAAAAAGTAACAAAAACTTTATCTCACAAAAGTCATCGTACACTGAAATATTTTCGGATAAAATCATAATTAAAATTATCGTCTGGCGCTTTATTTTTATTTTTGAATTGTGTTGGCATTTAAAATACCATTAGGCTTTAATTTTTGCTTGCCTACTATTCTATTTATTATTTAAAAATGGCTCGTAGTCGTAAAGAAGCAACAAACAGCATTCGAAAATTGATTATTTTTCATCATAGTAGTGGTAAATCAGTTCGGAATATTGCTAAATTACTTGATTTATCCCATTCTACTGTGCAGTATGTGAAAAAACGTTTTAAAGAAGAAAATTGGATCGAAAACAAGGTAAGAAAATGCCGTCCGGCAAAGTTAACAAAACGTGATCAGAGATTTATAATTAGAAAATTTGTGAAAAATTCACGTTTGAGTGCTGTAAAAGTTTCTGCAGAATTCAATGAAACATTTTCTATTTCAATTTCACCTGAAATATTTTGACGAGTTCTCAGAACAGCTGGATTACATGGGCGTTCTGCCCATAGAAAATTTTTTGTGAGTGAGAAAAACAAAGTTTCTGCTTCCCTTCGCACTATCAATAACAAATAAGCCCCAAACCTATTGGAATAATGTCTTATTTGCCGATGAACATTTTTGGTGCTGATGGGCGCATAATTGTATAGAGAAGAAAAGAATGAGGAACTTAATCAAGACTTAGTAGGAACAGTTAAGCATGCCGGTGGAGGTATCCTTGTGTGGGGGTGCATGTCAGCATCAGGACTAGGAAATTTGGTATTTATTGATGGCATAATGAATCATGCTGTTTTTATAAATATTTTAAGAGACAATTTGAAATTATCCGCTCAAAATGTGGGTATTGGAAACAACTTTGTTTTTTTATCAAGATAACGATCCTAAGCACACGGCTCTCAACGTTCGCATCTGGTGTCTCTATAATTGTCCACAAGTTTTGAAAACACCACCTCAATCGCCAGATTTAAACCCAATAGAACATATTTGGAGAGAACTGGAGGTTCGAGTACCAAAACACGACATTCACACGAAAAGCGAACTAAAAACAATTATGATGGAAGAATGGATGAACATTGATGCAAAAATTACAAAAGAACTAAAGCAATCTATTCCCAGACGTTTAAAAGCTGTTGTGGATGCTAAAGGATATCCTACTAAATATTAATTTAACGAAAAATTAGAATATTTACTAATATGTAGAGATTTTTTAGAAGTGTACAATGACTTTTGTGAGAAAGTTTTTGTTACTTTTGGATTATTGGTTTCTTAAAAATAAAGTTTTACTATGTTTTCAAAATATTTCATGTAGTTTTGTTAAGAATATATTATAGATCTTATTATTAAATACCCATTCTGAAATATTCATTTTAATCAATGACCTTTTTAATGATAGACCTCTATTTCATTCAAAATCGTAAGTGTACGAACACTTTTGGGAGCCACTGTATATAAAACAATTCCGTAACTGACTCACTGACTGACTCACTGACATACAACGCACAGACCAAACCGCTGGACCTAAAGGGCTGAAATTTTGCATGGCGATTCTTCTTATGGTGTAGGGGTGCACTAAGAAAGATTTTTGAAAAATTGCTGTTTTTGTAACTTTTTTTAAGTTTGCATTTAAAATAATAATTTGAGGTTTATAAAATTTATATCACGAGAAAGATCATAAAAATTCCTTTAAAATGAAATCTTTTTCGAACCTTTACCTCGATTTTCTGATTTTTGGTGAATTTTTAAAGATTAATTTTTAGAATTTAATTTATTAAATGCTGATCACGTGATTTCTTTTTCTGGTACTTTAAATAAATTTATCGTCACGTGCATAACAACTAAATAGACAAAAAAAATATTCTTTTTCTTTCTGATGCAGCAGACGATTGGATATTATCCAAAAAAAATAATATTCCTTACGATTTTTTTATAAATATATATTACATCAATTGTATAAATTGATCGTCGCATTTATTATAAATATATACTATATTTATTTCTTTTGGCATTAATTGCATACATTGACCGTTGTACTTAATTTAAATGTACTCCGTAGCGAAGCGCGGGTTTTCAGCTAGTATATATATATATATATATATATATATATATATATATATATATATATATATATATATATATATATATATATATATATATATATATATATATATATATATATATATATATATATACTAATTATCAAAAATTAAGGAAAACTCACAAAAAGAGGGATAACACGTTCAAAACTAGGCCAATCTGTTTAAAATTTGAATATGTTGTTAAGTAAAAGGTGCTGAACAGTACTACATTATACAAAATAGTGGCGCTGCAGTCGGAATACGTCATTTGCGAGGAGCATAAAAGTGCATGTCTCAGAGCAAGGCGGCAATTGTATCTGCGAGGCTGAGATTAGACATATGGAATAGCCAAATTGTAACAATGACCTCTAGGCATCATTTGACCGAAGAACTGCGATGGCGAGCTATTGGGAGACTAGAGGCAGGACAAAGTCAGACAGAAGTGACCAGATAGCTAAATGTGAGTCCGTCTATGGTGCATGGACTTTAGCAACAATTTCTAACCACGGATTCAGCATTCAGGAGGTTCAGCCAAGGACGGGCATACGCTACGACGAGTGCCGATGACCGATATTTGTCATTATGTGCACGAAGGAATAGAACCGCAACTCCGTCTGCAGATCCTCCCTCGCTGCAAGCTCTGGAAGGTTGGTATCAACGTCAACCGTGCGTAGAAAGCTTCACGAAGATGGTCTTTTTGCGAGGCCACCAGCCATTTTCGTCCCGCTCATGTCACGCCATAGGGGGGAACGTTTGCAGTAGGCACGTCAAAATATTCACTGGACGCGTGATCAATGGAAGGTTGTTCTCTTTACGGATGAGTCCAGGTTTAGCCTCCAAAGCAATAGTAGGCGTATTTTGATTTGGAGAGAACCTGGAACTCATTTTCATCCATCACACATCCGTGAAAGAGATACATACGGATCAGGCAGTGTCTGTGTTTGGGGTGGTATCTCTTTGGATGCACGCACAGACCTCCATGTCTTTCCCCGTGGAAATGTGAATGCTCACACCTATAGAGATGACATCCTTGATGCTTATGTGCGCCCTTATGCCGGGGCAATAGGTGATACTTTCGTGCTACAGGACGATAACGCGAGACCGCACATGGCTCGCATCATGGAAGCTTATCTTGAGCAGGAAGCAATTCATCGCATGGAGTGGGCAGCTCGATCACCGGACCTGAATCCTATCGAGCATGTTTGGGACGCTTTAGGACGACGTATAGCTGCTCTCAATCCTCTTCCTAAGACCCTAGCCACGCTTTCAACTGCTTTGCAAGAGCAATGGCTCTCACTTCCTACCGAACTCATAGACCGCGTAATTGACAGCATCACACATCACTGTATGTGCTGTATTGCTTCTCGGGGGGGGGGGGAATCATACGCCATATTAAAGGTACCTTTCCTATACCAAACTGACACATCCTATTTGTTCATTGTATACATATGCTAGTTTCTATAACATCATAATTGTCTGGCGATTCCTTTTTATGCTATTTTATACCTACTTATGTGTTGTTTAATGTGTATAAGTTTCATTAAATTCGAAGCGTAACTTTTTGAGTAATCGCTATTTTTGTGACTTTTCCTTCATTTTTGATAACCAGTGTATATTATATATATATATATATATATATATATATATATATATATATATACATACACACACACACACACACACACACGGTTTATTTATTTCGGATTGTAAATCAACATATTCTGTTAGTTAGTGATGCTCCTATGGGCTATATATGTATATATATATATTATATATATATATATATATATATATATATATATATATATATATATATATATATATATATATATACATACACACACACACACACACACACGGTTTATTTATTTCGGATTGTAAATCAACATATTCTGTTAGTTAGTGATGCTCCTATGGGCTATATATGTATATATATATATTATATATATATATATATATATATATATATATATATATATATATATATATATATATATACACCAGTATAGTCAATAAGTTCGGGGACTACCCTCCCCCCTCATGCCCGGTGTGTAGGGGAACCGAAACAACGATGTGGTTTGGTTTGGTTATCTACGTACGCGTGAGACGCCACATGACGCTTTGCATAACTGATAAGGCGCGCAGCTCACCATTTGGCTGCAGACTGTCAGCCTATGATGCCGATGTAGCAAAATGTCCTTTTTGGATCAACGTTCCAACATTAAATTTTGCTACAAATTAGGAAAAACCACGGCAGAAACGTTACGGTTACTGCAAAAAGCGTATCGAGACGAAGCTATGTGCAGATCGCAAGTTTTCAAATGGTACAGCTTCCTTGAAAATGGGAGAGACGCTGTTGCAGATGATCCGCGATTTGGGTGGCCAGTGACCCCACAAACGGAGGCGAACATCCAATGGGTAGGAGCAGTGGTTGTTTGGTTGGTTGAAGTTTATTGGCGCAAGGTCCCGAAAGGAGAAGCTGCGCCAAACACTAGGTAACATCGTCAACAAATGGTCTGTACAGGTTCTTCATCGTCTCCGGGAGGCAATCCGTGGTAAACGTCCACACGTATGGAAATCCAACATGTGGATGTTGTTGCATGACAATGTCCCGATACACCGATCCCTGATGGTGCAACAAGCCCTTACTAAACACGGCATCACAGTTCTGCCACATCCCCCGTATTCCCCAGATCTCGCTCCTTGCGATTTCTACCTGTTCCCGAAACTGAAAGATCGCATCAAGGGCAAGCGGTTTGCAAATGCCGAAGAAGTGATGGCAACAGCGAAAACCGCTTTACGACAGTTCTCACGTAACGGTTTCCAGGACTGTTTCCAGAAGCTGTATCAACGCTGGCAGAAGTGTATAGTTGCGGAAGGACATTATTTTGAAGGTGATTGTGTGACTTTGTAAGTGTATTAGTTGTTGTAGTAAATAAAGTCCCCGAATTTATTGATTGTACGAGTATATATACAAACTTAATATATTTTTAAATATAGTTATAGAGGAAGAGAGAGTCGGCCCTCCACGTTTGCGGAGGCTAGAAGAGTAAGATCCATGAAAAAGTAGAAAATCTACAGACTTCCCCCAAACCAAGTACTACACAAAAGTAGTACAATACACAATACAGGAAGAGCATGATCCATAAATTTAAAATAACAGTACGCACAATATACAACATTAGTGTCAAATTTTCAACAGCTGAAATCGACTGCCATGCTTCAAACGACCTCAGAGAAAACACCTTTTTAAGTTAACTGAAACCCCCGAGATCCACAAAAGGCATAAAAATTCATATTTGTTCAAAACTGACTATATATAAAATGTAAGTTTCAAATATAAATTTATAAGGAAAGCTTTTATCCATGGTCGATTTATATATTTCTTTCTCAAACATATTTTATTTTGAATCTTTATTGTACAGTATTCTTCTAACATAATTACTATACCCGTTCAGAACATTGAAGTTACTTTATTTTAATTAGAAGAGAAAGTACCGGGTGGTTATAATTAAACTTCCCCTATAAATGGCATCCTACAGCGCAAACGGGTGAACGGAATGCAACGAAATTTTGTATATGGGCTATGCACGAGATGTGCTCACGGAATTTCAAAAAAAAAAATTAGTTCCAAAGTGTCCACCAGAGGGCGCCTTTTTGGGGAAAAACATGAAATTTAACACAATAAACGACCAAAATAGAATACAGAAACAATATTACCATTTATTGACTAGTTTCTGATCACCTTGTCATCGAACCACATTAAATAAAGGTAAGGAAATTAATAACAGTACGCCTTTGCTGTTTGAGAAAAAAAAGAAAGTTGAGTTTGCAGAAGCAGATACAGATTATGACGAAATGTCACAAGAAGAGCAGTTGTTAATTGTGTCGAGGATGGTGTAAAAAAAGGTGCTCAATGTGACAATCGTCAGTCACCTGCAAAGTTTCAAGGCGATGGACAGTGCGTGCAACAGCAGATTGTAACTGTTCAGTCTCTCGAGATTTTTTCCCCTAGAACCCACGTCTTTTAGCGGTTTTACATTTTATTACTTATAAATCTTGTTCTGAATTGTTAATATTGCTTTTGTATTCCGTTTTGGTCGTTTATTTTGTTAAATTTAATGTTTTTTCCATGAAAAGCGCCATCTGGTGGACATTTTTTAACTTTTTTTTTTTCGAAATTCCGTGAGCGCATCTCGTGTATAGCCTATATACGAAATTTCGTTGCATTTCGTTCACCCGTTTGCGCTGTAGGATGCCGTTTATTGGGGAAGTTTAATTATAACCACACGGTATATAAAGCTCTCATTTTTTTCATCCCCATTTTAAAAATCCTAGGACTAATTTACCTGCATGTTATTTTAGTAAAATGCACTTTATTTCTGAATTCCAATTTTACGTTGCTAGAAAACATACAAAACAATCTCCGGGTCAATATTAAAATTTTTAAAAATATTTAGTTGTAAACAGACTTCAATGAAATTAAATAATTTCCTCGTGGAGGTGCGGCAGACCGAGAAAACCTACCGCTATCGACCTACTGACCATCTCTGATTAACACACTCACAGAGAGAGAGAGGAGTCAATACTTCGTAATCATGGCATGTAATGCAATTCATGTATGGTATTTAAAAAGCAGAAAAATAATAATGATCATAAAACATAAATTTATTCCATACAAAACAATCTATAAACAGGATGATTTTAGTGAAACAGTAAGCAACAAAACTACTTTAAAAATTCCGTCACTGCTGGCAAAATTATAAATAAAATAAAATCGGAGGAAGTGCAGGGTCGACAGTAAGTCCAGAGTCAACAATATACTCTGAACTCCTGATGGTGATCCATGAAAAGTTATTAAAAAACCTGTTTAATAGAAAATAAAAACTGTTTAGAATGTCAACAAAGGAATATATCACATTCACCCAAACATTAAACAGAAAAAATATATAGTTCAATTAATATTTGAATTACAACTGATATACACTATATGCCAAAATTAAACGGACGAATACGTCGAAAGAGATAAAGTGTGTTTATCTTTAAAAATCAATACATCGTTGGAATATCTTAAGCTGCAATGACTACCTCGATTCTTCCGAAGTTTCGAAGCGGTATGAATCTGTTGGGATGTCTCCATCCCTCGATCAAAGCCTCTGCCAGAGAGCTCTTAGTAGAGGGAATTCTCATTCGGAAACGAAATCGGGTGTTCTAGCTTGTTTCATAAAAGTTCCGAGAGGATTGGGATCGGGACTCTGTGCCGGCCATTCTTTGTATCTTTTGTTCTTCAAACTAAGCCTCAACAGAGCTTGAAAAGTGGCATAGGGCAAGGTCATATTGAAAGGAACAAGGGCTTGTTCCGAAGTGATGTCACCTTGTGGGAAGAGCCTAATCGACTAAAATGTTTATTACCTCTCTCACTTCATGGTTGAAGGTAAAATAATCAAAATTTCAGTTCTTTCCCCGTTTGCCTTTTACGCAAACTAACAGAAAATGATTTTTTTTTTTTCCAATTTTTACAGTTCATACTGAAGTCTCTGTAAATCCCATAACGATTTTGAAAGACAATAATAGTTACTTCTCTTATTTTTCAATAAAAATCAAAAAGTAAGAGAAGTAACTATTTTTTATAGTTTATCAGTTTTCTTGGAGAGCATTATCCATTCAGTCAACATTCATCTTCCTCAATTCTTAAGAAAACTGCCCGGATCTCACTCAAGTACGTGAGTCGAAATTACAGGTACATTAATTAGACAGTCAGACACATTCAAAAAACCCTGATGCTGCGTTTGCATTCATGTACTCTGCTCTGCTCTGCCTTGGGGAAGCCAGTGATTTATGTTCACTGCGTACTCTGTATATGCGTGGATCGCCTCCTCTTTCGGTCCTGCTACAGAGCATCAAAGATCCCGGGGGTCAAATGGTGTCAATGGGGGCGGGGGACACGGCGTGTAGGGTTACCATGACTAATGTGATGACAGGAGTGGGGGGGGTCTCCATGCAGAGAACTCTGCATGAATGCATATGCACCATAACTACTTAACAGAATAGGGAGCAGTAGGCAGAGTGGTCAACTGCGCAAGCAGTCAACAGATTTGACAAGAAGAAGCTGACCTAAGCCGCGGGCTATCAATTTTCGCCCGGACAAGTGAGTACAACAACAAAGAAACAAGACTGAATTAAGATGTAATTCCCTGGGTTGAGGATTACAGGTCGGAAGGTAGTGCAATAGGAAGAGAAATTCTGGGTTAAAGTAAGGTTACAATCGGTTGTGATAGGGTATGATTTATAGTATTAATAATTAGTTGATATTTTAGTGATCCTACCACTCCACTTAGGTCTAAACTAAAGGAAACACATTTTCTTTTTGTTATTTGAGTTATAGTTTAATTTCTTACCACAGAAACCTTGACAATCGCAAAATCATTAACATTAGAAATATAGTTATTTATATAATTAAATATGCATAATAAAGAATTATAAAATTTAATTTACATATACAGTGATACAGTTCAATTTACATATACAGTTCAAGCGTATAAAAGATAGTTATACAATAATTATCTTTTGATACGCTTGAAATTTTCTCATTTCTTTGCATGCAATCTATAGCATTTATACGAGGACATACTCACAGAATTTCTCTCTGTTTTATAAGTGTGGTTAAAAGAAAATTCCAATGAGGTAAATTAGAAATATATATATATACACCACAAGAAATCAAATGTAAACTATTATATTTTATTAATTGTAAAAAAAATTGAGCGTTTTGAAATTTAGTTTGAATTGAAAAGCAAAATAAATTTCGCATATATTAAAAACAAGCAGTAAATGCAAAAACAACTACATTAAAATTCATATTTCACTGTAAGTTATTTAATTCGAAATTACAAATTTATTCATTTAATAAACGTTTCTAATACCTAACCAACAAAAGCTCTAAAACCATTACATGTTATCAAGTCTTTTAAACTATATTATGGCAAGTAATTATTTATATGGTATTCATATTATATATATATATATATATATATATATATATATATATATATATATATATATATATATATATATATATATATAACGCTCAATAATATTTCTTCTTACACTGTATTAGAAAAAAAAAGGAAATAGCGTTATCCGTATCTTTTTTATCCCACTCTGAATGAATAGTTAATGTTCAGATTCATTCTAAAACATCAAATAATATAAAATGAATATATCTTATTTACACTTTGTTTAGACCCATTTTCATATTTACGCTTGTTTAAAGCATTTATAATTGCCAGCTATGTACAGACATCGATTTCACAAGTATAAAGATTTAAATAACGTATCTAATAATGAAATTAAAGATACAAACTCCTGCAAAATACGCGTGAGAATCGTTCATAATAAATTATAATAAAAGATTAAAACGAAAATCCATTTTAATAGAATCTCTATAACTGCTAGGTTTTACTTAATTGAATTGCAAGTCTAATGAATACCTATACTTCTTCCAGACATTTTTGAAATTAAATTACTTTAATGTAAGAACGTGTAAACATGAGATATCAATTCTTTCATTTCATCACACGTCCTACGATTGCGCAGCAGAATCTGTTGTGGCCTTGAGAGTGGCGATTTACCTGGGCGAACACTCATTAAAACCCACGTCATTAACAATATTTACAATCATATGATCATTCAGTTGTTCAACAATTACGCTAGTAAACTCAACACTGTATATATTTAAATGATATGCTTTTCATTCCATTAAGGAATAAACTTATTGCCCTTTATATTTTAAAATCTAATGCAACAGATTTATACAGGAGTCATACAAAACCAAAACATTCAAAAAAATTAGAAATTTCAAAACAATATACACAACGAAGTTTATTTCTTCCTGTGTTCTATAAAACAAGGCCGAAGAAAATTTCCAACAACTACGCAAGATATGACTAAATATTTTACCAAAAAATTACTGCTTTTTGAACGAAAAATCCTTTAATATCACTTTTCTCAAAATAAATCCTATCACTGCGTGCATCATAGCTTCAAAGAGGTTTCTCTTCCCATTAGGTCGAACGGCAAGTTATAATATAATGAACTAGTTCATAATGAACCTAATTTTATAAGCATACAAAGTATCTATTGTGTTAGGAAAGTATGCTGTAAGATGTAGCAAAGTTGTATTTACATGCTGATTTCATTCAAAAATAGAAAATTAAGGAATTTAACTATTAATTGAGTTAGTTATTGTATGATATGTCATTTATTTTTAAAACAAAATTCAATTTTTTGTAGCAATGCTTTTGACAAAACCTTGCGCGAGAGTATGTATGATATATTCCACTTTAAATTATGTCTCTTACTTATAGCTCTCCTTTGAAAATTAAAATACATAAGAAGTTTAAAAAGTTACGAAAAATAGTGTCTAATTAATACTAACATGGAAAAACAAATCTTATGTGATTACAGTATGATGTACAAGGAATCGAAAATAATGTGAAATCAATTGATTATCGAATTACATCAGTTGAGCACGCGTGCGTCTGACCCATTAAAATGAAAATTATTCATCATAAAAACACTACCCGAATCCCCCCTTCTCTGATAAAAGACATGAATTTATTTATTTTCGAAACTCGAATATTTTATTCCCCTTTGGGTAATTGCTATTCAACAAATATATAAGCAACGATGACCAGATTAAACAAATTACAATATTAAACGTAACTCCTGATCCAGAGTCTGTCTCCAGATTTCACATTGAATATTCAATCCATTCAACTTCACAATTGATTAAGATTGAATCAAAAAATCTTCAGTGTACATTAAAACAAGATGATATTAATTAACATTAGAATTCAGATTATGTCACAAATAAATTTGTTGCTTACTCTTAGCAGAAGAAAGCTATAATCACAATCGATCTCGTAAAACAGAAATTAATACTTACCGTAAAATCTCGACTATAATACGCACCCGGGTTTAATACACATGCTTGATTTTGAGCGAAATTTTCGGAAAAAATTAAAATTCGACTATAATACGCACCCATAACTTTTCAATATTTTATTTAAAAATTGCACGAATATTTATTAACATAAATAAAATTTGTAATAAAAAGAAACGGAAACGTCAAATTTGATAGGAAAAAAATTTAAAATTGTTAATTTAATACAAACAATACTGTCAAATCATCAGTCTTAATCACTTTCACTACAATGCAGCTGATCTACACTGAAGTGCCACTGAATTAGGGATAGCAAAGCCTATGCAAATTGTGTAGAGCTGCGTATCATGTATGCGCAAGAGAGGGCGCTGTGGTAACTGCATATATAGCGCGTACTGTGGTTGTTCTGAATTAGTTGTTGGAATTGCCAGTATGGGTAAACTGCCTGATTTAGACGCCTTCGATCGCGGACAAATCGTAGGTGCGCGACGCATGGGCCATTCAATTTCCTAAATCGTCAGACAGCTAGGATTTTCAAGGTAGACAGTGTCAAGAGTATACCAAGAATACATGGATGGTGGGAAAAAAAATAGCGATCGGGCAAACTGCAAAGGACAATTAGCCTTGACAGTGCGTGGTGAGAGACGGCTCAGGCGTATTGTACGTGGCCAGCGAAGCCAAACATTAGCTCAAATTACCACCCAGTTTAATGACGGTGCCAGTCGTACAGTCAGTAAACGGACTGTGCAACGCTCGCTTCACCGTATGGGTTTCGGGAGCCGTCGACCTACGAGAGTACCATTGCTCTATACTCGCCATTGGGCTGCACGTCTTTCCTGGGCAAGAGAGCACAGAGACTGGAGTGTAGAGGACTGGAAACGAGTAGCATGGAGTGATGAGTCTCGATTCCGACTACTTAACGCCGGCGGGAGGCTGAGAATATGGCGTCAGGCTCATGAAGCCATGGATCCTGCTAGCCTGGCTGGAACTGTACAAGGGCATGGTGGCTCAATCATGATCTGGGGTGTTTTTTCGTGGCACAGTTTGGGATCTTTGGTGCGTGTACCAACCTCCCTCAATGCAATTCGGTACGTAGAGTTGCTGGGTGATCACCTCCATCCGTTTATGCTGTTCTGTTATCCGCACGGTAATGGATTTTTCCAGCAAGACAACTAACTGTACCTCTCACAAGTCCCGGTTGGCTACTGGATGGTTGGATGAGCATTCCTCTGACTTCTCTGTCATGAATTGGCCACCTAGAAGCCCAGACTTAAATCCTATTGAGCATCTTTGGGATGTTTTGGACAAGGCGTGAAAGGCCATCACACAGAACCAAAGAACCTTACTGAATTATGGACAGCTTTAGCCAATATTTGGCAAGCCATTCCCGTGGAACGTTTCCAGAAACTTGTTGAATCTATGCCTCGTCGTGTGGCAGCCGTTATCAAGGCCAGAGGAGGCCCAACTCGTTACTAGGTAGGTATCCCTAATTCAGTGGCACTTCAGTGTATTATTGTTGCCGTCATAATATACATCGCCGCCATCATCATCCTCACTTGACGATACAAACAGTGAGTTCCGTTTGTTTCAAAGGAATACCTGCTTAGTAAACGGGTGGATGGATCACGGAGTGCAGATGCGCACGCACCCGTGTTGCGACAATTTCTTACTGCTGCTGTACGTTCGTTTATCCAATGTTTAAAATTACTTTTTTTTGTACGCGAGTATAATACGCACCCTAATTTTTGCGGACTAAAATGTGAAAAAAAAAGTGCTTATTATACTCGAGATTTTATGGTACCTGTTTTAACGGCAGAACTGAAAGTCGGTTTGCTTTTCCATATGAAACTGGTGATAAATGTTATTAGAGAGACTGGATTACGTTTCTTTACGCTCTACTTCATTATATTTGATTCCCTGAAAATCCTTGGTAACTGGACTCTACTACCTAAAAATTCTGCCTAAGAAACTAGCATTAACGATAAAAATTAAACAGCTTCACTTTTTTTTTTCAAAATTACGTCTCCAAAATTAGGCATTAGCCTGACAAAATATCTAATGTTAAAGATCTAAATGTTATGATATTAGAGATTTAAGTATACCCATGGGATATCATTTTCTATTTCATAAGAGTACCATATCATTCCGTTATTAATCAACAGGTTTCGTCTTTAATACTGTAAAATCTAGGGGAACTGCTATAGTAGAAGGAATTTCAATAACGCTCACGTATTCCATAATTTAACAAATTATCCAAGAGGGCTTTCTAGGGAAAATTATGTCTAACTTACGAGCCCTTAGGCTATCGAAAATTTATCCCACATAATGATATAAAATGCACTAGGATTTTATTGTGGGTTTAGAGAGCATAGTTACCTTTGCGTTGACCACAGTGCCCCATTGAAAAAAACCAACTATTCTCGCGGATTAAGTGAAAATAGCCTTCATTCACAAGTGTCCCGCATTGGCGAAGAAACAACGTCGTTGAGCTTAATAAACCCTCGGTGCAACAAATTGACTTCTTAAAACTTCAAAAGCTGATAAACATTTGAAATTCTTTAAAATTATAGGTAAATGTAAAAAGATTACATTTAAATATTTGAGAAATCATGAACTTGCCATTACAAGGACTGATACAAGAAAAATACATCCCATCATTGAACCGCACTCAGTTGTAAAATACTTTCTCTAAAGTCGCACTAAAGTCTCAGCGCTGAAAAAAAATTGGTTTTCGAATTCAAGAGTGAAATAACTTCCGTTTTCAGTACTAACCTATTTATGAGGGATAGCCAAAATATGTTATGAGAACAAATCACGGATCATAAACACAGTTCCAGCTGCAACGAAACATTTTTGACACTTTGCAAAAAATTTACTTTTTGTTGTACTATTCACTGATGGCCAAGTATGCAAAAGTAAACAATAAGGTTCTTTTCATTTTGAAAAACTTTATTTTTAATTTGTAAAACATAAATATCAATCAACCCTAATTTCCTTTTTTTAAAAATCGCGTAAAAGAATGCTCTTTATTGTTCAATAAACAGATTAGTTACATATTTGAAAATTCTTAGACTGACAGGTCATACGCAATTTTACTAGAGGCGGACAGAAAATTAAACTCCCATATATATATATATATATATATATATATACAGTGGAATCTCGATCGATCGTTTTCGGATCCATCGTTTTTCCGTATGTGTCGTTCATTTTATTCAATCCCAACGATCATATCGCTTTGTTATGTTTCCGCATCTATCGTTTTCCTGCATTTATCGTTCATTTCAACCGGTCCCTTGAAAAACGATAGATCAAGATTCCACTGTATATTATATATATATATATATATATATATATGTGTGTGTGTGTGTGTGTGTGTATGTGAAGGCCTCATTTGAATAGTGAGCCAACTTCAGTTTTTTTTTTTTTTTTTTTTTTTTTTTTTTTTTTTTTTTTTTTTTAATGGAGTTAGCCTCACTTTCATGTTCATACAAGTCATTCCTATTTTATTTTAAAACTGGTACACCACCAGTTTGATTCTTCTGCCAACAGAGGGCATTACAAATCAGACTTCAGCAGTCATTTCTCAGCACTCATTAGAATTTAAGGCTCTGTATCTCAACATGAACAAAAATGGAGTTGGCCCACTATTCAAATAATGCCTTATATATATATATATATATATATATATATATATATATATATATATATATATATATATATATATATATATATATATATATTCTCATTCATATATGCCTACTTCTAACTGCAAGATAAGTAACTGTATAAAATCCGTTTCACGAATTTCTTGTTAATAAAAAAACTGTCTTTGTCACACAACTAATTTCTACAAAACCATTCTGAAAATAATGCCATACAAAGAAATTTCATTTTCATATTGTTTTCACATCCTAAAACTATTTATCTTACGGAGAAAAAAAAATAAAGGTGAGTCTTCATCAGAGGTGGGTCTCACCCACTTACCTTTAAGTTTAAAAAAAAAAATCGCGGGTTTCTGAAATCATGCATGCACCCAGTTGTGTAGCATTGAATGGGAAATAAAGCCATAAAAAAGGTTTAAGAAATTAAACCTTTAAAATTAATAAAACAAAGGAAAGTAATTAAAGCAATTAAAAATTCCATAATACCAACAACCAGGTTACATGCGAGATCTCCCACCTGACCCGTATTTAATTCATCTTTCAGCACGAGAGTGCAGTGATATTTGGTGTGTGTCACAAATTCAACACACACCAGCATATTCATATAAAATAGGCATATTCATTTATACATATATGATAAGCACACTTATGTACATAACAGGTATATTCATACACTTAATCCAAACACGCAAAAAAAAAGTTCAAACTGTTTTCAATGCCTGAGTGATCTTGTGTGATCTTCCAATATTTTCTATCAAGGATTTTAGAAACTGATAAAATGAAAAATATTATTTTAAATATTCTTACACAATCCAGCATTTATAGATAAAAAATGCAGACATGTAAACTATCACGTGCATTAGGCGTTACGTAAGCTACGAGAAAAAGCCTAAAGCAGAACCTAGACCCTAGAACCTAGACCCAGAAGCAAGACCCTACTCTAAACACAGATATTTCAAAATTAAATGCAGTGTTGACGATGATTAAAAAATACTTACGACCAAATTTTAGGTGAGTATTTATATTTCCAGCCTTTAAACACGCATAAAAAAAATATCAAAGAACGGATAATATGGCTATAGAAAGAAACAAATTCAACACTCTCCTATCTAAGCAAAATTTATATTCGAGGTATTTAAATCAGTAGCACTTTGATGGCAGGGAAGCGCCATAGTAGCTCTTCTGCAATCAAAATGTTGAATTTCCTGAAAGTGTTGTGAGCCATAGAAAGTTTCTTAATCACTCATTTTCACATAAACAACAGTTTATTCGCTGGCAGTACGGCAGACCCTCTAGTTTAACCTCTAACAACGAGCAGAAATAATCTGCATACTTTGTTTTTCGGATGTGAGGCCCGGTAAACATTATCTTCCCCTTCTTGCTCGCCCATTTCCTTTCACAATCTGTTCCCGATCGCTGAAAATTACTGTAGGTGGAGGGACTTTCGTTCAAGCGATCGCGCAAAAATCCCTCAAATGCTTTTGTACGATGTGGGGGTTGGAATATGGGAACGCTGTTATGTATTTTAATGGTAGTGGTAATAGCAATCCCTTCTATTCCCCACTCTGATACTGAAAGAGTTTTTACTCCTGTGGAATGGATTTGGATTTAGAAAGATATCTCACCCCACAGTAGTCGGTGTAAATTTTGTTTGATATGTAAAGGGAAAGGGTAAATTACAGTTACTGCATAGAAAAAAAAATTAGGAGATTTGCCAAGCTTTTTCACTGATAAGAAGAAATAGACTGCACTTCGGTAAAAGGTGTCGTATCCCAATCTTTAACAACATATACATCAACAACTAAAATCGGATTCTCTGAGAAAATAGCACAAATTAAACATAAAATGTTATGCATAAAAGTGTCATAAGTTGGTAGTGCGATACAGGGATAAAGAGAGATTTTGAGAATGTCAAGAGATACAACTGCTCTATACGCATAAAAGTCCATCACGAGAAAAGGTAAGTATTTGTTCTGACACACAAATAAACACACTACTATTAATAGCTATTAATGATGTAGATATTAGTAAGACCAGTATGTAATTAATATAGTTTTTAGTCATTTATAAAATTAACACATTAAGTAACTCCTACAGGAAGTCAGATAATTAGTATTGCATACGTCGACTTTGTGGAGAAATTACTACAGCATAAAACCCCTCTTTGTCGTTTATTATATACCATTTCATGGTAAATTAAAGAAACCTTAGAACGAATATAAACGTTAAATTTATATGCGGAATGTATATTAGATATTCTAAAGATTGCATGAAATGTTCTATGGGAGGAAAGGGGTTGGTTTCGTTGAAGCCCTACGGTTAACTTTGCAACACGACGGATTAACAGACAGGTTCTGATAAAAGTCTAAAGTCGATTCTAGTGGGTTACAAACCCCTGTATGCTAATTACGTTATTCGAACTCTCAGATTCTGGTACCGAGTGCCACGGACCAAGAAATTCGTTCATCATCCGACTCCTAGAGGATGAAGTATTTTGCCGAAATACACAGTCGTAGATATGGAATTTTTTTTCCATAAATGAGCATTTCTTGACAGAAAAAAAGAAATATATATATATATATATATATATATATATATATATATATATATATATATATATATATATATATATATATATATATATATATATATATATATATATATAATAAAATCATACATATATTTTCTTCGAAAAATCTAAATATCGTAAAAAGAGAAAGAGTTCTTTGTTGCTCAGTATTATAAATAATTTAGTACTCACTTATTTCAATTTTCCATAGCTGGGATCTCAACATTCTGCAAACTGGAGTCTTTGACTCCGATTAGAGAAGTAGCGGACAAGTTGATTCAAGTGTTCTGAACGTATTTAATACATATTTAACGGTAGAACTATGATGAAAATCAAACTGATAGATCGGTATATTCAGTTTAACCATCAGTAGAAACAGAGATATCAAAGTTTTCTATTGTATTAATGTTAATCAAGAAGTAGAAAAACTAATAGGTGAATATGCAACTAAACCATTAAAAATTAATACACATTTAAATAGTAATTAATAAATTTAAGAAACTGTTTTACACCCAAAAACAGTAGAAAATTCATGAATGCCCCCATTCAACTTTGACAAAAATTTTACAAAAAATAAATACATTTGCAACCCTGTTAATCAATGCATTCTTTGATTAAAAACACCTAGACATAAGCTTAGCTTATCAATCTGCTGTTCCGCAACTGTTTTAATATTGTTCACTTCACTTCATACGGTCTACAATGCGTTAAAAACAGTAACAAAGCTGCGGTATACTATCCTGGGTTTCATCCGGCACTTCGTTGAGAGGGGCATGTAACACGGGTAATAGTTTCCATTGATTTTCAAATATAGCAGCGAATGGATCTTAACCATGAAGCATAAAGAAAAAAATTCAATCAGGTCAACAAAGTAAGCGGATGAAATAGAGAAGTGAGAGGGAACAAGAGCGAACAAGAAAGTAAAAAAGGAAAAACACCCTCTTTACGCATTCATTTTGGCTTATCGTATTAACTGATTGTTCGCTCGGTTGGTGCAACACGTACACGATTCTGTGTCAGATTACCACTCCTAAGAAGATTACGAATATTTCAAATTCGACGAATCCTGGGACCTCAGACATGGCTGGCAAGCATATCGAAGAATGATAACACACGTTGAGAAAAAGAAGAAACATTTTCTTAGCTTCATTGGAAAAAACATGTTTTTGATATCCCGATAAGAAACTTTTAAGTAAAGTTTGGTTTCATCCAATCGATGTTAAGAGTGTTGAAAAGAACCCGGAAGAAATTTTTTAAATCAATCAAAACAAGGGAAGCGTGCGTACTAAGTAAGTACTTTTAAAATGACTCACAAATTTCACCACTGAAACGGTAAAAAATATGTAACTAAAATAAAGATTTTTAAAAAATCTGTTTCTTTAGGATAGTTTTCTGAGGAAGCTCCTCGTACAGTTTTCATAAGCAATACTACGATGCAAAATAATGGTTATTTCAACATAAGAGGAAACTACAGGCACTAATATTTTTCAGATGAAAGAGATGAGTGACTAATAGGCAAAATTAAGGGTACATAATGTTTTTATCATTTATTTGCATCCGAGTGAAATTCGACGGATCAAAATTCGAAGGTGAGTGGAAATAACTGCTTGTCCCCTTTCACGAAAACTAAAACTCGTAAAAGTTTCCATAAATGTAAAAATAATCCTTTTTATTTAATATTGCTCATGCAAGACTGCCAATAACGATATATTTGCCTCTTTTAGACCTATGACAGTTATTAGCAATAACCTAGAGCAGTGTGGTCCAACCTTTAGTTACCCGAGGGCCAATCAAACTTTAGTATAGGAATGTGAGGGCCAGAGACATTCCAGAAAGAAAACGAATTACATATTGCATTCAAAAACTTTTATTAAAATTTATATTAAAAGAAGTTTAATATACTAGTTTAGTATACCACTTCCTTTTACAGTCGAGAAATCAATGTGATCATTTTCACTGCTTCTTTCCTGATACAAGTTTATCAATGTCCACTGTAAGTTCAGTAAGGCAAAGTCTCAGGCTCGATTCCAGTGAAGCACTTTCAATTCGATTTCTCGTTTTCTATTTAATATGTTTGAGAGCAGAAAAAGCACTTTTGTAACTAAACTTTTCGCACTAAAATATTTTTCCAGTAAGAAGGGCAAGGGCCAACAAAAATCAATTGGCGGGCCGCGGGTTGAACCACACTGACCTAGAGAATACCAAGACCCTTTGGAAGAAACAAGTTGCCTTAAAAATTAGAAAAAAATCAAAAAGAAATTTAAAAAAAATTACAAAAATATTTCTCAATACTAATGACATTCTTTAGATTTATTTTGATGAGTTTTTTTTTCCCATTTCGTAACATACTTTACATTTGTTGTTGTTGTTGTTGTTGCTTATGCCACTTGACCGACAGCAATATCAGATCACTCCCGAGGGCTATGGAGGATGAAGGTGCGGCTCCTGTTTTGACTGGCACCACAAGGGTCGGAGTCCAACTTGGCCAGAGGACCAGTACCATAATTTTGAACCGAGTCAAGTGACGAGACCAGAACACTTGACCCCGCACCTCCAGAGGTAATTTTGAGAACTTGGAGGACATTGCAGTCACGACATATTTTACATGCACCAGCCGCCATTAGTGTACACGGCAGTGGATTTGTCAGCGACGAGCATCGAACCAGTGACTTTCAGATCACTAGCCCGCTGCTTTTACCAACTGGGCCACTGCGCCCTCTTGGCAAAACTTTACATTTAACAACTCTTAGTAGCACCTTTATATAAGCTCAAAGAACACATGCCAAAGTTCAAAAACTATGCAAATTGAAACCAATGAATAAACCAGGTGTTTTCCAGAAACAACATTAAACGGTGCAAGCAATTAAAGAAAAAAAATTGTTCAGCCGATACTCATCGGCCATCATCAGTGCAGAATGAAAATTAAACAAACAGCACAAACACTAAAAAACAGACTAACTTAAATAATATCTATGATACCAACATTACCTGCACAACAGTATGAAAGGCATAAATCCTCCGTCTTAACTTACAAAATTTACATCTTGGAATTGTTTTTGAAAAATTCACATGAACTGTAAGAATTATCTGCACGTGATCATAAACATACACAATACGAATAGGTATATCTCACATCAGCTTTCCATGCAGCAGATATAAAAGAATAAAATGCCAGTCAAACCTCGGTTTGAATATCCATTTTGTCGTATTGCACATACACAAGTCGCAGACTAGCTCATCACTGATATCAGTCAATGCCAACCATCCAAACTAATAATCTAACACTTAGCCAAAAAGATTTTTTCTCTTACTTTTCTTTAGCTTTTCAGCTCCCCATACTTTTATTCCATAATTTTTGGAGCGAGTGTAAAAGTATACTTATGAATTAACATTTCATTCATTCACCTTGTTTGTTATATTCGTTTGAATACATTCAGAAAGTTGGTAGAAAACAAACCCGTAAATAGAAACCAAGAATTCACTCTAATACTAAATCCTAAACATACACGTGCATTTCTTCAGATTTAAAATTGCCTCTTTCAACGGCGACACATTTTACATACACACGTATATAAAGAAAAAAAAATTTCTAAAGGAAGTGGGAGCATATGATTCCAGAGCCGAAAATATTTTCATTGGTCGTGAAGTTCACGTATTTTCTATCGCATCAAGTACTATGAGGGATATTATTTTCAATAAAAAAGGAAGGTATCTACAAGAATAAATTGTCCAACGATTTAAGCGTTTTCGAGTGTGTTCAACCAGCAAAACATGGATTGATACAAAATAAATAATACAAAATGACAAGAAGAACAAGGCCTTTTTCAAAGACTACGAAAAATATCAAAATTATGAGCATTCCAGAATCCTGTAAGTTCTAAGAAGATCCTCCCACTCCTCTGCACAGGCACACCCCGCACACGACGTGAAGTATCAGGCGATAAGTACAAACTAATACTTCGCTATCGAAAAGGCGATTGAAAAGTATTCTGGAATTAAATATTCACCAATACGGAATGAAACTAATAACTCGATTGAAAATCCGCCTAGTTTTCAATGAAAAGGATTTTCTGGCTACTTTCTAAGAGGTATTACGCTGCAGAAACAAGATATGCATCTGCTTTGTTCCGTCCAAATAAAGAGATAGTGTCGACACCTTTTACCATCAAGAAAATGTCAAATCCTGTATGAGCCCAACACACGCGAGTTTATTGGATGTCTGGAGCGAGAGAGCTCCCTTAACAAACCTAAAATTTCCAGAGAAAAAGCGCGACGAATTCAGAGAAGAAAACGTAACAAAAGTATCCGAAGCAAAAGACGGATGCGATTTTCCAAAGAGACAACAGCTTACAAAAGCATCGGAAAAGGGATGTCACTCAATTACCTCTCCCTGTATCGAAAATACATGATCAGAAATCAGGCAGAAAAAGAAGATCTCACCGGCGAACAAAGACCGGGGGAACTCACTTTGGATTGGAATGTATCAATTTTAAAGAGTAAAATAAAGGTGGCTCTTGAAATTGGAGAAAAAATCATCCCTCCCAATCGACATCGGAGAAGGCAGTCAACTCCTTTTATTGCGAGTCATAAACAAGGGGGCGGTAATCTGGTTTAGAATTTTGCAGTGAATACTCCGTTTTCATTTTCTGTCCGACAGGCCTCATACAAATAAAGCAGGGCAACCTTATTAGGAAATTTCTATTAATTTTCCGTGTGCTGCTCTTCTCTGTGTGTGCATTTTTGTTCTTCCGCTTTAGAGGAGAAACTCTTCCATAACACCGAAGACAAAAGTTAACTAAGCTTTCAGCGGAAACTACTAATGCTCGCAACAAAACAAAATGACTCAAGAAATATTCACGCACAGCTTTAGTTCTAAAAGACAAAAGTCTTCCGTTAATTTCTAAAATAACTAACTTGGATTTGCGCTATTCGGAAAATTTTTAATCCGTCGGAAGAAACATTTGTAGTTGATCAAACGACGGGGATTACTCTTCGTCAAAAGCATAGATTAGAACTTTCATTTTTTCCAGCGTCGAACAGAAATTATCAGCAGACGGAAAGATTTTTTACGTCTATTAAGTGGAAAGCCATTTAAAAATGTCCGCTCCAATTCGGCATGCGTGCATTAGCCCTTTCAGAGATTTCTCAATCAGTAATGCGCCGACGCTAACGAACGAGCGCCCGTGAATTTTAATGCTTTTGAACTCGGTGACGAAAACTTTCAAATGGAAGGAATTAAAATCGTCGGGGGCGAAAACACCACGGAAAAAGACAATGGAAACGCCGGGCGCCAGCCTCACATAATAGAAAATTACTTAAGAGCCGAAGATTTCTTTAATCTGATTTCGGTTGTTAGCGTCTCTTATTAGAACTCATTCATCGAAAAGACACTCCAGAAAAGAAAAGCAACTTTAAAACAACGAAGAATTTACTCCAAAATTATAAATGTCGAACAATTTATAATTTTAACTCGCTCTGCTTACGTTTCACTTATTCGGGTTTGAAAATTTATCTACAACTTTCTCAAGTGAGTGAAAAGAAGCCAAATGTTGTAATGCGCAAACATCTTTCATCAGCTGTATATACGTTCAACTGACGCGTAAAGGGATACTTTTTTTCTCTAAAAAGAAAAAATTATGTGTGGAGTTCATAATGTTAAAAATATTTCACGCCCAACAAACATTTTCATAAGATAATTACAAACATTGCATCGATATCATAATACTTTTTTACTTTCATTCACTAAATATGAATTAAAATAGACGAAACCAAAGAAATGGAAAAAAGGGAGGATGAAAAAATTCATTCAAAATTGCTAGTTCTGTACATTTACGAAAATTTTTAAAAACCAGCTCTCGGAAATACAAGAAGTTAATAAAAACTAACTAAAAATATTATATATTATATTCAGATTAGGAGCTATCAAAACGGGAGATTTTTTAATGATCCTAATAAATGTATTTAATGAAAAAGCAAGCACCGAACTAAGAAAGAAAAAAGTCAACTCAAAAGGGGAGGGAAAAAACGTGCTTAGAACTACTTTTTGTCGTTTTTGCAGCATGTTGCGATTAATTCATATGGACCACGTACGTTCCTCATTCAATGCATACACATATTGCCTATCCCACCTCCAAAATTATGTAATACAAATTATGTAGTGGCGACAAATACACCACAGTTTAACTCTTTTTTACTAAAATACCCATGATGAAACAAAATTTTGGAATGTACAAGCACATCTGTAAATGTCAAATCTCATTAAACATTCAATCCTACCAGATCAATAAAACACAAAATGTTAATCCCGACATAATACTGTGGCGTTATGACAGATGTTGATATGTCCAAAAAATTCAATTTTATGTTTTAAGTTGATATGTCACACTTAAAATAGGTTCTTTAATGTGGCAAAAGCTGATAGTGGAATTATGAAATAATACTAAGTTATTCGTATTGGTAAATGCTGTTATGTATAGAAGAGGTATTACTTGGTCCCTAATTGAATATTTTAGTCCCTAATTGAAAATTTTTATTGAAGACCAGCCATATGCTTGAGGTTGAATATGAGTATTAACTAAAGAATATTTGGATTGAAAAACTTAATTGAGCGATTTTATGTTTCACAACAAAAGTTACTCTTCTAATTTGCCAAAAACATGAAAAAATGACGTACCAACATCTGCCATAATTCCACAGAATTTTACCCCATCCATACGCTGTTTATTTCTGCTGAATCCGAAAGTGTCAACACAAGTTATCCTCATTAACAAGATAAAAAAACTACCAATTAAAACTTATGCCCGAAATTTTAAGTCACGACAAGAATGAGAAATGATGACACAATAATGAATTAGAAAAAAAATTATTGCACCGTCGATCGAAAATATAGGTAATATGATTTAGATAAATTTATTAACTTTTAAACTTTCTTGTTATAACGAACCTAACGACTGAAAACCCGATAAAACCTTTATCAAAATTCTGTTTTTCATTTTATTACAATGCTGAAATAATTTTCTAACGTAAAAAATAAAGTACACTTTCCCTACATTCAATCTCAAATGACGGTTACCGATTAATAAATTTAATAATAAAGTCTAACTGTCAAGAAGTTCAACGATGTAATCACTGAAAAAATATACGAGAATGCAAGTGTTTAAAGCAACTGTACGTTGTTAAACCGCCAGTGGTCACTTCCACGACAGCATAAAAAGGTCAATCCACTATTTTCTAACTCAGTTTTCAATCGCACTTAGAAGTCGAGTTTTACATATACTGTAATAATGAACTCAAAAAGAAATGAAATAACTGCGATTTAAAAGTTAATTTTATATTTTTCCAAAGTGAATTTTTTCTTCATTCATCTTTATACAAAACATCATAGAGCAGAAAGTTAATCGTGAAATATCTTGAAAGTTTACTAAGAAACTAACTTAAGGCACACTGGACATTATAGAAGCTTTATCAGTTTTCATTTACATTGGAATTAATTACAAATTACAGTTTATTTTAAAAGATTTTCTTTAAACTTTACAGCTTTTTACAAAGCAGAATTGTTAAAGCGACGGTAGCCTAGAAAAGTTTAATATGGAATTTATAAACTATCAGATGTATTTGTTTCGTCTTCAACTGATTCACGAGCGTTAATTTCTTCTTCCTATTACGTATTTCGTTTCTTTTCTTTTGAAATGATATTTACAGCAAACTTAACTTTTTAAACGTTGTTCTTTTTTTTAATTATAAATTATGCAAGTGAGAAATTCGGATTAATTACAATTTCTCTGCAAATGTGCACGAATACTGATTCAATATCGGAACACCAATTTTTTTAAAATATCAAAGGGAAGAAAAATTTACCAACAAAAAGACTGAAGATTTGGAAAAATCAGGCAGAGAAAATAAGGCCAAAACTCCCCACCTTTTCATTCAAACAAATCACGTAACCAAGACCTTAATATATCCACCCATAAGAAAACAAGTTGTTCTGGAATTTGATTCCAACTAAGTACTATATTAATTATGATTGAAATAGGGAAGGCGAGGGGTAATTTCACGGAATTAAATCCTTATTAATTATATCAGAGTCTAATTCGACTAATAGTGATATTTCACTCTAAAAATACATCCAACACTACCTGAGAAGCCCTGACGAGGCGCTTCTAAATATGCCCTTTTCATTCTTTATTAATTTATTTTTCATTCTGACTCTAGAATTATATGCTCATCCCGAATCAGTGTGTGGAACGTTTTCTTTCCCTCCCCCCAAAGCAGCAGGCACTCAATCCGACGACAATCGCCTATACACAGCAAAACCGTTATCAACACATATACGTTGCAGCATTTCTTTTGATTTATTTTGCTCAGATTTTTCCGATTAACTGCAACCCCATTGAACTAAAGATTGTAAGCCAGGACACATCTTAAAAATGCTGAAATTACTACAGCTCCATAAATAGTCAGATTGACCCTGTTGCACTATCTACGAATAAGTATTCGGACACCCATGCAAATGACGATATCTGCGGTCCTGATATACACTGAAGTGCCACTGAATTAGGGATAGTACAGACTATGCAAATTGTGTAGCGCTGCGCATCATGTATGCGCAAGTGAGGGCGCTGTGGTAACTGCATATATAGCACGTACTGTGGTTGTTCTGAATTAGTTGTTGGAATTGCCAGTATGGGTAAACTGCCTGATTTAGACGCCTTCGATCGCGGGCAAATCGTAGGTGCGCGACGCATGGGCCATTCAATTTCCGAAATTGTCAGACAGCTAGGATTTTCAAGGTCGACAGTGTCAAGAGTATACCAAGAATACATGGATGGTGGAAAAAAACTAGCGATCGAGCAAACTGCAAAGGACAATTAGCCTTGACAGTGCGTGGTGAGAGACGGCTCAGGCGTATTGTACGTAGCCAGCGAAGCCAACATTAGCTCCAAATTACCACCCAGTTTAATGACGGTGCCAGTCGTACAGTCAGTAAACGGACTGTGCAACGCTCGCTTCACCGTATGGGTTTCGGGAGCCGTCGACCTACGACAGTACCATTGCTCTATACACGCCATCGGGCTGCAAGTCTTGCCTGGGCACGAGAGCACAGAGACTGGAGTGTAGAGGACTGGAAACGAGTAGCCTGGACGTGATGAGTCTCGATTCCGACTACTAACGCCGACGGGAGGCTGAGAATATGGCGTCAGGCTCATGAAGCCATGAATCCGCATGCCTGGCTGGAACAGTACAAGGGCATGGTGGCTCACTCATGGTCTGGGGTGTTTTTCGTCGTACAGTTTGGATCTTGGTGCGGTACCAACCTCCCTCAATGCAATTCGGTACGTAGAGTTGCTGGGGTGATCACCTCCATCCGTTTATGCTGTTCTGTTATCTGCACGGTAATGGAGTTTTCCAGCAAGACAACTGTACCCTCTCACACGTCCCGGGTGGCTACTGGATGGTTGGTTGAGCATTCCTCTGACTTCTCGTCATGAATTGGCCACCTAGAAGCCCAGATTTAAATCCCTATTGAGCATCTTTGGGATGTTTTGGAACAAGGCGTGAAAGGCCATCACACAGCACCAAAGAACCTTACTGAATTATGGACAGCTTTAGCCAATATTTGGCAAGCCATTCCCGTGGAACGTTTCCAGAAACTTGTTGAATCTATGCCTCGTCGTTGTGGCAGCCGTTATCAAGGCCAGAGGAGGCCCCAACTCGTTACTAGGTAGGTATCCCTAATTCAGTGGCACTTCAGTGTATGTCACGCCTTCAGCCGTTAAATACCATGTAGGAAACAACATTCGCATTAGTCGCATGCAAGATGCCACCGAAGTGCAGAGTTATTTGATTTCGAGAAAGGTGTAATCGTCGGGTATCACAGAAATGGCCGATCCTTAACGGCGACTTATCTAGCGAGCTAAATACCCAAAATCGACTGTACCTATGTGATTTCAGAAGTGGAAGGTGAGTGGTGATTGTCGGAATGTGCCCCAAGACGGTCAGATCTACGAAACCGGGAATTACAGACCGACGGGTGCTGTCCAGAAGAAATTCAGAAAGAACCGCACCCACCGATGGCCCACATACTCCAGGCGTTTCAACAGGCATCCGGGAGTATTGTTTCGATGACTACTATCCGTAAGGAAGCACAACTACTTGATTTTCATGTCCTGCTACGCCCATAAGCCTTTGATCAAAAAGGCCATCCGCTCTACTCGGTTAATGTGGTGCAAAGCACGTCGAAACTGGACCGTAGATCAGTGGAAACGGGTTCTCAGAGTGACGAATCAAGGTTCCCCTCTACCGGTCGGATGGCAGTCTGGGTCTGGTGTCTGCCTGGAGAACGCCTCCAGCCAGAAATGCAATGTACCCACAGTAAAGTTCAGCGGAGGTGAAATTATGGTCTGGAGGTGTTTGTCCTGGTATGGACTGGGACTCTTCGTCCAATTCATGGTAAGCTCAACGCCGACACCTACTGCACTATTTGGATGCCAATGTGCTTCCTACGTTGTGGCAATTTTACGGGTTCGACCCATGTTACTTCCAGGACGACCAATGCTAGTTGTCATGTTGAGAGTCCCACCGTGGATTGGTATGGTGACAATGGGGTTAACCGAATAGACTGGCCTGCCCCGAGCTCAGACCTGAACCTATTAAGAGCCTCTGAGACGAGTTGGATCGCCGAATTAAAGGGTGCAAAAAACAGTCCAAAATCGGTGAAGGAACTTACATGACTTCTGCAAGCCGAGTGGAAGAAAATACCACTAGCCGTCATACAAGGACTTGTGGAAAGCATGCCCCGAAGGGTTGAGGTTGTAACTGCCGCTCGTAGAGGCTCTACCAACTTTTGAATTGAATAAATTTTGTTTTTCTTTTCTATCACAGGTGTCCAAATACTTATTAGTAGATAGTGTATAAGCCCACACGTGAGTTTATCCATATATATAAACCAATGAAAGGTCAGCAAGTTAACAAAATTAACCTTAGCCTTTTTCTTTTTTGTTTATTGAAAGTTGGTGCATTTTTTTCCTCTCTTCTGTGGCATAAAACCTGTTTTAATATAATTCCATAAATATGTTGGGGGAGGAGAGGAAAATGATGAGCAAAAAAATTAATATAACGAAAATTAAAATTCACGTGATTTCTTCGCATAAACAAAATTTGTAAGGGGGTTAATTCTACAACTGAAGCAACACTTAAGAGGACATTTTTCTTTCAGATGTATGTATCCAGTTAGAGATAGACACAATTTAACAATACGGGTCTTTGGTGTCAAATAATGCTCACTGGTAGATACTGCGAGTATACACCATAGCGACACCTTTTTCCCCATTTCCGCAGGCCCCCGTGAGTAAGACCCAATAGATTTGAATGTTCCCCCAACCAAACACATTCCACGGCTAAAATTTCCAGACAGTTTGGAAAAAATCGGGAGAAAACACTACAGATGGAGTACAAAATAATGCAATAATGCAAAATAATGAAAAAGTATGACGTATTTCACACCTGCAGTACAGCCGCGCCACCTGCAACAGAAGTCTGCCACCAAGTGAGCGTGAAGAGGAAGGTATCAGTCTCTCAACAGCAGTCACCTACGTTGCATGCTTCTATCAAACTGTCTGTGATATGTTGAAATGTCAGACCTGTCAGAGTTCCAAGAGGAATGATAGTTGGAGCGCTTTTAAGTGGAGCATCGGTTACGGAACCAGCAAACCTTTTGGGGTTTGCAAGGAGTACGGTATCAGCCGTTATGACAGCGTATACGAAAGAGGGTAAGACGACATCTTCAAAGCACAACAGTGGCCGAAAGTCCAAGCTTGGCTGATAGGGATAGACGGGTCTTAAAGGCGTATAGTAGCCCGAAAGCACAAGCCAATCGTTATCCGAGATAACATCCGAAATGAACAGTCATCTCCAGGACCCCCGTTTCAACAAAAACTGTCAAAAGGGAACTTCATGCTTCGAACATTTATGGCAGAGTAGCAATTCGTAAACCCTTGGTGACAGAAACTACTGCTTTCAAGCGACGCCAATGGTGCAGAGATCACAAAGGCTGGTCCACACAGCAGTGGCAACAGGTAATATGGTCACATGAATCGTTATTCACCCTATTTCAGACGACTGGACGCGTTTATGTCTGGAGAAACGCCCAAAGAAGCGTTTCATTCTGAATGCCTCTTTCCGACTGTGAAGCATGGGGGTGGCTCCATTATGGTATGGGGTGCGATATCTTGGCGCGGTCTTGGGCCACTTGTTATTCTGGCACGGGAGGATCAAATCCAATCACTATCTAAGCATTCTAGGGGATCAGTCCATCCTTTTGTCCAGACTGTACTCCCTGGAGAGCGGACCGCTTTTTCAAGACGACAACGCCCCTATCCACACTGCTAGGTGTGTTCAAGAATGGTTCGAAGAGCATGACGATGCAGTTGAACATCTCGCCTAGCCCCCTCAGTCTCCGGACTTGAATATTATTGAACATTTATGGCAATATCTGGAGTCCAAACTTCGTTCCCGATTTCCACCTCCATCCGGACTTTCGGAATTAGAGACCGCTCTGCAGGAGAAATGGCTTAATATTCCTCTAAATATTGTCCATGACCTTTTATGCATCTATCCCATGTCGCATTAAATCTGTACTTCAGTCAAAGGGTGGTCCAAACCCCCTATTAATAAGATTTTCCATATTTCACTGGTGTTCGTATTATTTTGTCCACCATCTGTAAGTCGTGTAAAGCTTTTTATTATTATTTTATTATTATTATTTGTTTTATACGGAGCAAGAATTAATGTTCTAATGTATTAGGATAATTTGATTAACATTAGCAATAGTTTTCTTTTCGATCTCTCGTTGATTTTGCGAAAGTTTTACTCTTTTAACATTAGTTTGATGTCAATATGACAACAAAATTTTACGCATTTTAAACTTGAAATACTCTAGCCATAGGTTACAGAAATTATTCACAACTGCCTAAAACCATTTCCAGGCAATGGTTTATTAAGAAAACACCGAAAGAATATTTCCTTGCAAAAAGTTGCAACTTTTCAATGACAATCTAAAGTTTATATCATTCAAGCAACATCATGAAACACTATAATATTCCCATAATTTACTCCTCAACCGAAAAGAAGGCACTAGAAAAAAAAAACATTTTCATTCGCTTAGCGTACTTTTATTAAAATCTGCTACCCAAAAAGATTCTTTAAATAAACTATATTATTTATCATAATGTTAATAACTGACAGTCTGGGCATTTCGCATAAAATTCTATGATTTTTCATGTCGTCACATGTACATAAGATTTAAAACAATGATATACAATTTATATATATATATATATATATATATAATATATATATATAATATATTATTTAACTTAGATACATTACCTTGCTTATAGTATAACTGTGTCTTTCTTAACTCAGTTTATAAAGGGTTTATGAATACTTCACAAAATTATTATCTGTTTTAAATCATAAACTTGGGGAACTTCTGTCTTTAGCCCGAAGGTAATCAGTTTTGAAAGTAGTAGCGTCCAGTAAGCTAACATCTTTCACAAACCACATGTGATGCACATTCTGTACGAAATAAAATTCTGAGATTGGAATATTTCCCTACTGAAAAAAAGTAAAGGATATTTTTAAAACCTTTCAGTCAGTTCATTAAAAAATTGATAAAGGTTTAGGGAAAAAACAAATTGAGGTTTGAATCACACAAAATTGTAATGCGATTTTTTTCTCACAAATGAAACGTACTGAAAGGGAAAATACATAATTTGAGCATAATTACCATATCGAGGTCGTACATTTATCTTATAAATAAGAAAACTGTATAGTAACGATCAGATAGAGAGGCACAATAAAATATTAAAAATTAAGTAACTCTTGGAACGTAAACTGTACGTGACGGCGAAAGTTTCTAGAGGAAGGAGAGAAGTTCACTCAGGCACTACTAGGCAATCACTGAAGACAACCTAAGAGGAACGATTTGCTTTTGTGAAAAAAAAAAAGGAGAGTCGTTTCCACAAAAACTAATGAGCAGCTTTGGTCAAAGGGTGCCTGGTATTGTGAGGAAGTAATCCAAAAGAGATTCACCACGTTCACATACCATGGCAAAGCAACAGCCCACGTAATCGTAGCAATACCGAGGAGGATCACTAGAAGGTTAGTTGGTTGAGAGCGCTACGGTCATCTTTTTGGAATCAAAGGCTAAACAGAATCGGGGCAATAACAGTTTATAGCCGATTCCGAGTCGAACCGGCCTTAAACATCCACGCTAACCACGGCACTCGAACCCGCTGTCTCTTGAAACGTCTCTAGCCATTCTAAGAAAAAAGATCGTTTGACCATAGCTGAAATTAAAGGTGGTTAACGGTTTTTATTACCAAAAGAACCATGTGAACAGAATACTAAACTACGTCACCGTGGGCCTTTGCTGAGAAAGCACTGAGTCCCTTGAATTGAGGATAACAGATAACGGGAGGTTTAGCTTACCAATCCGTCCCGCGTGTATCGAAAGTCAAGGGGACACAAGACGATTCAGAATATTACACCACGCGGCCACACCTCTCAAGTGCTGTGGTGGCCAAAAGAGTAATGCTAAAAAACACCATCTCCTTTTTTTTCGTATTCAGCAAGGAAAAAACTGATCAACTTCATCGGATCAAAAACAACGCCAGATTGTCACAGAATGCAGCGAGATCGCCGATTTCCGATAAATTGATTATCATAGGGCAAACTAGAAAAAATTTTAAAATGGGACCTATCGCAAGCTATACCTTAGTAAGATCTCGACCAGAAGAAAAATGCAATTGTCTAGTTTGAAAAAAATAACACCAGTTACTAAGAGCAACCAACAGTTACATTGACTTACCATTGTTTAGGAATTAGGATGTCTTTACCACAAGTTCAAATGGGTAATTTTAGGGAAAGGATACCCATCAATGTGAGGCAAGTATCAAGACCAAAGCAGACCCCATCCTGTAAAATAATGTCATGTAAATGCAGCCAATGTCTTTAAAGCCGGTGCGTGTAATCTCTCGCTCGTCCGTACAGTATACTAAGCTCCTCTGTCGTTTTCTCTCCTTCAGTGCTAGTCACGTACTAGTGTTTATCCTTTATTCTCAACTGGCTTTTTAGGGTCAAACAGCCATAAAGACTGAAAATGCGATTATATTTTACAACTTGCCATTCTATTTTAAATTCCTTTAAAACATGTTTGAAAGAAACACGAAAATATTTCAAACTAACCAAAGTTTTAATAATCCTACAAATGCTGAATGATATAACTTTACAGAGCATTCATTGCTTAACCAAATCGAGAATCTTACTCTCTCGGAAGATTTATTTTCATATAATTTAAGTAACGTAAAATACGTTTACCATTAGTACAGACACACAATAAGGATGGCATAAAGAGTAAATATTTCAGCAATTTTAAAAGTGCTTACAAAATATGTTATACCGAGCTAGTAAAATATTCATCAATTGTTGCTCGGTTTGATCGTTAAACATGTAATTTCCACCAATTTTACTGTCTGCATTATACGCTCCAGTTTATCTGCTAAATGTTGTATATGAACCAAAAATGTTTAATAGCTTTTAGAAAGCATTACAGTTCTGTAGAACTAAAATGAGTTTCGAAGCTACATTCGAATATCGATGTCAGATTGTGATCTGAAAAATATCCATTTCACTTTTTAGTCATTTTAGCGGACATCTTGACCCTCAAATTCACGTCACCTAGATATAATAATTACCAACAACGTAGGTTTCCCGCATTAGTACATGGGGTATTATTCTTGGCCTTTGAGGAAGACTTTTTATTACTTTTAATTTAAGTGCTGCGTTTTTCTTTCACTTTTTTTTTTAAACTTCTGAAAAATCATGAGCATTTCTAAACAGAATTTAAATTTCCGATAGAAAGCTTTTCATAGCATGACCTTGTCCTATTTGAAGTCAGAGTAAATATTTATGACCCTGCCTGTAACGAGGTCCAATTGAACACTGTGGATTTCGGGAAATAAATTACAGGCCTGTAAAGTCTAAATTTCGTGTTACTCCCTTTTTTAAATGCAAATTAAACGATAAATATGAATGCAAATTCCTTTTAAACTTCATTACATTCGATTGAAAGAAAAAAAATTAAGTAAGAAAAAGTTAAAATAAAATTCACTTAAAAAAGTAACTGCAATGCTTCATAGAAAGACTCATGAAAGCTAATTTGCAAATAATGCTAATTCAAATGAAATAATCAGTCACAAAAAGTTTTACTTTGATTAGAAACTACAGATACGTATGTCAGTTCAAAAATTGCTACTTACCTACAACCGAACTCATATGGCTTTTGAAGTTATACTTTTTCTTTGATCATCTTATTAACCGAGTTTTAAACTTTTATATTTTAAATAAGCTTATGAGTCGAATTTTTTAAATTAAATGAAAAAAATGAAAACTAACAAAATGGAATTAATATTTTAACATATATTTGAATGATATATCCATAATAGTGAACGTAACTGGGGAAATGGATCTACACAAAAAGAAAATGTGATTCTATAGGAGAAACGATATGATTAATTTTAATACATAGCGATTAAAAGTAAGTATCAAACATCTGTTTTCACAATGAACATTTGTCAGAGTAAAGTAAATAATATCTTATTAGAGAAAATCAATTCTTAAAGATAAGTATAAAAGCTCTAGTGAGTGAATTTTAAAATCATAACAATTAATAACGCGCAACTTAAACAATAAACAAGAAGAATATTCCTGCAATTAAATCAGACTTATCTAGAGTATTTAATGCAATAATAGAACTAGTTTTACAAACTCGCGAGTGTTGGAACGCCAACAACGGTCGAAATATTCTAGAAAACTTAAAAAGAATACTTAGCGAGCACAATACGATTCAATATAAGTGAGAAGCATTACAAAAAGGCGCAACTCTACACCTCACTTCACTCGGATTAACGATTCCATCACTGGACTTTTACAATATACACCATTACAGCTGATCAAACTCTCCCCCAAACAAAACTTGTGGTAAACTTGTTAAAAAGTGTTTTTACAAGTTTACCACCAAACATTTTCCAAATGGGATTTTTGAAGGTGAGTAAACCTACATACATGCACTCTATTGTCATTTCCCAGTTTCAGTACTTTACCAAATTCAAAATTTTGAAATATTTTCAACGGAAAGGCGAATTACTATCGAACGCTTTCTTTTTCTAATAATAACAATAAATTTAAAAAACGAACTACCAACCGGGGAAAATTATTTTATGTTTTCATTTAAGGGGGTGGTGGACCTTTCAAAGCGATTTTTGAAATTCCTGAGAGATATGAAATTTTGCATTTATATTCATTAAAGTAAAACAATATTAAACCCCTTATAAAATTTTATAAATATTTTTTTTTAAGTTTCATAATTAAAAAATTGAAATTAAATTACCTTTTTAAAAATGCTCCTTGCGATTCAATTTTTAACTTTCTCTCTTAATTTTGCATTTATATTGCTTATAAATATATTTTGAACAAAGTTATGTATTTTTTTGTACTTTCGTTGAATAGTTAATTTTTAGAAATATTGTTATGCTTGCACGCTGAATTTTCGTGAAATTTTTGTATTTTTCTACATTTAAGTTAAACTTTGATAACCTGAATAACCTCGAATCCTAAAATTGATACATAACTTTATTTCCATATATTACAGGGTCTTTATTATAAATTTCATAAAATTTCGTCAAAATTATGATGCAAGGAGCATTTTAAAGACTTGCAAATCTGGAAATTTCTTATTTTGAGAAAAAGCCGTTTAAAAGATTTTTTTTCACCTACCTTTAATACTTACTTTTCTAAAGCCACCAAGTTTTCATTTTACTTTTCACTACATATTTTAAATGCATTTCATTCCAATATTTACATATTTTTAAAATATTAATACACCCCCTAAAAAATTCCAATTTTTGCTCGATTTTTGGTAATTTGAAAGTCCTCCCTCTCTTTAAGTGAAGAAATAACCAATAACACCCCTCTCAGATGAAATAAAAAGTTTTTTTTCTAATTACCGCAGAAAAGAAATAAAACATCAAACGGCAAATTTAGCGATAAAAGCTAAAACGTTTAATGACTAACTGAATTTTTGCAATATAAATGTAACATTTAAGACTAGGTGGTGGAAAAGGAGGGGGGGGTCGTATTTTATTGGTGCAAAATATACAAGGGTCATAATGCAACAACTCTACAAAACTCTGTAATGAACAGGTTAATAAACTAACAACAGATTGATGGAATACATAAAACTATGAAAAAGCATGAGCAAATATATTAGAAAATCATTAAGATTTAAAATATCAAGAATTATCATTTGATGTGTGGCTGAGACCATTCTGTTTATCAATGAGAGATTTCCCACACCGGCCACAACGAAATTATGAAGAGAAAAGGGAGATCATGATAAAAGAAGTTTTCAGATAAAGCCTATAAATTTTGGAATAAAAATTGCTCATACAAAAAGGAAGAAACAGGAGTGGACTGGGTTATTCGGTTGGGACGTTACGGTCATTTTCGTCCACGAGAACTAAACAGAACCGGAACTTCTAGTTAAAAATTGATTTCGAGCGATCTAAATAACCCTTCCACACCACGGGATTTGATCAACGACGTAGTACCGAAAGTCCAGCACCCGTCGTAAGCAACAGGCTAAAATAAATCCTGTGCCCCCTGAACATGCCCGGACGAATCCTTAAATATCCGTTCGCTTGTTTAAAAATGTGTCGAAGCTACGCAAATTTCATCAGCATTCACAACTGCTAGAAACCCTAGGTCTATTCGAATTCCTTTATTATACATAAAACATTATACGAAAAGTAGAAATTTTTAAATCCGTAAAAGTTCGAGAGCACTAAAAAATTAATCTCTTTAGTCACATGCCAATGTTCCGATTTTCAAATTTTTCGGGGCCTTTACCTAGGAATTCACCTGTAGTCCAGTAGAGGTGGATGAGAAGTTAGTTTCAAAAACACAACTGAAGCGAGTCCGCCTACTGAAGCGGGACACTGCTGTCAAAGAATCGCACCCCCTTCATGTATCATAACCTCTCAAGTCCTAATTCCGCAGTCATCGATAAATGCGTTCACAAGTGGTGATCTTTAGACACTGGAAACCGGGCATCTCCTGAAAGCTAAGTTAAAGTATGCTTCCCCCGTGACTGGGTTGAAATCTTATTTTCACCCGAAACCAGTTTAATTTCACTTAGCAGGACTAACAATGTGGGTCACTTAATGAAAGTATTGACATATCTACAGCTAAATAGATGTTTGAACTAAGAACAAGCACATACGAAATATATACACTGGTGTACGTCATCGGTGTTGAAATAAGGTGGGGATATTACTTACAAGGCAAAGTCATTTAAAAACTTTTAAAAAAAGAGAGATCTGATGTCCTAAAATTGGCAAAATCACCCCGTTAAGGCAAACATCTTGAAACTTTAGAACGGATATACAATTATACTAAGAGATTAATGCTTTAATTGTTTTATATGTGTATTTGTACTTGTACTATTTTTGAGCCCATAGATGTACTGCCCTTAGGATACAACTGCATTGGAATTTAAAAAATAATGCTTAGAGAATCCGAACGAAACGAAGGGAATCACTGGTTCAGATTAACAAAAATAACTTTTAAAATATTTTACAAGGGACACAAAATCCCATTTATGGCATTAATGGATATTCCCTTTACGTACACAAACACGAATTAACGTACGCTAATATAAATACATATATATAAATTACATTAAGAATAAGTAGAACCATGTGGTTCAGTCTACAGGATCTGATTACTTTACGTCAGGGGTGGGCAGGCTTTTCCGGGTACGGGCTACTTCTAATTTTTTCAAGGTGTCGCGGTCCACCCAGTGATGTAGGTGTGGTGAACTAATAAAAAGTCCACAAGATTTATGTAACTTAATAATAAATACGGAATATGTACTTACCTACATAACTAAATAAAAAAACTTACTCTTTTAAACCCGCGTTTTAAAGCCAACACGCAAGATACAAACATACTAATATGTCCATAAATGTTTCTTTTAGTATGCGCGTCTTAGGTCTAGTAAGGCGGTCACCCCAAAATGTCTTGGTGGTCCACGGTCGATCGCGATCGACTTTAATGCCCACCCTGATTTAAGTCAACAGGCACGTCGAACACTAGCTTTAAACACTCTACTGCTCGATCTCCACTATCTATCCTTTTCGAGTTTATCTCACTCCACTAATAATTAGCCCAGAGACGCTTGGTACTAATTGGCTTATACTAAGCGGATATATGTGCATTTTTTTGGGGCCTTCCTCAAAAACAAAATACATGAAAATACACAGGTCTTTTTAAGCAAATGCAACGACCAGGAACACCTTTATGGGTTAGGTTTTTTCCTTCATGGGAGAGAAATTTTCTCCTCTGGAGAGAAGGGAGGGCAACCCTGAAAATTAACTCTGACAACCACTTACCTCAGATACCTTGGGTATCTGTGACAGGCACACTTCCTGTCCCCGAGACTCTTTTAAATAGTCAGTTTCATTTAGGAAAGCAGTTGTCGTTGCCTATTAAAAGAAATGGTCTTCAGAACAACCGGCTAATGCCAGGCAATCGAAAATGTCTTCCTATTTAAGAATGTGATATTCTGGATTTTGTTCATCACATTCAGCACCCCGGCGAATTCCTTATAATGCAAATGACTATTCACCCGCTATACCAAGATTGATTACAGTTTAACAGGGTGGATTTTTTTTTCCAAATTCTACACGATCGTCTAGGATTGATCTTGCGGGGCAAGCGTAGTCCGGACTTATCAATTATACACTGAAGAGCCCCCCCCCCAAAAAAAAAGGGGGGTACAGGCGTGCGTATGTAAATAACGGAGATATGCAACCAATCAGCGCAACGCGATACGAACGGCAGCGCATATATAAGACAACAGGTGTCTGGCGATGCTATTAGATCGGTTCCTGCTACTACAATGGCAGGTTATCACGATTTATGTGACTTTGAACGTAGTGTTATAGTCGGCGCACGATAGATGGGACATCGCATCTTCGAGGTAGCGATGCAATTTGGATTTTCAAGTAAAACCATTTCACGAGTGTACTGTGAATATCACGTATCTAATAAAACACCAAATCCTCGACAACCGTGAGTGCAACACTTCCTCAAATTGCTGCGGATTCTAATGCTGGGACATCAACAAGTGTCAGCGTACTAACTGTTCAACGGACCATCCTTGATATGGGCTTTCGAAGCTTCAGGCCCATACGTGTACCATTGTTGACTACACGGCACAAATCATTAAGCCTTGCCTGGGCCCGTCAACACCTCCAGGGGACTGTTGGTGACTGGAAACACGTTGCCTGGTCTGACGAGTCTCAGTTCCAATTGTATCGGACGGGTGGACGTGTACGGGTATAGAGACAACCTCATGAATCCATGGACCGTATATGTAAACCGGGGACTGTTCAAGTTGGTAGAGCCTCTGTGATGGTATGGGGCGTGTGCAGTTAGCGTGATATAGGACCCCTGATACCTCTAGGGACGACTCTTACAGGTGACGGGTACATAAGCATCGTGTCCGATCATCTACACCCATTCATGTCCATTGTGCATTCCGACGGACTTGGACAATTCCAGCAGGACAATGAGACACCCCACACGTCGAGAGTTGCTATCGAGTGGTTCCAGGATCACTCTTCTGACTTTAGACTCTTCCAATGGCCACCTAAATCCCCAAACATTAACATTATTGAGCATATCTGGGATGCCTTGCAACGTACTGTTCAGAAAAGATCTCCACACCCTCATTGATTGCGCATTATTATAGCCTCTATAAAGGGGTATACCTATAAAGGCTGACTGCGGTCATTTTGACCGCTGATCCAACATAGCTGCCAATGTTGTGTTTTCTATTCTATTTTTTTGCTGTCCGTGTATGAGAAGGAGGTAATCCATGTAAGAGAAGGAAGAAGACGTCAAAACGGAAGTTGAGTACTGAGAAAAAATCAGGAACAATCATCTCTCTCACAAAATGACCAAAATGAGCGAAATGAAGAAGTGGCAAAAGATGGAACAGCGTGAACTACAGTTCCTTCTGATACTGTTTGTTTAGGAAGACGGCAGCGTCACAATATGTTGAGAGAAGAGCCTGGATCCAGCACATTTGTCATTAGGCATGTAACTCTGGGTAGTTTTACTAGTGCATGGAGACTGTTCATAAACGAAAAAATTCTGCATCTCATACAACAATGCACGGAAGCAGGAGCTTACAGGCGCTTACAAGATCCGCATTGGAGTGTATCTTTAGATGAAATAGACGTTTTTTTTTCCCTTACTGTATGCCCATGGAGCTTTAATTTCTTAAGGTATTTCAATCGACAATTTGTGGTCTACGACATGGGGCCTAAACTTTTTTCATGAAACAATGGCTCGTGGTATATTCAAAGAAATCCAGATATATTTGTGCTTTGATCTGAAGTTAACCTGAACGAAAGACTTCGAACAGATCAATTTGCTCTAGTATCAGAGATTTGGAACACATTTATTGAAAATTGCTCACTCTGTTACAAAGCAGGTGCAACTATAACGGTAGATGCTCAACTACTCCCAAGTAAGGCACGTTGCTCATTTACACAGTATATGCCACAAAAACCAGATAAATTCGGGATAAAATTTGGCTAGCAGCTGATGTTCCTTCAAAGTACTTTTTGAATGGCTTTCCATATTTAGGAAAAAATGAAAGTAGACCCAATGAAGGTACCGTTGGAAAACATGCGGTATGTCGTTTAGCAGAACCATTTCAAAATACTGGTAGGGACATTACAACTGACAATTTTTTACATCATTAAAATTAGCCAAAACTTTAAGAAGTAAAGGACTTAGCCTCGTAGGCACTGTGAAACATGCAAAGAAAGAAGTACCCGAATCATTCAAGCTCAAAAAGGAGAACTGTGTTCAAGCAAAATTCTCAAGCACGATAATATCACTCTGACGGCATATCAAGGAAAGAAAAGCAAAAGTGTCCTGTGGTTAAGACACTCAACATCCTACGCTCGAAATGGAAAGCCAGTGCAAAGAAGACCCCTAAGGTTGTTAAATTTTACAACTCTAACTCATACGGTGTAGATGTGCTTGATTCGATCCGGCAAGAAATATTCAACTAAATCCACTTCACGACGGTGGCCAGTCAAGCTTTTTTGTAATATTCGGACATAGCGCTATCAAGCTTGGATCATTACAAAGAACCCACTGGTACTAAACGTCAAGCGTGCTGATTATAATTTGCAATGAGCTGAGAGCTCAGTAAAATGTATGTTCCTCTAAGACATCTTCGCTTTCCAATTTCAGTCCAAGTACAGATATAGCATCCACTATCTCAAGCGGAAACGCAAAACAATGTCAAATCAATCGATGCCGCAATAAAACTGTGAACATTCGTTCTCATTGCAAAAAGTCAGTTTGCTGCTCATGTACAAGCAAAAGTGATAACAGTTCAGTGTTTGCAGAGACTGTAAAAAGACTAATGTAAGTTTAATTTCGTAATATTTATACTTTTAAAATGTATAAATTTTGTAAATTATCATATATGATAAATATTTAAAATATTTTATGCCATAAGAGTAATTCCCTTTGTAAAATGTGTTTTATTTTATACCATTGTATTTTATTACTTATTGGTTTTATAAAACATAGTATTCCCTTAGACAAAAAAAGAAAATAAACATATTAATAAAAGCATGAGCGACTAGGAAAATTTATGTGATGAAAATGTAAAATTTAAAAGCTAAATATATTAACAAAACCTTGTTTTCAGAAAACAAACCATGAAAAAAGGTTTTGCATCAAAGGCGTTTTCTAAAATCGGCGAGGAACGGTCAAAGACCGCTCCTCGCTGTTCTAGTGTTAATAACAGTTTTATTGTATCGATATTCACAAATATAATACAAAATACAGTGACGAGATGAAAGGTAACGGAAATCACTGTTAATATAAACCTATTCCCAGATTTATATTAGTCAAACTTAAGCGCAGTTCCAATTCTACGTGATCGTCAATGTTGGATGTCTAGAGCAAATGAAGACTAGATAAATTTGCTGATATACAATATGTACGCAAGCACGCTGCATATATCACTTGGCAAGGATTAAAGCAAATTACCTTAAATGGATGCAAGCGAACACAGTGAAAAGATGCCTAAAAATTGCTAGTCACATGAACTGAAAATAACAATAGCCAAATATGAGTATTCTGAATAGCTAAAAAGCTCTAAACATAATGGAAAACGACAAAAAAATTCAACAATACTCAGAAATGTTCGAAATAGAAAATTAATAACAAACAATTTTCCCCGCAATAAAGCACCCTTTTATGGTCATATAGCAGAAAACTCAGAGTTAATTAGCCGTTTGTTTACCTTTAGGATCAAAATATTTTCCCCCCCCCCCCCCCCCCAAACCCCATATTTTTTGTTTCTGGTATACAGGAGACACTACTATCAAAGGGGTAAGAGATTCCTCCTAACTGTATCTTTCATCACTTTCATGAATTTCACTTTTAATTCACTTTATATTTTTGCATTGATAAAAACGGCATTTTGAAAACTGTGAGAGTAGTGGTATTTTCCACGATATTTTCAATCAGTTTTTAATACTTTGTTCTGTATCGTCCCGTTTCAATTTAAGCTATACATAAATTTTCTAGCTGCAGCACAACTACACTTTTTAAATAAACTCAGGACAACAGACAGACTTAAAAACCATAAAAGTGAGTTTTGTCTAAATATGATCAAGCTACATCCTCATATAATAGATCAAAACGGGGACACGAAAAAAAAAAAACTCCATTCATTCAAGAATTTTCATAGACCTGAATTTCATAATACTTTCCCATAAACAGCAGAGGATTTTTTTTCGTTACTATTGGATATGCTAATTTTGTGAAAGTGTGTATACGCGCACATATACAAACCTCGTGACCAAAAATGTCGCTAGACACTTGTTAAATGTATAGAAACCATAGAACTATTACGGGGAAATTAAACGAAAGAGTAAATTTAGAGCACGTTTTATCACTTAATTGCTTTTACAAATGAGTGACTTAAAAGGATTTTTCACAAGAAAAAGTAGCAGTGAAGAAGCTGGACATAAGCTTCATAAAATCAGAATTTATAACAGACTATCATGGAATATTATATGATTTAAAAAAACCGCGCGAATGATGTGAAATTTATAACTAAAACTACATTCAGTCTTTCCCGGGTTTTACACAGAGATGAAAATTGTGAAAATCAAGGTCGTATACATTTCAGTCCCTACTTCTAAACTAGGCTTGAGTATAATCCATTAGATTTATGATTTCCTAAAGAAGAAAAAGCAACGCGTATGAAACAATTAGCTTAAGGAAATATTCTTAAAATACGGAGGGGGGACTCAAAAGGGCCATAGTTGCTGCTGTTTTTTATATCAGTGTGAGCAAAAGACGGAAGAATTCTACTGTCCTCAAAACGTTTACCAAAATACATTCTTAAATATGGATTTAAATGAAAATGCAACTTGATCCGTTTAGCCATGTGACACTGAGAACAACCTCTACACACGAAAAAAAAAAGCAAAGAGAAAACTTAAAAGTTAGAAAAATAGAAGAAACAATATAAGCACACCCCGAATAATACGTTAATAGGAGAGTATCTTTAAATGAAGTGAAACGGTTTTGCTGCATATCTGGAAGCGGCAGAACACGTTTTAATCATCCCGACAACTTATCAGTTTGACCCAGAATATACTTTTGCTTAAGTTAGATAACTAATATAAATCTGGGAATATTTATTTTACAAGGATTTCCGTAACCTTTCAGACATGGCACAGTATTCAATATCACTATATCTGAGAGCAGAGACACGGTAAAGCTATAATTTAACGCCGCCAAACCATGGCGTTTCTAATCCCTTTGAAAAGTCCCGAGGAATGTTCTCAAAGTATAAAACACGGTTCTCTAACATGAGGATTAAAACGCATTTTCATTCATAAAAACAATATTTAGCGATACGGTGTCTTTTTTCAATACTTCGATATAGCTTAGTTTGTTTTATAATCACTATTATAAAGTTGCAACAGTTTCAACTTTTAAATTCGGGCGTTAATTAGCTGAGAACAAAATTCAACAATTTTTCCCTCTGCAACCAGAACATAAATTTACCTTCATTTTGTTGGAATCCTAGAAATCTACCCCAAAAGCGATTTGCATCTAATCACCACAACTTCGACAATATCCTGAACAAAGCCGACCCTCACACACTCCGTATATCATGCTCTCAATAAGAGTAACTTCTGAAAGGCAATCTGTCCCACAGAAATCACGTGTTCATGTATACACGGCGATTCTTTAACTATTACTTGATACAGGATAATCAAATAGAACCCGGGATCCGCCAAACGAATACTTCTCTATCAGCGGTGTGAAGTGCAGTTAACATTAATCCATTAATGGGTAGTGGGAATACAATAGTTAAGTAATCTCTTTTCCCGGATATAAATGACTGTCATGCCGTTTCACAGAGCAGCTAACAGATGATCATATTTTGGAGGACGTGAATTTTCTACGATAGAAGGGCTCAAAAAGTAAATGTAAACATATAAATCATAAAAACTGTCTGAAAACAAATATTAACGCCTCATTTGTCCTAGATATTCCCTACCTAGTCCCAAAAATACGCTCTTGAGAAATAATTAAGCAAAATCAAGAGCAAACACGATTTTTCATACATATTTCCGAAAATTTTAATTGAAAAAGATTGAACTTCAAAATTATTGGAGAGTTTTGCATTTATGGTATTTCGTAATAGTATGCGTTTTTACGAATAAAACTCTATACTTCCTTCCAGATGGAAGGGGTGTTAAAGAATAAAATGTTCAAATATTTGATACTTCTCCTATAGGATAAAAAAATTACCAAAATTTGAAAAAGAATGTATTTGAAAAACCGAATGTACAACATTTAAATTATCTGCTGTTGTCGATGAAGAATATGTGAGTTGGAGAATCTTCAAAAATTGAATTTTATGCGAAATTCGCGAAAAACAAAAATAATCTGCTCAGAATCCAAAAATCGATAATCCTGTACTTTCAAAGAAGGATTAAGTCGGATGTGCATATTTTATATTATGTCATATTATATACAAACTCACTACAAACAGTAACGAATGATGCATCGTTACCGATAAATAAAAAATTATTTTATAAGAGGTCATATAACATCTACGATAATGGGTATATTTGGTATAAATCAGAAATGTTATGGTGAAATTCTATGGCATTTATAGAATGCAGCACCCACTCCTCCAACTCCAGAGGCAGTAAAATCAGAATCATTTATATAAGAAATAGAGGAAAGGTATGAGAAATAACTGCATTTGTTTCGTTAATGCATGACTCCCCTATAAGACTAACGCTAAAATCCTTCGTGGATTAAGATATAATTTTAATCAAAACGCATAGTGCAAGTTATGAGGGAGGTTCGTAACTGGACTGTCGTGATTAACTGATGTAAAGTAAAATGACAATCTTTAGACTTACTTATAAAGTAGTTTTGTTAATTGTAGATTGGAAAGACTTAGAGGAAAAACCTGAAAATGAATTGGCTGAAAAGTTTAACAATAATACCAAAAATAAAATGTAACTCAACCGGCAAAATAGAATTATATTCTCAATAACTAATCACTTTCAAACATCAGAATAAGGCTGAATCAACCGTTAAGATCACTAACCTTGAAAATCTAAAAGTAGTCTAATAAGTAGTCTTATAATCGGTGAATGAATTGAGAGTCAGATAAAGGTGATGATGATGCTAACAACCACAAACTGTCCTCATATGCCAGAGCTTCTTGAATTGGTGGGCCGCGGAATAGTCTCAGGAGGAGGGGGAGGGAGTGGTCAAATGGAGCTGGTTCATTTAATAAAATTCCTACGTGTTTAGTGTGATTATATTATATATAAAAAACCGAAAATAAAAAATGATTATGCGGTAGAAATAAATACCACGCTGAGATAAAATTTAACGAATTTACTCAATCGAAATAAGTTATGGAACGGTGGTAAAATTTAATTTTTTAAGGCTAAATGAAATTTCTGTTATATAAATGAATTTTTCAAAAAGATTATGTACATTTAGGTATAAAAAAAGAGAAAAAGACATTTCTTGTAAAAAATTTTAAAAAAATATTTCCTAACAATAGTCATTTTTTATAAATATTTAATTTTTTTTATTCTTATTTATTTTTTAATGAAGAATATTTAATAAATCACAAAATATTTATTCCAAAAATTGCAGACTGTCTTCACTATATCGTATGTAAGGACTGCGAGTTATAATTGTTGTCCTGAGAGGACCCGCAGCTCGATAAAGTGTAAAAACCACTGCCACTAAGGTTATGACCGTTTACTCTTTTGATGTGGTGTCCAGTAAACAAACTTCGGTTCAAGCAAAATTTTTTTGTTTTTTAAGTGTATAGCAAATATATAAGAAAAGAATGACTTTACTTAGACCTCGTAAACTTACTCTTACCTCTACAATTTCCCAAATTTCAAACCTGGGGAATAAATACTGCGTAAAATTTAGATCTTCTTAGTAGTCATAATGAATTTTCATACAGGATATAATAATGAGCATGCAAATTAATGATTTCAAAACTTATGATTCTCTGCAAAAGGTACATAAATACTCAGCATACCGAATTTAGTGTTTCTAGATAAATTTACATATATAATTCTCATTCATCACCCAAAAATTTCTACTGTGTAAAAAAAAGAAATGATGTTACAGCAGGACAGACCCACACAAATACCAATAAGATTTCATGCCGTATGCATGTGTATAAACATACAGTAAATGTCATCAAGGAATTTTAAGGCCCAGATTTCGAGCCCATATATTTCACATGGATTGAAAGAAAACTTTTCAGTGACTCACACTCGACCTCGAGGTTCTACCGTTTGCTATGAGCAGCGCCCACCACTCAATATATTCCTTGGATTGGATGACATATTTGTCGAGTGCTACGATCTTTTTTAACAACACGATTGCATACTAGGAATTACAGATTAAAGCCGATCCCTAACGAATAGAACCCTCCCAATGCCAACTAGGGGACTCCAACCGGCAGAAAGTCACTGCCTTGGCCATTCGGCCATTGTCCGGCATGCAATTCTTGGAACATTATAGCATTACAGACAGTAAGAGAAACCAAGTGAATATGTTGTGATTAGAATTCAAATGAATAAACATATTTTTAAAAAGTAAAATCACTTCAAAACATCAAAAATTTCCTAAGGTAAGGAAGGTAAAAAATTTTTTACTTGAAGCAAATGTTTTTTTTTTTTTTTTAAACGATTGCACAGTCATAATAAAACAAACACAGAACGATTTTTGCACACGAAAAATTAAGAGTTTTCATATTCAACAACCCCACCACCCTCCAATTAACAGAAAAAAATTTATAATATATGTATGTGTTCATGTATTCTAATATTCAGAAAGACAAGGGTAATGCTATCACTGGCAGAATAATTAATGGCATAACAAATTTTTGAAAAAATGCAGCACATATACATTTGCATATTTTAATTGTATATTTTATAAAATTAATTCATGTATATGTAACTTTAGCACATTTTAAAAAAAGTTGTATTTTATGAACCTATCATTACATAAGGACTTGGATTTATGAGAGGAGGATGATATAAACTAATTGTACAAAATAATTATACAAAAATACAGTGTCTGGGTATATGATGGTATCCCATTATACATGCAGGCACAGATAAGGGGATACCATTACACATATATTTGACTATATAATTTTTTTTATTTATTTATAACTCTTTTCTTTCTTTTTTTATATTTATTTATAACTCATTGCTCTTGATCAGCCTAGTGTATCGTAACCAGGATTTTATTGGATAAAGGGGTACAGTTAATTTTTATATAAAATAGTCATATATTACATTTAATAGTTTTTACATGAGGAAGTACATACAGATTTCCCATACTTTCATGAGTATGTACACATTTTGAGCATAAAAATAAATTTTAGATTATTTTTTTGTCATAAATATAGATATTAGAAAGAGAAACCTTTTATATCACAGATGAGCATGATAACCAAGATTTTAATTACTGTCATCATAATTCATTTAATTATTTATTATTATTTTACATTTTTGTACAAATGCAGTTATATTCGAACATGAATTTAAACATGCATTGGTAGGTGTGTATAACTATGTTTCCCTAAACATTAATGTCAGTAGTCTTCAAATGCTACAAATCAAAATGTCTGATATTCCTTTCAATTACTTCTAGCTTGTCATTTAGTCATAAGCTACTATGATGGCAAAATACAAAAATGTGAACTAAACTTCCCAACACAATTACTTCACAATTTGTATCTGTATTATTTGAACCACACAACCAAAAACCCAAGCTATAAAAGTCAAAATAAAAGGATTCCAAAAATTAAAACCATTACAATAACATATATTTCTCCCTGTACCTCATTTAAATTTATCAGAGACTGATGTCTGCTACAAAAAAAAAAACTGAGATATTCTCTGCTTGATTACTGTTCGACACAAAAGTCAGTAACATCAGTAACAAATACTCAAAAAACACTCGATTTCAAATGAACTTTCTTATCTCAGATGCCGAGTCTAAATAACGCATCTATAAAATTTCTTCTCTACCCTGACACTAACTGAGAATTCAGAGCAAAAGAACTTCTGATATGGGACAAGACATACCGGTTTCTTTTCTATTAAGAGATTTGTAAAAGGAAAACAATTCAACCAAAAATCATTCTAAATCATTTTTTTAATGTTTTTATACATGTTTAAATTAAAATCACTTAAAAAATATTTAATAATTATGCCATAAAATAATGCTTGAGTATATTGCCTTGTCATAACTAAAATTAAAAAAAATTTCATTTTCATTTTATGAAATATTGATAAATAATATGATGATCAATAGAAGTTATGACACTTAATCTGTCATCTAACAAACACAAGAGTATATGTTTAACAAAACTAGTTTCTTGTTCAGTGACATTCCCACACTTTTTGATACTCCAAAATTAAATCCCTTATAAGGACTACTAACTTCCTTTGCTTGAAATTTTAAGGACCGATTAAAACATCAAATTTTATACTTTTATTTCCAAAAATAGTTTCTGCTAAAAGAGTTATTTGGAGATTCATTTAGCATTACCTAATAATTTGCTTTACCTGTTAACAATCTACATATTATATGGTTTATTTTATACGAAATATCAACAAAGACAAAAGAGAACCTCAAATATTAGAGATATACTGATGTCAATAATGTTTAAATTATGCCGTTCGGATCCTTTAGGACAAAATTTATCGAGAAACAATATTTCAATGAAGCCAAAAATGAATAAATAAGATGAGTGCTTCTCTAGTAAGTATTTGCAAATCATGAAACTGTAACTATACTATAATTTAAACTGACTTTCTAAAAAACACCAATAACAGCTTATGACAAACATTGTACATTAATTTTTCTCTCTGCTCTAACATATCTCTACTTATTTTCAACTATAAGGTTGAACCAAAACCAAAATGCTGACAATTGATAATTGGCTACTGATATTACCAAATCAAAACAATGATTCATTCAAACTATTTTAATGGTAATACCACTCTATCAAAAATACCCTGAATCATCACTGCAGGTGCTAGTAGAATTGGAACTGAAAACTTACCAGCTGTCAGTTAACTTTGATCTCCGAAAAATTGGAGGGTTTCTCTTAAAGCATCATTACAGGGGCTAAAATTTTCAAGACTTTTCCAATTTTTTCAGGGGGGGCCAATAATAAAGGTCTATAAGGGCTAGATATATTTATAGAGTTTAAAGGATAAAGAAAACACTGATTAACAGAGTGAGAGATCACTTGAATCAAGCATTAGACAACACTTGGAAAATCTGCAGTATCATGCAATTTGCAGAGAAATTCCCCCGAGAAACCCAGTATTTATAAGTTACATATGTCAAGATAGAAAAATCGCGTACCTCACTTGAACAACAGTCATCATGGCTCACACCCAATATGTTTTTCTGATAGTTACAATGACCAATTAGCAAATGATCGGTTTATACATTACAGCACAGTGTATTGTAACCAGGATTTTATTTGTTAAAGGGGAACAGTTAATTTTTATATACAATAGTATAAACCAAATGGAAAAAACTTGATGCTTTGTGATGTATTAATGATGTATATATTCTAAGTTTAGGATGAGGTGTTACCATGTACTCATTCTAATGCATTTGTTGATAGAATTAAAATACTGACATTTTCATCATTAATACTTTAGGTTTAATACACAAAAAAAATAAAAAATGTATACCATATAACTCATAAAAGGGTATATATTATGCTAAAAAAATATTAAATGTAAAGTATATGACTAAAAAATAATACAAGAACAGTAATAAATCACATAGTATGTATCGTAACTGAAAAGTACTTAATTTTTAAAAAATGAGAAAACTGAATTTTATTATAATTTATGAAATTACAGACTTTTTTCATAATAATATAAACAACACCTAATACATTATGAAAAAATAAGACAAATGATAGGGAATTTTGTAATCAAATCAAAATAAATTTTAAGGAGAGAGCTGGGAGTCTAAGGATTAGACCAAAAATTATCTTTAATTAACTATTAAAAATTGTCAATAATATAATATAAAAAATACTTAATACATTACAAAAATGTTATGGATGAGAGGGAATTTTGTAACGAGTCAAATAAATACTAGGCAGAGAGCTGGGAGTCAAAGGATCATACCAAAAATTAGAGTTTATAAACTATCAAAAATTATTATAATGTAACAACGAAACACATTCAATTACGACGCAACAAAACTTTTCCCCATGAGAAAATATTTTCTGACTAAGTGCACAGGAAGGAAAATTACGTTATGATTATGAATATCTTTACTTAATAAAAAGACATAACTTTTGATCTAATAATAGATTTTCAATTGCTCTTTAATGAGTTGATAAGTTTGAAATTAATAGTTACAATCTTTTTCCTTCTCAAATTTCAAGTTTAATATGTATATGACTGTAAATATGTACATATATCAATGAGTACAATAACATACACGCGTCAAAAATTTGCGTGTAAAATAAAAAACAGAAAAACTCTTTTATAAAATATATATGCTGTATAAAAAAATATATTATGTATATGTACTCATTGTGTATACACACAATACTTACATTCATGTATACAGACATTTTAGGTGACATTGATTATGTATAGATTGATTATGCTATTTGTCACAAAAGCAGTATGAAAAATACAAATTTATAAGTAAATTTAAATATTTTAAAAGCAATTGCTCACAGTGGCGAAGAAAATTAAAATATTATTCAACAAATCCCCTAGATTACATGGAAAATAATATTTTCATATTTATTATCAGTTTCAGGTATAGCTCTAGTATGTTTAATGCATCAAGTCATATACTGCTATACAGGTGCTTGAAGAAACAAATACTGCAGATTAAACAGGACTAATATCACTTTTTTTTAAAAACATGCAATATTAGTTTCTCCAAGCTACATGGTCACTAGAATATTCAAATATTGCATGTTTTGTTACAAAGTATAAAATGATTTTCAACATATTTATATTTTATTAGAATTTTATAAAAGCAAAAAAAAAAAAAAAATACAGGGATTTCTGGAACGAATCCCAGCTAATAAAAAAAAGCAGCTTTTTGGCAGTAACTATCAAATTAATTCTAACAAGACATAATTTACTTTACAGTAAAAATGCTGTAATGTAAACCCACAAACACTTGCAGAATAAATGCTACAACCCTTTTACAGTAAACAGCAAACATCAATAGTATACATGTAAACACTATCATTAGTATTAGCTCTCCCAATATTTAAAGTACAAGCAATAAATTAAATTTTTTTATAAATCAAGAACAAATTGATTGAAATTTTAAAAGGCTATGTTTATGTCTTATTTAACTCTCTTATACTAGAGTTCTCATAAAAAAATTAACTATTTTTGGAATTCAAGTACAAATTTTGTTCGAATTTATAAAGGACATGTTTATATTTTGTTAAAGTTATATACACAATAACATTTACCATTTATATCCTAATGATCTTTAAATTAAAAAAATAACTAATAAGGAGTAACCTAATAAACAAAAAAACTACGATAAGTATGAAATATACTTATTAATAAAGTCTATTTTGAAAATCATTGAATTTATTTAATTTTTCCTCGCACCCAAAAAAAAAGTCCCTCAAAGCAAACTTAATTTAAGAAGTAATGAACTCAGTTTCAAAATTAAATGTTTTTAATTTGTTATCCATATTAAAGTTTATTATATAAATCCAAGTTTGAGCTCTCAATGCCAGAAAATTTTAAAATAGTTTGAACTACAGCAATTACTTACAAGTTACTTCAGTCAACTCAATGATTATTCACATAGGAGAGTTAATAAATATCTGGAGGCCTTCAAAATAGTTTCCAGTTTGTTAAATAATAAGTTGCGGTCAAATTAAAACTGAAAGGATAATGGTAGAGTAACACCACAGGACTTACTAAATAGCAAAAAATAAATAAATAAATAAATAAAAATAATAATAATAATAATAAATATATACATACTTTAATATCCTATAGATTCCCCCGTATGTTAAAAAAATAAATAAATACATTTAGCTAGAAATTGATAAGATTTTAGTACAATCACTGATTGGAAAAAAAACTATTTTTCACCATTTTACCTAAACTACTTTAATACTAATGAATCATTCTATCTACATTAATCACTATATGAATGTTTGTTTACACTTACAATTTCTTTTTCTAATATTCATTAAAAATGTTCATATGATTCATTGGTAAATAATACTTTTATTAAACCATAGGATAATGTATAGAAACAATTTTACACACTTTTAATTAAGAAATATATCCTCATTATTTCATACCAAACTGTTCTTATAGTCAGTTTTTAAAAATGAAAGCTTATTGTTTGGTCCATAAAATATCTAAATTCGCACGCACAACACATATCTTAAATATGAACTTAAAATATCACTAAACAAATTTCGTCAAAAGGCGGTGTTACTGCTGTTATAAAACATTGCAGCATTATTTTCAAAAAAATCATGTTTTAAAAAATAACTTACATAATATACATAATTCTCCCTGTGTGAATTTTATTTCATTAAAGTATAATTTAAATTGAAACCTTTGTATTCATGCTGATAGTGAAACTGATTCAACCGTAGCAGACGATCTCGCGGTGGCGATGAGTCTTGACAACGAATGTAAACAATGTGCAATAACAGTTCCTATTTGTCGGTGTACGGCAACAGCAATTTTATTTACGATGTAAATGTTGGTACAGAAATCGCAGATGCCAGAGCACCAGCTAGGGAATTAATAAAAAATACAAAAACTATATTTCTAAACAGTATTATTAAAGACCGGGAGTTGCTGACCTTGACAGTTCATGTCTACGCTGTGAGACTAACCCTTTCACGATGATTATGGTACGTAAATACTTAAAAAAATCGTTATGAAATAACTCAAATCTTGGGATAAAGAGATTAAATACTTAAGTATTCAGTATACAACACGTACTTAAAACCGGAGATGTCAAAGTTATATTTCGTATTTCTTTTCGTGCGGTAAGATTTTAAAGTCGTATTTTTCTTAGGATGAAGGGCAAAGAAGTTTAGGAGTAGATCTGATGAATGTATGATATATAAGGTAATAATCAATATATATTTTCTACACTATCTAAACATCGGAGAGAAAAATAAAACAATTGTCAGATTTCACGATAAGTTTTGTAAAAGCCTATCTACTAACCTGAGTTTCAGCAGCTTCAGTCAAGGGGGTCTGGGTGTTGGCTGCCACCCATGCTTCTGCAAATGTTTCCATTGCAGACTGGAAATCCATCGCACTGAGGCTAAAGAATTATCACCTGGAATGTTTACATTGACCACGAGGATACTACGTCCTACCCTGACCCTTCAACAGTCTGGAAGCATTTCGAACCATGACGCCTTGTTGACTGAGAACCGTATCATGAACTCAAATACAAAACGCATGTTCACGAGGAAAATAGTGCCATAAATTCGATTTTTTTTCATGTTTCAAAATTTTACGTACAATCAACATACAATGTATGCAGTCTTCGTTAGTAGAGCTAAAGATTTCTGAAGTACAAGGAAGATCATTCATTGATTATAAAAAAAGTAAATAGTTTGGAACAGCTGAATGAAGCGTAAGGATACAACGTTGGTGTAGAGAGCAGGCTCATGTGGTTGCGACCCGCCCTCTAGTGGACGTTGGCATTCGTACCTACTGTAAAAGCGAGCAAATTGAGCGGCAGGGACGCAATATTTACGGGAAGTTTCTTTCTTGGCGCAAATGTCGTTTCTTATTGCTACAAAATTATGATTGCCAATAATCTATTCTATCACATGATAGCGAAAAGCGGTTAGATCTGCAATACGTAAAAAAAAAGAAGAGGAGCTTATTGCAATACAACCTTTTAAACATAAATGCATCAAATGGCATCAGTTTTCGATAACAAATATAAATTTTGAATTAAATTTTAAAAAGAAAACCATGAAAATACAATTTCCAGAAAGAAAAAGTTAGGAATAAATGTGCTTGCGAGCAATCGAGTAGCTAGGGCCGGAGTGAGTATTAATGACATCTGCTCTTAGCACAAAAACGTGAGCAGGCGCTTTTTGCCATAAGAAATGATTTTCGGAAATACAGAAAAAACAAAGGAAAAACCTCTGAACTGATCAGTTTTCTGTTTTAGACACAAATCTATTGTTATTTTATAAAATAATTAGCAGGTATAACGTATTAGCAATGTTCAAACATAATTTAATATATGAAGGTTTAATAAATATATCATCTCAAATATATCAATTTTTTATAATTTAACTAAGCTATCAGTGTCGAAACATGTGTGAAGGGGGAGGGAGGTTTGCGGTAAAAGTTCCTCATGTAGCTGAAAAATTAGTTGACTAATAATTCAATTCTGGTGTTTATTTCAGCCCTCCTACCCCCCCCCCCTACCCTAGGAAGGAGAAATCATTTCTAATATGAGATTCTGTTTGCGAACTACCCTTAGTACTCATTAATTCGTGATGATTCAAAATCTGTTGGATTAAGTTTTATTTACTTAAGGTAAACAGGTAAGTATTCGCAAGATAAATTCAGTGGCGTAGCGAGGGGGGGGGGGGGGGTTAAGGGGGTCTATCATGCCCGGGCGTCACTCGCAGAGGGGCGCCAAATGGTCCCCAAGACCATTGGACCATTTGGTCCATGGTCTTGGGGGGGGGGGCGCCAAAAAGGTATCGTGCCCCGGACGCCAGTTATGCTCGCTACGCCACTGGATAAATTATGAATATCTTTAGATTAAATGTACATATTTTCTTTAAATTTATCTCTAAGCAAACGATTCATTCTCAGTACATGATAAAAAAAATAAGAAAATGTGAATATCATGATACTCCCCAGTGGCGGCTCCAGTCCAGAGATTTGGGGGAGAGCAACGTCGGCTCTCAGGGTTATATATATATATATATATATATAAGAAATTAATATTCTCTCATTTTAAATTTAGGCTCATTTAGTATTAGGTCTAGGATTATATAATTTTAGGCTATGAAAAAATAATTCGCCGGACATTTTTTTTTTTTTTTTTTTTGGGGGGGGGGGCGATTGCCCCTACTGCCCTCCGCCTTGAAGCCGCCGTTGATACTGCCTGACAAGCAACAAGGGGGGATAGGGTCACGCCTAAAGTTTTTGTAGAGTATTACTTTTAAAAAGGTAATACCAGAATTAATTTGTAATTCCCCCCCCCCCTTGAAAGATATTTTAATTGCGTTGCTGGATACCCTGCTATAGATACTCCAGTATACCCTGGCTATAGATTTTCAAATAAAAGGTAAAAACCAGCCATTCCTAGTAAAAACATAATGGTTAAAATCACAATGATGTTTATGATAGTAATGAAGCTTAGCGGCTACGCAAAACAACACTGAGTATACTACGTGCAAAGCCCGATTTTAAATTTAATTAAAAGCACGTACCCAGACCTTCTTGAGAGAGCTCCCAAACTTGATAGATGTAAATTTAAAAATGTATATATTCATGTGATGTTAGATGTAAAAGGACGGTTGTTAGACTGAAGATTAAAGTGCCGAGGAGTTTCAATCAATGAACTTTACCTTTGTTGATGTTGTTTCTAATAGGGCAGCGGTGACCCAGTTGGCAAAGGCAGCGAGCTAGTGATCTGAACATCACTGATTTTTTGCCCGTCTCTGACAAATCTGCTGCCGTGTTCACTAATGGTGGCTGGTGCACGTAAAATCTGTTGTGGCTGCAATGTCCTCCAAGTTCTCAAATTTACCTCTGGAGGTGCGGGGTCAAGTGTTCTGGTCTTGCACTTGACTCGGTTCTAAATTACGGCATCGGATTGTAGGGGATATTGCTGGCCACCTATACGGTGCCGCCTTAAATTAATGGCCAGCAGTCGCGACTTTTATCTGAGAATTGATGGCGCCATAGCCAATCTTCTGGGCATTTGTAATAAATCCATAAATGTTGTTTCTAATACCCTTGGACGGAAGTATTCCAGACCAGGTCCATATAGGCTAACGGGCTGAGGGGTGTGGCTCCTGTTTATAATGGCACCACAAGGGTCGGAGTCCGATTTAGCCACGAACCACCTTAATTTTGACCGCGAACCCCGACGTCCGACATCTGGGGTATCGTACCTTCTCCCACTCTCTCTGACATCATAAAAAGACTTTCCGGTCTACGGATTTAACACGTCCATATCCGGCCTAGAGACGGGGATATTTAACGGCACTGGTCAGGATTCGATCCGAGTACCCTGAGCACCGTAAGCCGACACGCTATCACTATGCTACCTCGGGCCTGACTTAACCTTTAAAGTGTCTCATCTTACATTTTAAATAATGTTGAGTATTTTAATATATGCACTTCATTCATCCAATTACTTGTGCGTGGATTATCCGTATCCTATAAAAAATAAATAAATACATAAAAAAAAGGTTATGAACTAAATACAAACAGAATATATATATATATATATATATATATATATATATATATATATCTTACACGTAAACAAATACAAACTGTATAATAGACCTTTTTCTAGAAAAATATCTGAAGATCTGTCTTAGAGTCATTTAAGTTTCAACATGTAATTTATTTAACATCTTTGAAAGGGGAAAATTTTATATGGTAATAAGGGTTTTTTTCCTTTTGGATTATTCATATTTTCTTATTTTTCGAGTGCACCCGTGCATTAATTAGCAAGGGAACTTGGGAGTTCAGTGTATTTTAACGATCTGTCATAAGTATTTGTCAAGTCAGACACTGAGTGTACTTGCTCAGTAAACATTTCTTTGAAAAAGTTTTATGTACGTCACTGTTGAATTTAGATGCAGTAGGATCCATAGAAATTTCTAAATAAATGGGGACTTTCAGTTTTTTAAAGATTACTTTCCCTTTTTGTTCTTTCTTTTTCTTTCTGTTGTTTTCAAACAAATAAACTGAAAAGTTTGTCGCATTTTTTCCTCCCTCTTCGGTTAATAATGAAATGGGAGAAATAACTTTCCCCTTTTTTGCAGAAAGTGCATCGTTCGATTTCCCTTTTAAGTAAAGAAAAATCCGCACTTAACTCTCTGTCACACATTACTCTCATCGTTTTTAATCATTTCTTAAACAAATCATTTCACTTATATAGAAACCTAACTCGGTAATATCAACAGTTTCTTTCTGTAGTAAAAACATTCTCCCCCTTTAGATGACCGATTGAAATAATAGTAACTAAGTACGGTGCCTCCTTATATCAATAGCCAGTAGACTCGCCCTTTAATGTGAACAAATGGCATCATAGCCATTCTTCCGGGCATTTGTAATAAATAAATAAATAAATAGTGACTAATTTGAGAGCAATATTTTATGACAATAAAAATGGCGAACATTCAGCTAATAACTTTAGTAAAGAAAGTGAGTCATTACTTTCGATTCCTTTTACCATACAGAAAGGGAAAATTATTCACCTAACCTTCCCTGACCTATGAGAATGAATAAGCAAAAAAATTTCTCTAAGATCTCACGCAAGTATTGTTCAACATAAAGCGAGAATTTCCTGGGAAAGTGCTTTATGGCTGGAATTCTGTATTTATTGTTGTTTTTTACACTGTACACTGTATTATGCAAAACTGACTCTCAATTTGCACAATGAAAACATCGTCTTGGCACGGGACTTGAACATAAATTGCTGTAAACCGGAATGCCGCGCGTAGTGTTTTATACCATTAGCACTCTATCACACTCTTCGTGAAGATTTTTTTACAGTTGGTACAGTGATGTTTACGCATAGTAAACATCACTGTACCAACTCATTTCATTGAGTTTTTATATGATTTTCCCGATGAAAAATAGACATTTCTAATGATTAATTTTGACTAAAAAAACTGTTATTGAAATGGTGGGTCTGTCGTCAAATCACTGTAACTTACAAGACACAAGAATGTCGTGGGTTAAAATTTGAAGAAGATAGGTGGAGGTACCATTAAACCCAGATCAGGAAAAAGACACTCTCATTCGGGGAACGAGCTCGTTATATTTTAAAGGCTTGTAGTCATAGACCATGATCATTATGGTATGTAGAAAGTCCAAAGAACACAAAGGAAAGACTTCTTAATAACCACGATGTAATTTAAAGGAAGTCTTCCTGTTTCAAGTTCATTGTCAGGCCAGGAGCATTCGTGGGTTGTTACTATGAATTTGTGAATTGTTCATATGTGACAATCCACCCTAGTGCCCCTGGCCTGACCGATGAACTGTCAATTAGCTCGAAACATGCAGACCATCCTTTAATCACAATTGTGGTTATTATGAAATCCTTTTTTCCCGTTTGTGTTACCACAAGTTTCCCCGAGTCCAAGAATCAGCAAAAAGTCGAGGGGAGGGAGGGGGGATCGCAAGGAAGTTCTCGTCGTTCATATCAGAAAGAAAAGATCACCAAACATCAAAGCAATAAAATGGATGATCGCATGCAAAATTATGGAAATTTTCGGTCGAAACAACCTATTCCTGCAAGAAAAGGGTACAGATGTAGTATACGCAACGAACGCAAAGGGGCGATTTTTCGCCAAATCTGATGGTTGTTTGGCGGTTTTTATATTCTGGCAGGGAGGATTTTAAGATCGGATGGTATTTTTTAAAAAATTTTTCCGATAAGCTTTGTTTTACTGACCGCTACAGCCAGCGGAAGCTTTTTTTTTACTGTACAACAGCCAGCGGTATGTAGCGAAGCCAGCGGCTGGGGATTTTCTGTAATGTTTTTGGACGGATGCGTAACGGAGCGTAGCGGAGTGAAGCAAGGGTATCTGAGCGAAGCGAAGATCCCGTGTGCACCTACGAGTTTCATAAAGCCAGCAGTAAGCTTGTTTTCCAATTTATTGTTTACATTTCGCAGATTAAGCCTAACAGGTCTCCGAACGGGATTTTGGCGCCAAATTGGCGATGGCCCGTTGCGTATACTACATCTGTTCCAAGAAAAGCTTTGGTACCTCTTTTCTGTTTTGATTTTAATCATACTTGACCTGTGATGTGTCTAATCACCATAAGGATAGTTTCAACTGGCAGGGGTACTTAAAAAGATGTCATGATAGACCGCAATTTTATTTCCAATATAACAATAGAGAATCTGTCTTAAAGACTGCTATCTATCGGGAAATTTGCATCAAGAAATCCGTATTTATTCCAGGTGTTAATCAAATCAAGCTGATGAAAAGTATTAAAACTGCGAATCAAAAACGCTTCGCGGACGATAGCCGAATGGCTAGGGCGCTGGCTTTCGGTACCAAAGTCTGTGGGTTCGAATACCACTCTTGGCATGGACATTTGTAGCCGTTCAGAATCGGCTTTAAGCAGTAGGTCCCGGTCTGATTAGCTCTTGTGTAGCAAAAATTGACCAAACCATAAACTATTCGCAGCACCTTTGCTTTACCTTTCACACAATAAAAGCGACTTGACCGCTCGGGTGTCGAACTCGACTCCATCTCATTTCCTTGATATATGTGCTTAATATTAATTTATAATAATGTACAAAAAATGTGCTAAGTTTCAAATTTGTTTTCTCTTGCAGTAAGCATTAAGAGTGATTGCTGTAAAAAGCGAAACTATGTTAGAGATAACCCCCTCTCGAGGCCGCTTTGTGTTGTGATTGTGAAAATGTGTTGTTGTTGTTTGTTTAGTTCTTTTATTGTTTAAATTTTTTTAACGTGTAAGGCAAATTTAAAATGTCTTACACCTGACTCCACCAGGTAGGCACACTCTCTTTCTTTGCACTTCAAATATGTGCCGTATATTTCACTACCAAGCTATTTTAATGTTCCTCACTAATCATCTTCGCATGTACTTTTACTAATATTTCCTAAAAACTGTTAGCAAGATGTTGCTTTATTTTTTACTTACTTGGGACCAATTTTAGTGTTGTCTTTCCTGTCAGAAACTCTTGCAAACTTTCGCAAAACCTCAGAAAATTCCGTCTTGGCTGCGAGATGAATGAACCGATTTGTCTTAAATTAAGAATGGCTACGCAGGTGTAGACTTAATTAGAATATCACAACTGACGTCAGAGAAGAAATTTACAGAACGGCCGGAGCGAGAGGAGCCAAGAGTACGTGAACAGAGGAACAATTGTTGAAACTTTTCTCCTTGTGGCTGGCATAAACGGAGACTTGTTTGACGGCCGAAATAGACTACACGATTCAAGTAGCCCCTAAGGGTAGATTTTGTAAATGAATTTGCGTGAGTTTAATGGTGAGTGTGTGTTCCGTTTACGAAGCTATATTTCCCACTTTTTTGTAAATGTATTTAGTTCATAACTCGATTCTTTGCCAATGAACTTTGGAACTGATAGTAAAGTTAGACTGGCAAGGACTAGTAAAGTTAAGGATAGAAAAAATATTTAACCAATAATTCTTGACATAATCAAAATTTTCGTTTTGGAATAATTCTTTACAGTCTAAAAGTAGGTAAAGGAATATAAGGTTACATTCCAAAATTAAAAATGTGCGTTTCTTTCCACGATAATACCCTCGGTTCAATAATGACTGTAAAAGGTTATATTATCACTGTATAGAAGAGTGGGAATTTAAATTCTAAACCCCTAAATTACACATGAAACAATATGGGAGTTTCCTCCCATGTTGTATATCCAACTTACGATATGTTTATAAGGTTAAATTCTACGTTCGCATTACTAGTCTTTAATTATTCACAACACACCTAGATGAACTCTATTGACGTAGATGGTTTGAATATTCATATTTTAAAAACTTTTTTCTGTATGAATTCGTAGCAGAAGTAAATAGAAAAAAGTCTTTAAAATCATTTAAACTAGAGAGGAAAATGCATTGATAAATTACATATCTCAAGCATATTATTCAGCCTCTGTACAATACAAGGTGGAACTACTTCATAACTGATTACTATAATTAATTTATCCTTTTAACTTCAGGCCGAAGGATGTTCAATGAATTATAAGAGCGATCGATAGTAATTTAACAAAGGACAAACTATATTCAGATATCATAATACGTAGTTTCGTAATGTTTCACTGCAATAAGAATGATATGATGTATGTACACAAAAATTTTAATACATTTGATGACTATAAATTGGGAATCTTTGTAAACTGGGAAGTACTTAGAAAACTAAACATACACTGATTTTGTCTAAAAAATTGTTAAATTTAGTACATCATTATTTATAAATAAATTTATCTGTAGTGCTAAAGATTTATCCGTGTCGACAATTCTCCACCATGTGGTAAAACAATTAAAGGTTGATACAGAAGACGAAATGGATGAATCCTTACATATATATCTTTTAAAATAAGAAAATAGCACAGACAAACTTATAAAATCTGTAATGAATTTTAATGATAGCAAAAGTCATCGCCTATAAGATCTTTCCATAAGAAATTTAAATAATTCCCTCTTGAAATATATTTAAAGGAAAACAGAATCAGCCATATTTTGTTTAATGTATTAAATAGGGAGGATGCGATTACTTTGGTTGGCTACGAAATAAATCTAATTCACTTGAAATGCATATTTCGAATCATCAGTATTACAGTTTATTTTAAAAATTGAAATAAAAAATAACTGAAGGTGTTTTAGAAATTGACATAATGGGTACAGCATAAAAAATAAAACATCTTTTGCAAATCTAAGATGTTACAGAGAGACTTATTTCGGATTAACCATGTTTGTTGTGAAGGATCCACATTTGGACATTTTGAACTCCTTCTAACGTCATAGCCATTTTGTTTTTCCAACACGATTACGGGGCATAAAACGGCCATATTGGAAAAGGAGGAACTGCACCATTTTTCCAAGAAACATCGCACCCCCTGAATTCCTCAGGACGGGGGAAAGAAATTCCAGGAAATTCAACGGACATCCAATTTTCTTGGAAATAAGAGTACCACGTGGGGTCAACCCTGGGATTCGGAGCATCCTGCCCTCGATAAAAAACTTGAAGAGGCAATAAATTTACGTGAAATAACTGACCTGGGGAGGAGTTATAATAAAAATTGGGGGAGCCCCGAGTGTGGGAGAAACGACGTTCGGAGGGAGAGCGAGAGAGCGATTTGAGGTGGCGAGCTTCGAAGAAAGCCTGGGAAAAAAAAGGTCGCCCCGTAAAACTGGCGAGATGTCCCGTGTTTCAACCGCCAGCGCCGATTCGGCTACCTCCTCCATTGAAGGGCCCCATGATTTTTAGCCCGATGCCTAAAGCCTCCTCCGGTAGAAGTGCCTCAACGACCTCCATGCTCTGCTGTTTCATCAAAAACTCCCCAGGTTGGTCATTTCTTCCCCTTTTAAATAGTGCTCATACCGTTTGAGAGATTACGAGACTTTATTTCACTCGTAATGGTTATGCCGCAGGAAGCGGATGAAGTATGCCCTAATTCTGTTAAAATATGTATAGCCAAGATCTTAAATATAATATGTAAACCCGACCTTTTCTTGTAAAATATTGTATAATAAATGTTGTTATTTTTATTTATAAACGCATAGTTCCCTTTGGAGTTCACCTCCCTAATTTACACAACGCAAAGGGGTATCTCTGGTACCCCTCATAACAATGTAAATAAACCTCTTGTTACTGAATTCACAGAAAATGAAAAACGAGAAGAATCATTCAGTTTATGATTAGAGGAAAGAAATATTAGGTGAAAGATTTTCAACTAAATGTAGAGACAACATGTATAAAAAAATTGAAGTCGTTTATATTCAAAATATAGAACTACATAGGAGAATTAGATACTATAAATGCATAGATATGTAATAAATACAGAATAATAGACTACTGCTCTTAATACTGTAATATATATTTTGAAACAAGCTATTGTAACTTGATTTTTTTTCAGGACTGTAGCATAAAATGAACCCGATCTTAAAGGTAAGTTATACTAAATAGAAATAAATACTGTAGGGCAGGGGTGTCCAACCCGCGGCCCGCGAGACGCATGCAGCCCAAAGCAAGTATCAGTGTGGCCCAGAAAGTTGTAAGTTTAACAGTTGTAAAATTAAGGGCCTGTTCACATAAAATCTGTTAGCGTCAGCGTAAAATATTTTAACTGATCATATACCAATCATTGACCCATTTAACCAATCAGCGCCAACGGAATCTTTAACGCTCACTTTGACGGATTCTACGTGAACAGGCCCTTAACACTAGAGACGTGGCACTTCGGTATATCTAGAACTGCGGAGTGAGTTAGTTTGACCTCAGATAGCAAAACACATAAAATTAACAAAATTTTATTTTTGTTAAGTAAAAATGACAGTTTTCACATGATAATTAATGTTTCCCAGAATTAACATTCTATATATATATACACTACCCTACATTAATGGACCGAACAGCAAGATGTGATGGTATAAGGGAAAGAATACATGCTTTAATAGGGGGGGGGGGGGTCTTCCACGTGCTGCAATTACACTAGCAGCCTTTCTGGGCATACTTTAAACAAGGTTTTGATACACCACTATGGGTATTTGTGTCCATTAATTCTGCGAGAATGTTACCAACTCATCTGTAGATTACGGACGTGATTCCCTGGTCCGTAAGCGTCGCTCTAACTCGTCCCACAAATGTTTTATGGGGTTTAGATCGGGACTCTGAGCAGGCCTGGGAAGACGTTTTTGCATCCATATCTTGATACCACTGCTTGACAGAGGCTGCAACATGACATGGAGCATTGTCGTCCTGGAAGTAACATTTGTCCATTCCATAAAATTACCAGGGCGTGGGAAGAACCTGATTGTCCAAATTGTTCATGTATTCGTCGGCGTTCAATTTACCAGGAACAACATAAAAAGGTCCCACGCTATACTTCGATAAACACCCCGAAACAAGTACACAACCACCACCGAACTTGAGAGTTGGAACGAGGCACTCGTGTAACAGACGCTCGCCTCACATTCGCCAAACCCAAGCACGCCCATTCGACTAGAAGAGCGTGTAGCGTGACTCGTTGCTCCATAAAACAGTTTTCCAGTGATACAGTGTCCAGTTTCGACGTTGCAAACATCAAGCGAGTCTGCTGGCTTTGTTGGATGGGGTGATGTTTGGTTCGTGAGTGGCAACACATCCGTGGAAATTGAGGGCGGGAAGTTCTTTTCGCAAAGCATTAGGGTGCACCGTAACCCCTGCTGCTTGTCGAAACTCGCTGTTGATGATTTGGAGTGGTCTCTTACGGTTCTTACGAACCTCACGCTTCAGGACACGCCGATCCCGTTCGGTCAGTTTACGGGTACGACCAACGTGTGCAGTTCATGTCCCAACTACCGTAGTCTTCCACTTCTTCATGACATCACCAGCAGTTGACCGCGGCTGTGATAATTCTACATCAATTGCACGAATAGACTTGCCACTAATGTGACAACCGACTATAACAACACTTTCAAAGTCACTAAATTCCTTTCGTTTCGACATATTGTCCCAGTTTCACACAGAACTAACGACGTTACCACTTCGCATATCGTATTTAACCTTAACAGGTGACGTGCGAGCACTGGATTTTCATAAAATCCTACATGCAGTCGGATTTTATGCAAATCTGTTGGAGTATTAGTTGTTTACTAGTTTTACTGATTTATTTTATCCATTTTACTGTGTGCACTCTGTGCAGACCCTAGTAATAAGTTTTGTGGATTTACAACAAATAGGGGCTTTACACTTTGAACAAATATCCTGTGTTTTATTTTCACAGTTTGACGTTCGATATCGAATCCGTTTACGCTTGGCTTGTAGTTTGTTTTCGAATGTCATCAGCAGTTATTTGGTACTCAGATGTAACCCTTCTTTCACGGGAGAGATTAAATTTTCACGCAATTCTTCTACTAAATATTGAACTAGTTGCCGTCTAGTAATATTTTTCCAGATACAGGTCAATACAAAATCCAAGAATTGACAGCAGGAAGATCCAGAATATTTTTAAAAACCTGCACCGGCGGCTTACGGGAAACAGACTTGACGGAATACTTCCTTGCCATTTAATCAATTACACCGAATTTAGTTGCTTAGTAGTATGAAATTGTTTCAGGTAGCTTTTTCTGGTACCGATTTTCCCTCTACCTATCGAAGAAACACGGAACTTTCGGGGCGATCCCACGTGCCCCTCACGCATCGGGTGTCGCAGAGCCGGTGTCTGCCACGTCCACGAAACTAGTGATCTCGCCGTATGACGTCATACTTAGAAAAAAGATTTTATATCCTACTTGATAAAATCAAATTGTTTATGATATTGAAAAAAAACCTGTGCTCGAACTTGATGATGACAACTGGCTTGCTGATTTAGCCTTTTTTTGATAGATTTGACTGTCCATTTAAATGACTTGAACACCCGTCTTCAGGGTAAAAACCAATTTATCAATACAATGTTTGAAACCATAAACGTATTCCAAACGAAATTGAAATTATGGCAAGCCTAGGTAAATATTAACAATTTTTTGCATTTAGAGACGCTGATCAAGCATTATTCTAAAAATGGTAAAAAGTAATCAACCTTACTTTCCGATTTAGTACAAGAATTTAAAAATCGATTTCAGGACTATTAGAAAAATAAACAATTCATTCTTCTACTCCATTTACAGTCAGTTATAGATATGCCGCCAGAAATTTTCAAATGGAATGCATAGAGTTGCAATCTGACATCCAACTTAAATAGAAATTCAATCAAGTCTCTTTGTTGAACTTTTGTAAATCATACCTCCCAAAGATAAATTCCTCACTGCATAGTCATGCGTTATTCATGTTATCATTATTTGGAAGCACGTACATCTGTGAACAACTATTTTCAAGGGTGAAGCACACTAAGAATCAAATTAGAACCAAAATATCGGATGAACATCTTGAGAACTCCCTGAGAATTGCAACCACTTGAATTTACTCAGATATTGATCCAGATATTGATAGTTTCCAATATTGATGCATTAGTATGACTCCTATAGTTATCCTTTTAGTTATAAATAAAATTTAAAATGAAATATGTTAACTATATATTATACTTTTTTTTTACTCATTAACTATTTTTAATGTTAGGCATATTTTTGTGTGGCCCAAAACAATTCGTCTTCTTTCAACGTGACCCAAGGAAACTAAAAGGTTGGATACCCCTGCTGTAGCGCTTTATCTGTCATTTCTAGTTAATTATTTCTTCTTATAAAAAAAACCAGATGTACTATTTAAATTTAGATAAGTACTAAAGAAACCGTTACGTGATAGCTCTGTAAATACCAGGTGCGTCATAAATTCGTGCAAAGTTCAAAAATTCGAAATAAAAGAAGTAATGCTCGGAAAAATTTTCTGTTTGAGCCAATAGGGTTAGAGGGACATTGGATTTTTTTTCCACGTAAAAAAAAATGTTTCCAGAAGTAACCGAAAGAGGGCACTCACACATCATACTGAGACGTTTTATGCAAATCAATAGCCGGCAGCATGCTTTCTTTACCAGATCGAGAGTTGGTGGTTAAACTTTTCTACAAGAATGGTGAATCCACAACTGTTGCAGTGCGAAAGTCTTGCACGGTGAATGGACTAATGGCGCAAAAAAGCCCTATTTTATTGAATGGGATACTAAATTCATTATGACGTTTTGAGGAAACGGGGAGTTTGAAGGATCGTCCACGAAGTTGCAAACCATCCTTGAGCGCGGATCGCGTCCATGTTGTACAAACTGTCATGGAATATTTGGCAGCCGAAACATCAATGGGGAGTAGTAGTGCTCGGGAAGCTGGAAGAAGTACGGGGAATCCGGAACCGTCGATTCGACGTATTCTGCATGGAATGTTGAATGTGTATCCGTACAAATTCCAGGCACTTCGCCAATTATTAAAGGCAGATAAAGATGCAAGACAAAACTTTGCTACATGGGCTCTGGCACAAATGGGACGTAGCCCACAATGGTTGCTGAACGTCATGCGGACGGATGAAGCCCACTTTTCACTGCATGGTGACGTTAATACACAAAACAGTCTTATCTGGGCGACGTCAAACCCTCGTGAGTACCTGAGCCAGCCACTGCATTCTCCCCATGTGACTGTTTGGTGTGGTTTCACCGCTTCTTTTATTTTTGGCCTTTTTTTTTTTTTGAAAAGCCTTGTCCTGTATCCGGCAGGAAAACCTGTACAGTCACTGAAGCACGGTATCTTACGCTTTTGACCACATTAAGCCTGCATTGCAGGAAAAACATGTATTACCTGTTGTCAACTTCATGCAGGATGTTGCCCCGCCCCACATTTTACGGGATGTCAAGACATTCCTGTTTGAATCTTTCACTAAAGACCGAGTGATAAATCACGGTTGTAAGGTTCAGTGGCCCTCATGATCACCAGACTTGACCCCGGCATATTTTTGGTTGCTGGGATACTTAAAGTCTCGTGTGAACCAGGGCTCCACAACCATTTTGGTGAAACTGAAATTTGTCATTCGACAGACAGTCGCTGTCATCGATAGTGACATGCTACACTCCGCTGTAATGGGCGTAGTGACGCGCCTCATTTGCCTATTACCTTGTGTTGGTGGTAATGTTGAACATCTTTTACTTTAAAATAAATGCACAGTCTCATGTTATTGTTAGCTGTTTGATTTTTTGTTTATGTTTGCTTGATTTGCATAAAAAGTCTCAGTATGACGTGTGAGCACCCTCTTTTGTTTACTTTTGGAAACTTTTTTTTCTTTTTTTTTTAACACGGAAAAAAATCCAATGTCCCTCTGATACTATTGGCGCAAACAGAAAAATTTTCCGAGCATTACTTCTGTTATTACGAATTTTTGAACTTAGCACGAATTTATGACGCACCTGGTATATCCGATTTGGATATTTTCAAAAGTAATCTTTATTTTCTTAATAGACCCGTAATACAGCTCTTGAAAGATAATAGTTGAAGAATGACCTCATTATAAACTCACGGACACCCAAGATCCGTGAGAGCCGTTTCATTTTCGAATGACTATAATACGTTAATAAAAAGTGCGATGCCATCCACTCGCGATCCTTAATATTGCAAGAACTTATTTGGACAATCTATCATTTGCGCACATTGATAGATCTGGAAGATGGGCGTCATTGATGCGTACATTGGAAGAATGAACCTCAGTAAACTGTTAGGCGTGATTATTAGAGATAGCTGTAGAATTCAAGATTCGTATAACAGTGGAATTGGCAATACGAGAGATATTGAAAATAATGGCCAAGTAGGAAAAAAGAATACTGCTTTGTTTTAAACTCAATAACAGAAGAGGAAAGATGAGAGATAGTGACCAGCAAACTATAACTCTAATTGTTCAGAGATCCGGTAATCCACAATAAATAACAGCATCAGTAAATACCAATGGTAACGATCTAAAAGTACCATTATGGAATTTTCCTAAACCAATGTTCATGATGATGCTTCTGCCCAAAACTTAAACAACTCACTACAACAAAGCCCTGATGAAAATAAAACCGTCCAGAGGACAGTAGATTTGGAGTCAAAACAACTGATTGTCTATTATTTAAGTCTACCAATTCATCATTTATTCTTTGCCCCACCACTGAAAGTGTGCACATCTGAAACATCCAACAGAATAACTGCTTGTCCCTAGTCGTAAAACATGGTAGTAGATTCGTTACAATCTAAGTTGCTGTCCCACTGAACAGATGTACTACCTGAACGAGCAGTAAATGACAATTTCAGGAATGGAATGGAAGATGGATCAAGAAGGTTGTAGTAAGTGGCGCATTCCGAACGCAAAGCGAAGAAGAAATTCCCAGTACAGTGCGCGAGGAGAGGAAGTAAAGTGGATTAAAACAAAAGCACCGTAGTCATTCGGTGTGTCACCAAGAAGTGCCGTGGCTACTCCGTCTTTAATCTGGATACTTAATGTAAATATTGTAAATAATTTTGATATAAATACGTTGTAACCAATGTCATTTAGTATTCGAATGTATCGTTTATTTCGAATGCTGAAGTACCATCTTTTGGAACGAAGTTCATTTACGCGGCTTACAGTAGAGTGAACTCGCAGGAATCGTCACGTAATGAAAAATCGTTATGCCCCCTTCATAAGAGCTTTTTCTCAAGGATTCTGTTGCTGAATGGTTATCGCATCGGACTTCGGACTATCGCTCTACGGAGCGAGAGGTCCCTGGTTCAAATTCCCGCACAAGCGCTGGCCGTTTCTATTCCCACTCATTCTTGGAATAGCGCAGAACACACACACACACACACACACACATATATATATATATATATATATATGTGTGTGTATATATATGCATATATATATATATATATATATATATGTATGTATATATATATATGTATGTGTATATATATATATACAGTGGACGCTCGTTAATTCGAACTCGGTTAATTCGAACTTTCGGTTAATTCGAACTAATCCAAAGGCCCCAAAAAACTTGTATTGGAGTTAATGTTAAAAATATCTCATTAATTCGAACTAAGTTTTTATCACTTCGGTTAATTCGAACTAAAAATTTGACAAAAAAATCTTTTTTCTCGTTTAATGGAGAAAATACACACTGTATTTATTATTTTGTGTGTCAAAATTTCTTTTCTGTGTAAAGAGGCACATGCCTGCATTCCTAGACTATTGCATGTCCGCTAAACGTTAGTAGCTATTGTCCTTCTTATTAGTGCTAAACCGAAAAAGCAATTTTCCTTTATTTGGATCGATTTTCTTAGAATTTCAGAAAAACTAGTCTTTACTACAGATTCTAGGGAGCTGCGTCAGTTATAACTGCAGTCCAAACAAGTTAATGTGGTCTAGTTTTTCTACCTCATTGTGTGGTGTGAACGTGTAAAAATTCAGGATGTCTACACGTGGAAAGTACAAAACCCTAACTTTGGAGACAAAGGTAGAAATTTTAAACAAAGTAGAGAAAGGCGAATGTAAAATAAAGTTAGCAGCTGACTATGGAATTAAAAAAATGCCTTGTCAACTAATTTGAAAAACAAGGAGTCAGTTTTAGATTCATGGGAAAAACCAAAATTTGCTAGAGGAAGGAAACGCATGGGAAATGCGTCCCAAGAAGTTCTAGAAAAAGCTCTACTGGTATGGTTCCAGGATGTTAGATCTCGGAATTTTCCGATAAATGGACTCCTAGTGCTGACGAAGGCTGATGAATTGGCAAGTCGAATGGGTATTGAAGATTTTAAATGCAGTGATGGATGACTTTCTTGATTTAAGTCAAGGCAAATATTTCTTATCAAACTGTATGTGGCCAAAGATGTGATGTAATCGAAGATGTATGCACTAATTTCGGTAGGAAACTGCCAGGGCTTTTCTCTACTTACCTGCCGAAAGATATTTTTAATGCGGCCATAATGGACAAAGCCATAATGGACTCTATTAAAACTCTGAAAGCATTTATTCAGATGGAACCTTCCTCTGAAAATGAATTAAAATGTTTACTTCAAATCGAGAAGCTGGCTGAACAATGTAGGCATCATAAACAGAACCAAACATCCATTTTACAGTTTTTCCCCAAAGTGTAATTCATATTTTTAATAAAAGTTTACTTTATACTACATATCTTCTGCTTCATTTTATGATTAAGGTAAGTCTGTATTGCTTTTTAATATGTTTAACTTTAGATAACATATATTTTCTGGGGTTATACATACTAGGAGAGTTTCTTCTTCAGTGATACACATTTAAAGTTATATATTTTCTCTTAACATCCGATAATTCGAACTTCGGATAATTCGAACTTTTTTCTGAGAACCTTCGAGTTCGAATTAACGAGCGTCCACTGTATATGTATGTGTGTATATATATATGTATGTGTGTATATATATATATGTATATATATATATATATATATGTATATATATATATATATATATGTATATATATATACGTATATATATATACATATATATATATATACATATATACATATATATGTATATATATATATATATATATGTATATGTTACGGCCAAAGCCCGAATTCGGCCACTTCGCGAATTGGCCGGCCAATTCGCGAAATGGCTAAGAATGCTGTAAATTGGCTGGCCAACGTCCGATCTTTTCTTGATTTCGGGAATTGGCCGGCCAGATCGCGAAGTGGCATGGGAGGATCAGCCAAAGTTGGAAGAAAAAATCATTGGTACGTATTATTGGCTCTGTATAACCATAACTTCATTCTTTAAAAATTACTAGCTGCGGTACCCGCAGCTAACTGCGGTGGGATGTGGCCATTTGAGACAAAGTAAAAAATTAAATTTTTTAAATTTTAATTTAAAAACTTGTCTATTTTTTATATTTTTAAATTAGAAGATTTATATTTTTAAATTTAAAAAAGAAAACAAAAGGAGCAATATTAGCAAATTAATTTTTTAATAAAACAAATATTAAAAAATTGTGGTCACACCGTACCACCCGGTATGTGAAAAAACATACCACTACAATTTTTTTTCTGTAAAGTAAAAGTTATTAGAAATACAAAAGATATTAAAAAAGTAGTAAAATGGTCAACATAAAAAAATTACCTCTTTTCCTTTAATTAAAAAATGAATTATAAATCACCGTAATCACTTATTTCAACAAGCTGAACTTTTGTGACATTTCGAATTACATAAAAGTTTGTTGCTTCTGCATTTACAGCGGTTTGTTGCACACTTAGTCGAACAATTGCATCTCCTGTAGCCTTGGCCCCCTGTCAATGATTGGGAAGACGCTATAGTTCGTAGCGATTTTTCTTCTGTGCCTATGGAATCAAGTGTTAGTAGTTTCTCGTGCAGAATGGAAAACTCACTTCTGGAATACAGGTGTTTGAGAACGCCATGTTCTGTTCCTAGCTTGTAGAAACCGTCCTCGACGTTCATGACAACAGCAAGAAAGCTTCTTGGGTCATCGCAACCCCTGTCAACATCTGGTATGCGGATACGCACATTATCTCCAACTTTAGCTGGTGGAAATTTTGCACCTGAACTTCTCAGCATCTTTGCACCTTGAGCTTGCGAACTAGCATGAGCTCCTGACCTCTTCTTCCTGATTACTTGTTTATTGTGACATAGCCTGCAAGTAATTTCCCTCCGTAATTTATTCCACAAATTGCATGGACATCTTTCCAGCAGGATCCGCAAGAATGGGCTGCACTACACTCTTTTCCGCACACCACACAGAATATTATCGCATAGTTATTGCCGGCCAACCCTTCAGGATTTTTGGATGGTTTCACTGCCATGACAGGAGCTTCATTTCCGGATGCATTCCCTGAATTTATATCACCCTCCATTTCTTGTTCGACGTTCTCAAGGTTTTCTTCTGTAACTAGATTATTGACAACCTCTTTGGGCAGATTTGAAGTACTCAGCCCCACTTTCGCTTTGCAGCCAAACATGGCCTCATATGGCGACTGCTGAATGCCTTGGTGGAAAGAACGGTTTTTCATGAATTGAATAAATCGGAGACTCTCAGCCCAATGTGTAGATTATTTTGTCTGCATCCGTGTCATCATCATATTCTGAACATCCTGGTTATCACGTTCGATGGAACCTTGGCTTTGGCTATACCTCGGTTTCCCGTGAACAAACTTCAATTCCGGCCACATGTTCTTCAGTTCATTTATAACTTAGTTCACAAATTCTCTCCCATTATCTGATTGCAGCACGCTTGGAGAACCTATGGTGGTGAAGATATCAAGTAACTGGTAAGCAACTTCTTCTGCTCTTTTGCTTTTCAGAGGCCGTAATAATATAAACTTGGTTAAATGATCCTGGTAATTGAGTATAAACTTGTGATCTCCATCAGGGTTCGTCTGCATATCAATGAGATCCACCTGGCATCTTGAATTAAATTCTTTAAATATCAAAGGTTTGGAAACTATACCTTTCTTAGGATTGGATAGTTTGGTTTGGCATGGCTTGCATAAGCGGAGATATAATGTAATCACTTCTTTGGTTACATTTGTGTACTTAGTTTTTAGCTCCTTTTCCATCTTTGTGAGACCTCCTTGTCCAATTTTCAAGTGGGTATCGTGCAGTATATCGAATAGTTCTTCTGTGTGTGCATAATACAAGATAACACTATTATCTCCTGTTACTGGCACGATAAGTTTTTCTATGCCTCAATAATATCATATTTTCTCAGTCGACGATAATCAACACTTTGCTTTTTCTGCTTTTCCGCCTACCGGGCATTCTTGAATGAGCACATCGCGTTTTGGCCGGAACATCGTGGCCACTTCGCGAAATGGCCGGCCAAAGTAGAATATTCACTGATCGTTTCAATTACATCGCACTTTGGCCATACCTCTCGGCCACTTCGAGTGCCGGACTTCGGGCTTTGGCCGTAACATATATACATATATGTATATATAAATATATACATACGTATATATATGTATATGTATATATATATATATGTATGCATATATATATGTATATATATATATGTATGTATATATATATGTATATATACATATATATATATATATATATATATATATATATATATATATATATATATATATATATATATACATATATGTATGTATATATATATATATGTATATTTATATACATATATATATATGTATATATATATATATATATATATATATATATATATATATATGTGTGTGTGTGTGTGTGTGTGTGTGTGTAATGAATCCAAAGAAGAGGTTGAAGTTTCATACTGGTAGTCGTAACCAGTGGCTGGCACGGCGAATGAATTTAAAGTTCACCATCAGAAAGGAAGGAAGAGTCGATCTGCTCAAAGATTAGGGTGCTTTATTAGTTGACACTTAGGCGTAGTTTTTACATAATTTACTAGTCGAAGTTCTCCGGAAATCGCCGGAGTCATCACACAGAAGACAGAGGGACGCAGAGCGCCCTCGCATAGATCTTGTTGACCAGGCTGTAGCAGGACACAAAAAAGCGCGGAGAAATCTTGGGAGAGGCCAGAATTTTAAGGCGGGCTGAACTTCAATTGGTTAAAAGACTGCCACGTGATTAAGTCGCGTGATATGGGGTCATGGTTTTCGAATGTTCCAGGCCGTTCGCGTTATATAACTGTTATATAATGGTCCGCGTGTGCAATAGCTTATGGGGAAAAATAGATTTAAATTGGTTGAATATAGGTCGCAGTCCAAGGTTAAGGGGACGGTATTCTGTTGCAATAAGATAACGAATATGGAAAAATGGTGTTAGGAGTATTTAAAAGGATTAAAATTTGTTTATATATATAAATATATATATATATATATATATATATATATATATATATATATATATATATATATATATATATATATATATATACACTTATGGACAAAAAAATTAGCGCACCAAGAAATAATTGCGGGATCGTAACGAAACTTGCAATGAAGGTACATGTCGGGGAGATATGCAAACGATTAGAAATGCAGCGTGATTGCGCATTACGTATAGCCGGTAGAGGGCGTTACATCGTACTCTGTGGAGTATAAAACAGCTAACCAATGCTTGTTTGAGTGTGCTGAATCATTTACAAAGGAAGAGCTGAGATAGACATGCCATTACGCCGTGTTCGAAGACAATATAAGCAGTTGTCGCAGTTTGAGAGGGGGAGAATCGTCGGGATGATGGAAGCTGGGTGGTCAGCTAGGCGAGTAGCTCGTCAATTACGCCGTTCTGATTGTGTTGTGAGGAGGTGTTGGGACCAGTGGACCCGAGAGATGTCACGTACACGAAGACCAGGCTCAGGACGCCCTCGACAGACCAGTCGTCGAGAAGACCGCCACATCGTAAGAAATGCACGCGTACAGCCAACTGCTTCATCGGCCGCCATCCAGGCACAGGTAGCACCTTCACTAGGGGCCTCTGTGTCTTCTCGAACCATGCGAAGGCGCCTGGCTGAAGGACAGTTGGTATCGCGGCGCCCATTACGTGTGCTGCCCTTGACGCCCACCCATCGACGCCTCCGTTTGGAGTTCTTCCGCGCACGAGGAAACTGGACTGCAGCGGAATGGAACCAGGTCGTCTTTAGCGAAGAATCCAGATTCAATCTAGGCAGTGATGACAATCGTGTTCGTGTGTGGAGAGCCTGTGGTGAACGCTTCAATCCTGCCTTTGCTGTACAGCGACACATCGCTCCCACAGCTGGTGTGATGGTATGTGGTGCCATTGCCTACAATACACGGTCACCCCTAGTATTGTTCCGTGGTACCATGACAGCCCAGCGGTATGTTCATGAAATCCTGCAACCACATGTGTTGCCACTCATGCAACGGCTCCCAGGGGCCATTTTTCAACAAGACAATGCTGGGACTCATACGGCAAGGGTATCACAAGACTGTCTCCGCACTGTTACTACCCTTCCTTGGCCTGCCCGATCCCCAGATTTGTCTCCAATCGAGCATATCTGGGATCATTTGGGACGACGAGTTGGGCATCCCACGAGTTTGAACGAACTAGAGGCAAGGTTACAGCAAATATGGAACGAAATGTCTCAAGACATCATACAGAACTTGTATGACTCAATGCACGATCGTATCGCATCGTGCATTCGCGCTAGAGGGGGTCCAACGGAGTATTAACTCCTCCGTTCTTTTGCCTTTTTCTCTGAAATAAATTATCCTTTTTCTTTGATTTTTTTATCATTTACTTATATCAAAGTAGTCGTTACGTATGTAAAATTTCGTTTCATTTTGACGACTCCTTCTTGGTGCGCTAATTTTTTTTGTCCATGAGTGTATATATAATCAATAGAAATCTACATATTAAATCACGTTTAGAGTTGAAAAAATAACGTAAGGAACTTCGTTCCTGACGGGGGTCCCCCGACCGCACAATTTTTGTTTTCTACTTACTGACCCCTGGTAGTGGCACTAAGTACACTAAAAGGTTAAATTCTCCACGGCTAAGAAACACAAAAATATTTCAGCCGACGAAGTTTACCGCTGGGCAAGACCCTGCTCTTTCAGTAATGAGCCAAGATGGTTGAAATTTTGGGGTTAGGATTTAGATTTAAGCAGAAAAGAGATGTTATTATCAAGAAGGCAAACTGTATATATGATAGTTGCAATTTCTAATTTAAATTGATATCCAGTTACTAAAAAATGCTTTCAATTAAGCACTTTTCCACTTACCTTAAGTCTTTTACCAAGCTAGTCAGGACTTACGAAAATTTATTAACGCACTCCCAAGGCTTGCTAATTGCTATGTAAGGACGTACTACAACCATTAGTAATTTCAATTACATGCCTCCATATAAGAGGAATTTGCAGAATACCGTGCACTCTATGACTTACAGGAAAATTGTGGAAACACAAGCAGAAATAGAAGGATACTTAATATTTCTATTATTAAATTGTGGTTATTAAGAAGCCTTTTATTCTTGTTTGTGCATTATTTGGTACAGATGTTTATTTATATTGAACAAAAGGGATAATTTGCCAGTCCATACAACCAGAAGCATTTTAACTTGGTGTCATGAACACGAAGTCAAACAGATACGGGTGGTGTTTTGAGACACTGGACCTTAACATTACCGTAATGGGAACTTCAAAAGTGATTGTCAGATCTCAATACACCTCCTTCCTTTTGTATACCTTTCAGTCAGAAACGACTTTGATTAAACAAAATGACTTTACCTTCCTTACACAATTAGTATACTTTCATACAATGTTGAATCGCTGTTGTTCTACATGCTCGGTAAGATTCACTCATCAGGTCATTCCTCCACCCATTTACTGTTTCTATTATTTTATCTACCACCTCTAAATGAGTCGCTCACTTGCCAAATCGGTTAAGTCCATATAACAAAGAGTGGAGAAAAGTGATAAAATAGTGTACATTGTTTTTTAAAATTCCTCTGAAGATAAAAATTTAAATAAACATTGTAGAATATATTACTGCAGATGTAGCTTTTATCTGATGACATATAAAATCTATAAGATAGAATATCCTTGGATTAATCGTTATTATTATTACAATTTTTACGTGACCAAGGGACTTAACTAGTTTCGCAAATGAAAAAAGTAATAACATCCAATTCAGTCTTCAAATTATTTTTTATTACAGAAAAAATGGAAATATTTGTTTAATAATTCACAAGTGCTTACTTCTGTAGCAGTTAGACTGTAATTGACTAATTTATTTTACTTTGTTTGTGATGAAACAACACTAAACGATTTACTGTTATAATCAAGTACTTGCTTCTTCGTTTGAATTGCATTATTGCAACGATTTACATTAGAGTATGGACTTCACTTGATTGGCTCCTGAAAAAAGTTACGAATTATTCGATGGCCAAAAAATTTTAACGTAGGATTACGTTCCTCCTTAACGGTCCGCGGTAAAGCAAAATTTCAGACGTCCGTTGTCGCGAGTTATAATTTTGGCAGCGCTCTAAACCCAGTCTGTATCGCTTGGGCAAGCAGTAAACATTTAAACAGAAAAATACCAAAATGCTTAAAAAAAAGTAAGCCACGATAAGTAATTCTACGTTAATAACCCGCGGTAGTTTCGTTAGAAGAGACTACCAGAATTCATTTTTTTTTTGTCATTTAGTGATGTTAATCCTCATTATTTGGGAAATTAATTATAAATGTAATAAGTTAGGAGTCAATCAAGTTCTTTGACATTAAAATTTCAAGAATTTCAAAAAGTGGACTTATTTGAAGTGACACAAGTCAAAAAATGGCAATTTTGAGGTTATGTCATTGAAAAATATGTATGAAGTGCCCCATCGTGCACGAAAAGCAACGCATCTCTATCTCGCAATTTGTCCACCTGAGGGTAGTTGTAACAGTTTTATTGCAATGCTAGTTCAAGCTATATAGTATTCTTTAAGTTGATTTTTCTCAAATTCTGCATTTTTGAGTTGTGTCACTTTTCTTGCCGTGGTGCGATATGTAAAAGGTTAGAAAGTTATTCCCTCAAATAATAATGATCAGGCTGTAATATAGTGCCACCATTTAAACTCATGTCGGATCACGATGGTGATGATTAAATAAATATGATCCTATTTAACCAACAAACAAAAATTCTTATCATTTAATTAAAATAACAATTACTGACTGATATAGTAATATTTATTTACAGTTGAAAGGAAAACAAGGTATAATTAAGATAAGACCTTGAATGGTGGCAAGATAATCTCTAATATATTTATACAATATTACTCCCACGAAACTTTTGGATATGCAACACAGGCAAACACAGCTTCATATATCTTCCATTAATTTATTAATATCTAACCATTTAATAAATGTGTCTAATGCACTTTGGATTATAACAAGAGAAGCAAAATAAATAAATAAAATAATTTTGATAATTATTCAAATATAGCAATTACATATTTAAAATTAAAACATGCCTTGTAGATAATTTTTAGGAAAACATTGCGAATGTTTTAAAAACTCTGAAATTTCCTGCCTCGAGACATACGAACTACAAACTTTTCAATCTAAAAGCTAAATTTGTTCGTTGGTCGTAGACAAACTCTTGGACTAATATTCTTAAACAGTACGAAAATCACTAGATAACCGAAATTAGACTAATACGATGTCATTAATGGAGCGTTATATTTGCTTAATGTACGTTAATAAACCTCGGTCTTTCTCATTAAGCGAAAATTCCGTAAGACATAATAGCTTTAAATCTCCAAAAATCCAAAGCTTCCCCTACTTGAAAGCTCTTTCTTATGGTGGCTTCTATGAGGAGACAGTTGTTGTTAATAAACTTACATCCCACTCCTATAATTTTATCGGTAACCTTGATTATTTTGGATTAAAATTTAACAAATATTTGGTGTGTGAGCAATTTTATGTATTTTCAGTGAAATTTTGAAATCTTTAATGCACTAGTTTTAAACACATACGATGATAAAATGACATTTGACGATGTTTTAAAAATTCTATGGAAAAATTAATTAATAGAAAAATAAATGAATAAATGAAAACTCCATAATAATAAAATAAATTTCCATATCCCTGGAATTAATTGGTCAAACAGAGTGGGATAAAAATATGTTAATTCATCCCATAAGAATGCGGACTGATTTACTTTCTAGTCAAAGATTTTTTTTTATTTACATTTTTTATTGGAAAATGGATTGGTACATCTTTCTTCTCATCCATAGAGGGAATATAAGGAAATGAAAATATAACTTATTTTGGTATGTTGTTGCCGGATAGGGTTGAAAATCGGCTGACTTTAACCACTGACTGTTTAGAAAGTGAATTTGACGTTTCAATCTGATGACCAACAATATGTGCTCGATTATCGCATACTCAGTTACACTTTCGGAGAAAATCGATTCCACTTAATTAGTGTTAAATTAAGTATATAGCTGTCCTTTACTCATTATAGATATTTCTTATTCTGTCAGAGAGCGTCAAAACGTGTATTTAACATCAAAAACACAAACCCACTAACACATGGACAAACTTGTAAACTGATACCTATAGAATTTTGCCATTCATGAGATTCTTTCAAAATTCATTGATGAGAAAACTTGGTCATTCGCATAATGACCGGTTATTCGATAAATCCAGGCGCTTCAGTGGCGTCATTTGGAAGGACGTTATCTGATAATTTTGTCTTAGCAATATAATATGGCTGAGCTAAGACAAGATCAACATATTCATACCATTTAACTACAAGAGGCTTGAACAAATCTTAGAGGGCTCAACGAGTACGCTGCGTAGCGCAGTTCTCGTATCTTTCTGATATGTCCAGTGTCCTGGACGTATCAGAAAAAGATAGAACATGTCTAGATAGAATATATCTAGATTTTTCGAACCTTACGATCTTTTCAGTTTTACTGCATTCCAATCTTTTGAGCTGATTTACAAACTTAAGTCCACTTTTTATTTGCTCGCTAACATGAGGTTTCCTTATAACAAACGATCTATTTAGCAAAAAATCCATCCTTAAAGTGTTACTGCTGTAGCTAATTCCCTTGGTCTTGTTTTAACCTAGACCAAGTGCAATAGACCATGTTGAATAAGCCTCACTGCAACAAACTCATCTTCATCCAAGAACGGGACTGCGAGACACCAATACGTACATTCAATAATGTGGGAACGAACAGCTGAAGTTGAGCAGCAAGGGCAGTTTGAAAAGTTCTTAACTCTTCTCACTAAAGTCATAGTCTCGTAAACCCGCTTCTCAGTCTTTCCAGAGCAGTCTGGTGCAGTCATGGACTTTTCAATTAATATCTCTGAGCAAACACAACTGTAATGACAGTACAGGGCGGTTTGCAGAATATCAAGGACGTCGAAGAAGAATAATCCACCTTTTATGGTTTTTTTAAAATGTATTCCAAGTAAATTTTGGTGGCAGTGAGGTCTCTGTTTATTGGGACCATTGCTCGCAACCCTCCTTTTTCTGCAAATCAGCTGTTTTGTTACCACATAAAATTACGTGAAAAGGTATCCACTGCATACAAATAGGGCCCATGTGCCCCAGTTCAGACATGAAGTGGTTTCTTAAAGTTCCTCGCATAGATCTTGTTGAACCTTGTTAGGGAATACAACTCAAACAATACCTATCAAAAAATTAACCTTACCAAAAAAAGAAATAGATAATAGGATTTTAGCCTTTAGCAAAAAATTTAAGTTTAAGATTAATAGCCTAAAATACCCTTACCTTTTTCCTACCATTAAATTCCATAAAGTACCTATTAAATTTAGGTTCGTTACACGTAGTACATATTGTTATAACACTTTGTTCAGTAAAAAGTTCTTTAGCTATTTAGAAATCATTCTAAATAAAATCAGGGTTACCGAAAATAGCTTTATTATAAATAATAATCAGGATGTTCTACAATTTGTGAAGAGTAAGAATATAGATAGCATACACACGTTTGATTTTGAAAACCTTTTTACCAGTATTCCGCATGATAATTTAATGAATATCTGTTCAAAAATTCATGATGCTTATCTGGATAGTACTTTAATCTTAAAATGTGACTGGATTGATTTATGTAAATTTAATATTTTTTTAAAACTACCTCTTTAATGGTTTCAGTTTCTTTAAACAGATAAAGGGTATCCCTATGGGAAATAGCTTTTCTAGTGCCTTTGCAAACATATTCTTACATTCTTACGAAACTAAATTTCTTAACTCAAATAATGTTACCGGATTCAGGTATATTGATAACCTCGTAATTTTTAACTGCAACGATTTGGAATTTCTTAATCAAATCTACCCAAAGGAACTAACTTTAAACCGGACTAACGATAATAATCTTTGTGCGACTTATCTGGATTTAAAATTAAAATTCAAAATAGAGAAATAAAAATAGGGATATATGATAAAAGGTTAGATTTTAACTTTGAGGTTATCACGTTTACCAATTTCCATAGCAACTTGAACTATAAAATTTATTATAATATTTTTTACTCACAACTATACAGAATAAAAAACATATGTAACAACGCTGGGGATATTTTCGAGGCATGTAACATTTTCGAGAAAAACTTAAGTAAGAACAATTTCCCTAAAAATTTCGGCAATTTAAAAGTTTTAAAAAATGGCATTTAGACTCGGGAATTTTTAAAGAGTTTAGGATAGTGTTTATGTTTTTATTTGTTTAAGCTGTTATGGGGAGTGGCGTTGTAGTATTGTTACAATGACGTAACTACTAGGATAAAATTGGCTGCTGTTTCGCCATAACCGTCACTTACAGAATTAGGGTATGTAGGCATCTTTGGCTTTACATTTGGATTATTTGTGTGCTTGCATGTACGGTGCGTTGAGCCCTTACTGTAAGTTGTGCTTGTCTTTTCATTTTCTTTCGACTAAATGTTTCCATGGGGAACTCGGGGACTTGGGATGTCTTTTGGTCTTACCTGCATCCTATTCAGAAAGTACCCTTTGAGGTAACAGATTTGGTTAGGCTCCCTGATGACGAGACCTGTCGGTTACCTCTATGTCTTTTTATGGTTCAGTTCTGGCACTAATACAGAATCTTGCCTCTGGTGCGTGGATGCCTTGAGTGCTTGATTTCTGTTTGTTTTTTGTCTATATTCTTGTATTTATCTAACTCAGTTGGATTTTTTGTTTTTAGTTATATTTGTATATTTTCACTATGAGGATATGAAGCTTCTGCGCTATCCAAATTGAAAAGTTTTATGTTTTCTTTGCTAGGGTAGGTTTTAAGTTAAATTGTTTTAGCAGTCTATGCTCGCTTTTTAATTCTTGTTTATTTGATTTGTTTATATTTTACATTGTCAAATATTGGCTGATTTTTTATGGAATGATTTTATTTCTACCGTAATGGAAAATGATACCCGAATGCCGTATGCCAGTTTTAACCACCACTCTGCCTCATTTCGACGCATTTGTCAATTTTCTGTCCGCCTAAATCCCAAATGGGATCTCAAGAACCATCTCTATTTTCTAGACGCACGTACTTATCTTAATACCTTATCATCATCTTCCTTATTGGTCCTCACACTTTATCAGCAAATATGGGCTTGGACTGATTTTTAAGAATGCTAACAAAGATGGGGAAATATGTACTAGGGTTCCATTGCAATTTGTCATACAATCTACTCTGCGTTTGGAACGCATAAAACCTTTCTGAAATTCAAAGACAGTTTAGAACACTAGAAGTTTTTACTGAACCTAAACAAGCTGTTCCATACGACATCACTCACATAAGGACATGCATCCAGTATTCTAACATGACTCCATTAGCGCCCTTTACACGTACGTTCTTTCCAGCGTGAAACCACGATCCCGCGCGATTGAGTACACGCGTGAAGGTGTTGGAGAGGAAGGGAAAGCTGCTTTGGAGCGTACTGCAAGTTTTTCTGTACGCTCCAAGCACCCGTACGCAATCCCGTACGCTCCAAGCACTCGCGAAAGAACGTACGTGTAAAGGGCGCTATTGTCTAGAAAGCAAGTACTAAACTGTATTAAAACTATCATGTAACATTAGTTACCATAAATATTTCTTGCATTTCCTGTCTCTCATTTATGAACAGCAATTAAAAAAAATCTCCGTTTGTAACAAAATGAATTGTAAAATTCGAAAATAACCCATTGCATTTAACATTTTAAATCAAGCTAAGTTTGTCGGGAAATATGAGATATTTAATTCCATCCGATAAAATTTATTTGAAATTCAATATTTTTGAACAGAACTTCGAGAATCAGCTTACAACTCATATAAAATATTATATTGTTAATTCGAACAGGATATTGTACTTTCATAAATTCAATGAATTTGATACAAGGTTAAAATGCAAGCTTTAGTGTTCATGTCTTTTTATCTTCCTGATACTACATATATAAATTTGACTTAATAATTATGATCGACAGGAGAAGAGAAAGACGATTGCAACATTCTTAATAAGAGGGCTAAAGATAAAAGTGTTAATATTATATACATTTAAGCATATTTTTTCGTGGGTTTTTTTTTGTAAGCATATTTTTATTTACAGTTAATTTGTCACATTTCTCACATGATATCTTTTCCAACTCGTAAAAGGAGGCTCACTGTGGAGAACTTTCAAATGAAATGAATGGTTTTATACAGCAATTCAAAAACGAAGCAGTCTGATACAGTAGCAATGTTCCCATTGGAAGATTATCTACCATGTTGTGAGTCATATTTTTGTAGCATGCTAGGAAAACCTCGGAGAAACCTGGTATACTCATCCAAAAATAATCATCGGAATTTAATCTCCAGAGCCATGTGATTGTAAATCAGTGTTGACAAACATTTAGTCACTAGTAGAGAAGCTCACCTTATACAGTGGTCAGTGTCACGAGCTTTCACGGAGTGGACTCGAGTTAAAGAAAGGGTCCACTCATGAGTCAGCAGCATTTAAAACGATTACTCTTGACGTTCATTACTAGAAGCTGGTCATGCCACGCGTCGGACTAACGTCGCATGACCCAGATTGGAAGTTATCAAGTTTAAATCTTTTAAGCTGCCCACAGCGCAGATTAAATTATTCATAATCCTAATGCCCTAGATCCCAGGGGGCTCTATGAGTCCATTAAACCATTAGTTAAAAAAAAAATTCAGGTAGTCTCTTCTAACGAAACTATCGCGGGTTATTAACGTAGGAATACTTATCGTTCCTTACCTCTTTTGTATGTGTATATGTATGTAAGTGTTATGCTTATATGTATATATATATATATATATATGTATATATATATATATATATATATATATATATATATATATATATATATATGTATATATATATATGTATATATATATATGTATATATATATGTATATATATATATATATATATATATATATATATATATATATATATATATATATATATATATATACATTCATGGACAAAAAAATTAGCGCACCAAGAAATAATTGCGGGATCGTAACGAAACTTGCAATGAAGGTACATGTCGGGGAGATATGCAAATGATTAGAAATGCAGCGTGATTGCGCATTACGTATAGCCGGTAGAGGGCGTTGAACATCGTACTCTGTGGAGTATAAAACAGGTAACCAAAGCTTGTTTGAGTGTGCTGAATCATTTACAAAGGAAGAGCTGAGATAGACATGCCATTACGCCGTGTTCGAAGACAATATAAGCAGTTGTCGCAGTTTGAGAGGGGGAGAATCGTCGGGATGATGGAAGCTGGGTGGTCAGCTAGGCAAGTAGCTCGTCAATTAGGCCGCTCTGATTGTGTTGTGAGGAGGTGTTGGGACCAGTGGACCCGAGAGATGTCACGTACACGAAGACCAGGCTCAGGACGCCCTCGACAGACCAGTCGTCGAGAAGACCGCCACATCGTAAGAAATGCACGCGTACAGCCAACTGCTTCATCGGCCGCCATCCAGGCACAGGTAGCACCTTCACTAGGGGCCTCTGTGTCTTCTCGAACCATACGAAGGCGCCTGGCTAAAGGACAGTTGGTATCGCGGCGCCCATTACGTGTGCTGCCCTTGACGCCCACCCATCGACGCCTCCGTTTGGAGTTCTGCCGCGCACGAGGAAACTGGACTGCAGCGGAATGGAACCAGGTCGTCTTTAGCGAAGAATCCAGATTCAATCTAGGCAGTGATGACAATCGTGTTCGTGTGTGGAGAGCCCGTGGTGAACGCTTCAATCCTGCCTTTGCTGTACAGCGACACATCACTCCCACAGCTGGTGTGATGGTATGGGGTGCCATTGCCTACAATACACGGTCACCCCTAGTATTGTTCCGTGGCACCATGACAGCCCAGCGGTATGTTCATGAAATCTTGCAACCACATGTGTTGCCACTCATGCAACGGCTCCCAGGAGCCATTTTTCAACAAGACAATGCTCGGCCTCATACGGCAAGGGTATCACAAGACTGTCTCCGCACTGTTACTACCCTTCCTTGGCCTGCCCGATCCCCAGATTTGTCTCCAATCGAGCATATCTGGGATCATTTGGGACGACGAGTTGGGCATCCCACGAGTTTGAACGAACTAGAGGCAAGGTTACAGCAAATATAGAACGAAATGTCTCAAGACATCATACAGAACTTGTATGACTCAATGCCCGATCGTATCGCATCGTGCATTCGCGCTAGAGGGGGTCCAACGCAGTATTAACTCCTCCGTTCTTTTGCCTTTTTCTCTGAAATAAATTATCCTTTTTCTTTTATTTTCTTATCATTTACTTATATCAAAGTAGTCATTACGTATGTAAAATTTCGTTTCATTTTGACGACTCCTTCTTGGTGCGCTAATTTTTTTGTCCATGAGTGTATATATATATATATATATATATATATATATATATATATATATATATATATATATATATATATATATATATATATACATGTCAAAATTTAAACGCATTTTGGTACTTTTCTATTTATCTGTTTACTACTTGTCGAAGCGATATAGACTAGGTTTGGCATGCTGCCAAAATTATAACTCGCGAGGATGAATGGACGGACGGTTTTATCGTCTGAAATTTTGCTTTCCGAAGGACCATTGTGGAGGAACGTAATCCTACATTTTAAACACACAATAGTGGTCAAACATACAAGGAATACTTCGAAAGGCTCCGCCTTTAGTTGGCAGTACATTAGAAGCAATTGTTTAAGCAATAAAGGGAAAGTAACACGTAGTTATTGCTGTGTTCCACCATCAAATGAGCAATTGAGTAAAGAGGTAAAACACTGCTGGCAACGTGATGGAAGTCAAATCGTAGTGTCTTACTCAGTCCCAAATGTGCCTGTGTGGAGCTCATGAAACACTGAGCATATTTTGACAAACCAATCAACGTCTGCAAAAAAATCTCAATCAAGTATACCACAAGAAGACGTCCGAGGATTTATAGAGTAATACGATGATACGATAAATGTAGGCCATTTCTGTAAAAGCAGCTAGAGAAGACCTTATTTTCTAGTAATTTCTTTTCTTTGGCACACACAGCTTTGATATTTGTTTAAATATGATTTTTTTTTTGAAAAGTTTCATTACATATTCTTTAAGTTCTTATCTCACTTTGTAAGTTTTCAGGGTGGGGGGGGGGAGTTATTGTTTTGTATGAAGAATATCCATCGGAATTTTATTAATTTATAATGAAATTTCCTACGTGCATAATGAGGGAGGTAAATCAACAGAGTTTCTTCAAAACAATAGTAGTATATAAATTATTATATTCCACAATCCACTATTTAAAAATATTAACAGAAACTGAAAACATCGCGCTGTTTTAATGCGAAGTGAGGATGTTATTCCTTTAAGCTAAAGCTGAATGCAAACAACGAAGGTTAATCGCAAGGAATAGGATTAAAATTCCCTCGTGTACTCGTCTAATCCACCGTGTTAACACTAAGGGCAAGTAATCCTCTCCAGGGGATTAATTGCAATTAATTTTCGACATCTGAATCCAGCTTAATCTAGGACACGATGATTCTTTTTATCGATACATATAAAATTATTCTTAAAAACTGAACGATCTGGCAACGTAAATATGATTACTTAAAATGAATTTTAATCAGAGTCGCTCGATTCATAATCACGTACTATTGTATCCCAAAGTCACAAGAGCTTACACAATTACATGTAGCCAATTGACTTTGTGAAGCTTACTTTCACAAAGTAATGAATTGGACGAAATATAGATTAAACATTCATACGACGTTTTATAAAAATATTTTTATATTTCAAGCAATACGTCTCTTTTTTTTCATTCTTTTCTTTCGATATTCTATTCAATGGTTCTCGGATTTATTTTTTGGTGGAGTTCGCATCCGATTTTCAGAACATTCTAGAAAACATAACTTTATTTTATATTTAAAAAAAAACCTCCCATCTCCCCCGGTCCCCCTGACACACACACACACACTTCCTCATTGAAAAAGGACATTCAATGAAAGAAAAATATTTTCAGTAGGAAAGTATATAACTATAAAAATATATAATAAAAGAAACATTAAAATAAAAAACACCTCTAATTTTATAATTGCTACAGAACTTGTAACTATTGGGGGGAAAAAGATTAATGCAAAGAACGTTGATCTTACTTGGACTCTACTCCCCTTGGAAAATCTGATTTTAATTATAGACAGTTCTGATTGCTCAGATTACAGCAATAAATATATCTGGATATAGCAACAGACTGGATCGAACCAGTCTATTGCAAAATTCAGTTTTGTGTTAGCTTATGTATAAAAGCCAAATTCCAACAAATATGGTAGAACTCCAAAAGCTTCTTTTTAATGAATCCGGGTGTTCTTCAAATATAAGGAACAAAAAATTTACTACAAAGATTATACAAATTTAGACTTTAACTGAACATCTCAAAGATTTTCAGTTAAATTTTTACGTACCCCTATTTTAAATCCCATTGCTTTTACTTTAACTTTAGGTAAATATTGTACTCAGTAATTATGTTTATTTTTCCAATTTGGAAAAGATTCCAGTTGCAGATTCTACAGAGGCTGTTTCACACATCTTTTAGACGATTTTGGTAAGCGGTAATAAAAAATCGTTTGCTGCAAAAGAAATAATTGAATTTTACTATGTTTTTAAAAGTCAAAATTATCGTCTGCTGCTTGAAAGTTTTGTTTTTATTCAAAATGGCGTTTTTAACAAAGCAGTGGTTCGAAGGGTACATTTATGCTCTTTCCGAAGAGAAATATGCATACTCCGTTATCCAAAAACGATGTGAGAGTCATGGTTTTGTGATATCTAAAGCGTCGATAGGTAATATCGTCAACAAGAAAGGAAAAAACGTCAAATTGGAGCCTCAAGTGGGACAAAAATTCCAAACAAGTATCCAAGGAAAAAACGGACATCTTCGACTATTGCAAAGGTACATTGTTTAATGTTAAAAGAAAATCCCCCTAGTCAAAGGACAGTTGCAAAATCATTAAAATGCTCGGTGTCCACTTTAAACAAAATGATAAACGTTGATTTAAGTCTTAAGAAAGCGAAAAAACGCAATGCGCATCGTCTTCTTCCAAATCATATCGCTGAACGCAGGACACGCTGCAGAATTCTATATGAGAAACACTTATCCAAAGAAAAATGGAAAACAATTGTCTCAATAGATGAATCATGGGTGTATTTAAATGATTGCAACAAAAAAAGAGCCATTTATTATCATAAAAGGGGAGAAAAAAATTTAAGTACATGGTTCAAAGAATCGAAAGAAAGTTTTTCTAAGGGATTCATGATTGTTGCTGGTTTTTCTTAAAATGGCAAGTTAAAAATAAAGAGAGTGGAAAAAAAATATCAAGATTAACTCCAAATTCTATCAGGAACATATTTTATCGCCAATTTTTCTGAATGAAATACCATCGCTTTACCCACAGTGCCATCAATCTGTGAGACTCCATCAGGACAAAGCTAGCAGTCACACATCAAAATCCACTGTAAATTTCCTAAAAGAAATGGAAAAAAAACTGGTATCAAGGCCATACCCTTCACTGATATCCCTACTAAATCTCCCGATGTATCACCTATGGATTTTTGTGCTTTCGGACTTTTAAAATCTGCATTATCCAAACGTCGTCCCAAAACCCTTACAGGACTCTGGAAAGCTGTTCAGGAGGAATGGGATAGAATACCTCTTCTGACACGTCAAAAGCATTATTATCCTGGAAATTGTGATGTCGAAAGATAGTTCAGAATAAGGGATGTCAAATAAAACATTTAAAACACAAGAATTTTATGTAATTTAGTTTTGTGAATACAATATACATCGTCTAAAAAATGTGTGAACAGCCTCTGTACTAAGCCTGTAGATAAAATGTTTAATATTGCAAAATTTAACCTCTTTAACCAGTTCAGCTTCTTAAAAGAGGTCACTAAAGACCAAAATAGGTGGGAAAGGATTTAGTTTCTTAGACATTTATGAAATTTTATTAAATGATGTATTATCTCACGGAATCGTAATTTTTTTTTTTTTTTTTTTACCGTAACATTTTTAAGGAAAATTTGGACTTATCGGATCTCCTCTTTCTTCTCTCAGTCTGGATATAATCTTCCTTTTTTTATTCTTTGCATAGTTATCTATTCATATTATAGAGCTGACCTTTGCCTACTTAATCGACTGCCTTTTTTTTTCTCGCCTTAAAATAGGCTGACCTGGGAATCGAAACGAGATTTCCTGCTTTTCAGACATTTTAACGGGCCATCATTTGATGAATCCCAGCCACGACTGTCTACCATGAACCTCACAATACATATTCGATATTTTTTATCAAAGAAAGTTAAATGCAAAGTTATAATTTCGATTTTCAACCCTTTATTCAAAAGTAAAATGTGATGTATTCTGCAACAAAAATAAATTTAAGTTTTTTATTCATCTGTTTAAAGTATTTTTATTCTAGCTATATTTTTTAAAATTATTCTAGCTAACTTTTATTAAAAATTGAAAAGAAAAATTAACGTGTTTGAGGAAAATTACTTCCATATTTCAAAAGCTAATGAATTTAGAAAATTACGAAAACTTATCCTATAACATGTTAATGTTGTTGTATAATTTTATATTGAACGAAAAATGTTATATATTATTAAGCGAACTGAACAGCAATATATATACTCGTCTTCAAAATTTCTAATGATCAAAACACGTTCTAAGCTTATTGTGAATCGATGGAGTATACATGCATAACACTTCGATGTTGAGTAAATGACCATATATAACGTAATATTTACTTCAACAGAGTATATTCTTTTTCTGTCTTTATGAAATGTTTTGAGAATTGACTTACAGGAAATTGAGTTTCAGTTAATAAATTTGTTAATATTTTTACCTAGTAATAGGAACTGCTTGAGTGCAACGCAATTCTGATGAGTATTTTTTTAAAGGGATAAATGTATCTGGTTTCTTTGACTTGTTCAAAACCTTAATATATGATTAAATCTTCATAATAAAAAAAGTATTGAAAACAGCTATCTAAATATTTATAAAAGTAAATCACGAACATCCTTTTTTTCTAAAAACAGACAAACATTTTAAACGGACCACAGAGTATTAAATTAGAAAAAATTGTGTCAGCTGCTGAGAAATGTGTAAAATTGTTTTAATATATATATATATATATATACAGTGATTTCCGCTTATAAGAATCACGTTTGTTATTACTGTTTTTGATTCTTATAAGCGGTTGATTCTTATAGCCGAAATTTAGGTTTTTGGACAGGCACACACACACCTATATATACATATATTATATAATTTACCATAAAATACTCTTTAATTTACGTTATTTATCTTTTATTAAAATTATTCTTTATAATTTTTTAAAAATACAACTTAATTTCTAGACCTATAAGTAGATACACATGATTATGATAAGAGAAGAAAAAATCCAATATTTGTTACAACATACCTGCTTAACAGTTTAACATTTCAACTACAGGAAGGGTGCAAGAAAAAGTTTTCTATGGTAGTTTGACGTAATGAAGTTTTCAGGAGGCTGTTTATATGATACTTCTTTCAATACCAATAGTCTCAGACGAAGATTCACCTTCTAGTTTACGTTTCAGGGTTTGATAACGTGTTGAATCTACTAATGTCACATTAGCCTAAATAATAGTGGACACTTCGGTGAAGATTTGTGTGTTTCAGGGTCCAGGAAGCAGCAACCAGGATCTGGGAGGTGGGGAAAAAAGGAGTCCCTGTCTTTGTTTGTGAGTGGAGAAAAGTGAAATCGGATCCGGACGGGCAGGATGCCCCTGGGTCAAGCTAATAGGACAGTGTTTAGCTAAAGCATAAGGCGAAACTATTATGTTATGTCTAACAAAGAAAGGGATGCATTTTACGACTGCATTCCATCCCATCTTATCACTCTTACTTAAAAAAAAATAAAGTAAGAACTTCTTGCCTTTTGAGGGTTTAAGTGGCTTTATTGGAAAAATGAAAGGAAAGCGAAGAGTGTAAACTGATTCTTAAAAGCGAAAATTTTAACATGGAAATAATACATTTGTTTTTGATTTTGCGATATTGATTGTTATAAACGGTTGATTCTTATAACCACTGATCACTATAAGCGGTGGTTACTGTATATATATATATATATATATATATATATAGGGTGGTTTTTTTAAAACTGACACTTTTCAGAGCCATCTGTACCGCGTTCTATCAGCCGGAATTCCACCAAAATTGATAGAGGGACTAAAGACGAGGACATTGGAAAGAGTTGAAAAAAAAATATTAAAAGTGAAAGTGAAAAAATATTGAAAGTGAAAAAAAAATATTAATTCCAAAAGTCACCAATAGGGGAAGATATGACGCTTTTGTTTTCGGCGCACCCGAGGATTTGCATAAAAGGCAAGTAAAACATCGAAATACAAATTCACGACTACGTAGTCGACAGCAGCGCCAGTATTTTGGGCTATAAAGATAAGGGATGAATACCGAAAAAGTTGTAAGCAGACAAAAGAATAATAGCAAATAACTTTCCATGCAACACAACTTTATGCTGCAAATTCACTTCTCCCTCCTTCAATGTGACCACAGTCCTGGTGGACGACACATTGCATCCTGAACACTACGTTCTCTACGACCAAGCGTAACATGTCACCAGGAATGTTCATCAAATTCCGGGATATGTTGTCCTTTAGGGCCGCCGAGTTAGAGACTCTACCAAGATACACCTTAGACTTTAAATAACCCCACAGAAAGATGTCACATTGGTTAGGTCTGGGGAGTGAGGTGGCCATGCAAGTGGAAAAAAGCGACTGATGACCCTTTCTTCTGTAAAGCGAAGGCGCAACCGTGATTTTTATAGCCCAAAATACTGGCGCTGTTGTCCACTACATAGTCGGGAATTTGTATTTTGATATTTTTTTTTGCATTTTATGCAAATACTCGGGTGCACCGACAACAAAAGCGCCATATATTCCCCTATCGGCGACTTTTGGAACTAATTTTTTTCACAAAAACTCTTTTCCATGTTGTCCTTAGACCCTCAATTAATTTTGGTGGAATTCCGGCTGCTAGATCGCGCTTCAGATGGCTCTGAGTAGTATCAGTTTAAAAAAAATCACCTTGTACATACACTCATGTCCATAAATTAAGAATAATTCAGAATCACACGGAAATCGAACTCTAAAGTAAAAATTTCACCTGTAGAATTATCACACACATCTTCAAGAATAATATGCAAATTACAGGAAGCCACCAGATGACGCCGATAGTACGTCACAATGACGAGAGTGTAAGAGAGGGGTATATAAGGAATGGTGGCAAAGAAGTACAATTGTTCACAAGCGTTCTGCAAGCCGCTCAGTGCTATAACCGATAGTTATGACACAGAGGATGCATGTGGATGATTTTTTACGTGGTAGAATTATCGGCCGCCGGGAATGTGGGCGAACTCAGATGGAAGTACCCGAGGAACTTGGAATTGCCCAAAGTGTCATCTCTAGGGTTTAACAACGATTCCAAGATGATGTAAATGTCAGTAGACATTACAGTACAGGTCGCCCCTGAGTTACAACGCCGAATGAAGACCGGTATTTGGCAGTAACTGCCAAAAGAAGCAGTCGGAGCACAGCATCCGACCTGTCTCGTCAGCTATCTGCAGCCACGGGTACCACAGTTTCAAGGCAAACCGTGTACAGACGTTTGGGAAATATTGGTCTATATGCTCGTAAGCCTGTCAGATGTGTTCCACTCACGGCAACTCACTGTCGGCTGCGATTAGCCTGGAGTAGAGAACATGCAATGTGGACATCGTCACAGCAAACAGTGTGATGCTTTCCGACGAGTCCCCGTTTAGCTTGCAATCTGATTCACGTCGGACTTTCATATGGCGAAAGCCAGGTACCCGTTACCACCAACACAACATCATTTAACGACACTGTTAAGGTGGTGCAGGATTGATCGTTTGGGGTGGAATTATACTGGACTCCAGAACAGATCTGTATGTTCAAATCGGAACCATGAAAGGCCACATTTATCGGGACATCATTCTGGAACAACATGTTCGTTTGTTATGGGGTACCATGGGCGCAAAATGTGTGTGTTATGGATGACAGCGCCCGTCCTCACCGAGCAAACATCGTAAACGAATGCCTTCAATCTGAGGATATCATCCTTATGGAATGGCCTGCATTCTCACCTGACTGGAATCCGACAGAGCATGTAGGGGACATGCTTTGCCGACGAGTTGCAGCCCGTCAACCACCTCCTACATGTGTACCGGAACTTGGAAGAGCATTGCTTGTTGAGTGGAGTAATCTTCCCCAACATCAGCTTGATAATTTGATACTCAGCATGCATAGGAGTTGTACGGACTGTATTTCCTCGCGTGGGAGACATACAATGTATTAACTATTATGCCAACCATGTAATATTAAGTTTTTGTAAAGGAGATATTTTTGCAATTGCTCCAGGGAGCAAAAATCGTAGTTTTTAGGAATGGTATCATGCATACACCATCTTTTTTCTTTATCTTTTGTTTAATAAATGGGCTTTATGAATAAGTCACGTTTGTTTTGTTTCTGAACCTTTATTTGCCGCAGCTGGCATTATCCTTAATTTATGGACATGAGTGTATTAAGCCGATAAAAAAATGTGCAAATTGTAGGATATCTACGGAAACACATTGAAGACAGTCACACGCCATCATTCTTGTAAACGGCTAAAAAAGTCAAAAGCTAGTGGACTTTTGAATAATGTATACTTAGTATAATTATTAACTCAACTACATTTTGACGTAAGACATTTTTTTTTATTTGTGAACCCCCGAAAAAGAATTGAAATTCTATTTTAATTCTTTTTCGAGGAAGCTTCATAGAAGTTTAAAGGAGGAAGAATGACATAATTCAAATTCGAATGGATCATTTCTTTAAGTTAGCTGCCTTAAAGGTATATTTTATGTAAAGTAAAAAATGGAGTTACACTGGATAAGAAATTAAGAGAATTTGCAGACTTGGTCGATTATCTCTAGAACTACTGTACCGATTTTAATGAAATTTGATATGTACATACATTGATACAATACAAAACAAATAACCATTCAATAATTGTAATACACACGCATGATCGTGCGTAACACTCGTTGGAGTCGGAAGGTATGAAAAAGCGGTTGCAGAATAAACAAAAAAAGGGGTTAATGCATAGGTTAATAGGGGGTATGGTCCCCTCTTACAGATATACAGGTCTCGCAGCGTGATTTCATACTTGAAATAAGGTAGTTTATAATTTCCTGTGGCAATTGGTCCCACTCGTTCAGCAACGCTGTTTTCATTCCCTGGATGGTTCTCGGAGGGGTGTTGCGAGTTGCAATTGCCCTCCCCAGAGCGTCCCAGACATTCTCTATAGGGTTAAGGTCTGGAGATCTGGCTGGCCAATCCATCCGGCGAATATCCTCACTCTCTAGAAATTCGTCGACAAGAAGAGCTATGTGGCCTCGCGTTATCGTCCATTAAAATGAACTCAGGGCCAACTGCACCCCTGAAAAGGCGAAGATAGGGCTCCAAGACCTCAACCCTATACCTCACACCAGTCACAGTGCCTCTTTCAAAGACATGGAGAGGTGGGCGGTCATCCAACATGATGCCTGCCCAGACCATTAAACCTCCTCCGCCATAATGGTCGATTTCGCGGACATTGGAGCGTAGGTAGCGGGTCCCTGGTTCTCTCCATATGAACGTACGGCGACAATCGGTGTTTAGGCTGAACCGAGACTCATCAGTGAAGAGAACGGTCGCCCATTGATCCATACTCCAATCTCTATGCTCTCTGCACCATGATAAACGGATTCTCCTGTTCGTAGAATTGAGCGGGACGCAAACAGCAGGTCTTCTTGCAAATAGCCCTCTCCCATGAAGTCTTTTGGAAACAGTCACCCTTGATACACGGGTTCCTGTGGCTGCATGCAAGTCACGAGAGAGCCGAGAAGCTGTAGCACTCCTGTTACGCCTCGCTATAATCGACAAATGGCGATCTTCTCTGGCCGTCGTGGCTCTTGGACGACCTTTCCCAGGCCTTCTCTCGATGGATCCGGTATCCTGGAACTGTTTCCATAAGTTACATACGACGCTGGGCGTTAAATTTAACTCTCTACAAATTTGGACTTGAGATTGGCCTGCTTCTAGCCTCCCCACAATTCGCCACCTTATTCCATCATCTAAACGTTGGTGGTTACTCATTTTTACTGTTACGATTTGAAATTACCCGATTGCTGCAAATTTAACCCATCTATTAACAAATTTTTTTGTTTATTCTGCAACCGCTGTTTCATACCTTCCGATTCCAACGAGTGTTACGCACGATCATGCGCGAGTATTACAATTATTGAATGGTTATTTTTTTTGTATTGTATCAATGTATGTACATATCAAATTTCATTAAAATCGGTACAGTAGTTCTAGAGATAATCGACCAGGTCTGCAAATTCTCTTAATTTTCTACACTAGTGTATTATAACCCAAATATACTCTGATAATTTAAAATAATTTAAAAACTTTTAAAATATAGATACGTAAACATGTTTTCGATTCACCATTTTAATACAAAACTAATTGCATTGGGTGGAGGAAAATCAATAAAACTGTTCCAATGTGAGATATAGAAAATAAATTATCTAAAATTATAATGTTTTTTAAAAAATCCAATCATAAAAACAATTTAGCATTTTAAGACAGTTTTGAAATTATATACAGCTAAAATAGAATTTTTAAATTAATACTACTAAATTTCCCTTAATTCGGTTTGTTTGTAAGATGATTATCTTGCAGACTAATAATACAAAATAAAAATGTATTCGGTTTTATTAGTCGTACCATATTAATACAGTACTGAATTTATATCTAACTAAAATAGCATTTCTAAGTTATAACTACTAAATATCCTTAATTCGATTTGCTTGTAAAGTTATCATCTTGCAATCAAATAAGCTAACCAAATCAAAAACTGAAATCCTCTATCGTTAAAAGTTAAAAACTTTATGCATTGCCGGAATTGAGTCAAAACTGTACTTTGAAAAGGCTGTATTATAGTACCTTTCGAACAAAGAAAGACAAAGAAAAGCGTTACACGAATCTTTTTAGGCCTGTTTTAACTGCTCTTACACGACTAACAAAATTTACTTACTGAAAATTAAAGTACTCAAAAATGTATTTCATTTGGTATCATGTACATGGCCGGCCATCTGGGAGGTGCGGTGGATGCTATGCACCGGGGCCCCGCAATTGAGGGGGCCTAACGAGATCAAGAACTAAAATAATATACTCTTGCGCATGAATTGATTTTGAATGAAAGGGATGTACACTGCTGGCCACCCAAATTGCAACACCAAGAAAGACAAGAGATATCACAACAAAATTTATTTTGTAGATAACATGTTGACCAAGTATCAAATGATTAAATTTATAGACTTCTGTGAAGTGTGGTTCCTGCCAAAATCAGTAGCCAGAGTAGCCGCCATTGTTGGAGATCACCGCTGCCACACGCCTCGGCATTGATTCAAAGAGACTTTGGATGAGTTCTTGGGGTACAGCAGACCAAGCAGCTTCCACACGTTGCCAAAGTTGATCTGCTGTGGCAGCTGGGGATGGAATCTGGGTCAATCGTAGAGCACCATGGACCACATGTTTTCTATCGGCGAAAGATCCGGAGAGCGAGGCGGCCAGGGAAGCAATTCAATCTGGCGATTGACGAAGAACCGTTGGACAATGCGTGCCACGTGTGGTCGCGCATTATCCTGTTGAAATACGGCTGTGGGCAAGCCCTGAAGGTAAGGAAGGACAACTGGCTCCAATACCTCAGAGATGTAGCGCTGGCTGTTTAAAGTACCGGCAATACGTACTAGAGGTGTGCGAGAGTGATATCCAATACCGCCCCATACCATAATACCCGGTGCAGGACCAGTGTGGCGGTGCATAACGCAGCTGTTCAGCATCCTCTCTTCACGGTGTCTCCAGATTCGAATGCGACCATCGTGGTGTTGCAGACAGAAGCGTGACTCGTCAGTAAAGACAATTTCATTCCATTCTGTCATCGCACCATTGGCGGCGGAGACGTCTGTGGTTCTGCGCCAAAGGTAGACAAAGCAATGGACGTCTTGCGGACAGACCACTCTGCTGTAAACGGCGACGAATGGTACGCGCAGACACTGGATGATGCGTTACAGACTGCATGTGCTGTGCTATGGTTCGTGATGTGACTGAGCGATCCGTCACTGCCATGCGCACAATTTGCCTGTCATCACGTGAAGTGGTGCGCTGAGGTGGATGTGATCGAACACGCCGGTCCGTCGTTCCCTCCTGCAGCCAACGATCACATATCCGCATTACAGTTGTTTGGTTTCGTCCAACACGACTACCGATTTCCCTGAAAGATAATCCACAATCTCGGTAGGCCAGTATCCTTCTTCTGTCGAACTCGGATACTTGATCAAAAGATGATCGCTGTTTTCGACGAGGCATAATTGATCGTTTTTTTGAAAAAACCACAAGAAAAACACAATTGCCGAACTTGAAATCGTCGAAATCTCCAAGCCTTAAATAGCGCTTATAAGTGGCGCCACAGGCGCGCGTGATATGTGTCTGCGCTGAAATTCTAATCATTTGCATATCTCACCTCCGCTAATGCATGTTGTAAATTTCATGTTATTTGCATGTTTCCTTCAGGGTGTTGCATTTACAGTGGCCAGCAGTGTAAATAACGTGCAAGACATATTGCAATACATACTAAATAATAATTATAATGGGTTATTTCTAAATGTATTAACTGTATTAAAACTTTTCTTTACGATGCCAGTTACTATAGCAAGTTCTGAGTCCTCTTTCAGCAAATTAAAATTAATAAAGAACTATCTTCGGTCAAGCATGTGTGCAGAACGCTTAAATGCACTTGCTATATTAAGCATCCAAAAAGAAATTGCAAAAAATTATAATTTTTCTGAATTAATGTATTAGCAAAAATAAAATCACGCATTAAATAAACATGCATTAGTATTATACGTTCGTGTTTGAATTTTTTTTTTTTTACTTTACAAAAAATTTAGGCCCAGATGGTTTCTTGCACCCAGACCCCTTTATAGAGAAGGCCGGTACTGATCATGTATGCACAAAATACATAAATGAAAATATGTAGTTTTGCTTACAATCTTGTCTAATATTGTTTTAACTGTTTCGCTGAGTAATTAACATCCACTCCCAGCTTTCTCTAACATATTTCTCAAAATGAAGACTTAAAAACTTAATTACAAAAAAACTTTTTAAAAACTTAATTACAAAAACAAAAGTTTGTTTATATGGTTTTTAGAGCGTGATACCATGTGTAAACAGCTAGTTCTGTCCAGAATACGTATAAATAAGCATTTCTACTTTCTGATGCAGTGTACTGCAAATCGAGTTATTAGAATTCCGTCGTTAATTAAATGTATAAATCAGAACAAAACAGTTTTATATATAAATAGCCTAATTTACGCTTAAATATTTGTTTTCTTTCATTTTTTATATTTATTTCTTCTTTATCAAAATGATCCATAATTTTCAGCTCAGCGAATTACGAATATATTTTATTTGTGAAACCACAAAATGCAAGATGATTTCAAGAGGCAACTCAAATATTTATTAAAACAATAGTCCTAAATTTGTACATTCACCTCTATTAATTTGTAGAGATTTTGTTAAAGTTTAACTTTATGAAAGCATTTTTTATTGAAGCAACAAATGCATCTTACAGTTTTCCATGACCCTACATAGATAATCCTAGATCTACATAAAAGTAGTTTCAGCAGTGGACAAAAAGACGCACATAAAAGAACATAGAGATAGATCAAAACGAATTTTAATAAGTTTATTTTAGAAAATGATATTTTATTTTAAACACAATGCCTTTTAATTTGGGTTATTTAAATTATAATTATATATTTTAATTTGGGTTAAGTAAATGAAAGATTGTATAACAGTGTATATTGTATTTTAAGAATTTAGCATTTTTAAATGCATATTTGCAGGTATATTTCAGTGTTTATGAGCTCTAGAAAACTCTTTTTATCCATTTGATCAAGTGCCAATGAATTTTCTGAAATCTTGGGTTTATATCTACAGCGTTTGATAGATCTCTAAAAATAATAGGAAAAATATTCTGCTGATTCAGTATCGAAAAATAAAATCTGTCGTGATTTCAAGTGAAATGATTTAAAACGCTTAAATTAGTTTACAGTTAACATATTTATAAAGTTCTTAATAGTTTCCTTTTTTGCTTTTCAGCGGACTGTGAATATATAACAATGTAAATCATATGAATAAAATTTTCCCCTATTTGAGCCATGAAAATTTGGATCACAGATTAGTTATTCTTTTTACCAGTAGATGGCAGCAGTACGTATTCTAAAATATACTACGTAATCTAATGGGGATTCTTCACAAAGTAGTCGGTTTATTCCCTCCGCGAACGCGTTAATTACCCCATAAATTAATTGTTTCCCTTTTCAGTCTGCTCTGTTAACTCCTATAAGGAAGCTATCTCTTGGGATACATCCTCGCACCCATTCCTCATATAATGAAGAATCGAATGCAATATTTCACTACAAACCCGTCGCCTCGATTATCAATTTTAAAAGTGAGGAGAGAAGTTTCTGGTTTATAATTCGACCTTGAACACAAAATATCATTTAATGAGTGCGTATTAAAGTCTAACGCGGTTTAAATGATATTTACTTCGTCAATTTATATCGTTAAAATTTAAGATGGTTCAGAGACCTTTTTATCATGAAAATATTTTATTACATACTTTAAGAAAAAAAATTGCTATATTTTATAATTCTCCCTTAAAGGATTTTAAGATATATGAGTATAATGAAATCTATTATAGGAGAATATATTGACTAAAGGAACTGAATAAGTAAATCACACCTCTATTAGATTTGTACTAACAGAGGTGCTACAGACGTGAATATGTTATAAGATGTTATTAGTATAATGTACGACATCTGTACCATAAATTAAACGTATCCGACTCCGTATCCTTTACGAAACACTGTACATTTATTAACAATTCACAATCACAGCACAATTACAGTATTCTTACAATAATTATTTACGGCTTTTCATTTATGTCGCCCAGATTTTCCCACTCGACTATGTCGAGCCATCACATGGTTCTAAGAGCCTCGCAAATCGGCTCTCCAACGCGACAACAAATTACTTTCGTTTTGACACGTGACATACACATACAGTATTTCCCTCCCGTAAGGAGAGTAAAACCAAAATTCCCCGTTTATAGAGGCAAACAGTTACAGACGGAGTTTGGAGTCGTAACAACATCTTTAAGCACAATTAGATATTGTATCAAAGTGTTGTGTATTTTAACTGGATGAGTAAAATAACAATTCAAGATTTTAGTTCCTTCATCACACGAATTATCAAAAGGGAAAACTTAAGAGAGTAGAACTAAAAAATAAATTGCTATAAATTTTGTTTCACCTTAAAAGTTTTCTTCTAAATTTATTTTTCAATTTAATCATAAAATCAGATGTGCAACATCTGTAACAAACATTCTAGTTACATTCGAGAAACTATAAATTAATTTATGTTGACAAGAGCCTTCTTTTAAGATTACATGGACTCTTTCAAGGCGTTTGACCGTAAATTGGATTATGATTTAGTCCAGTCAAAAGGTTTTGATATCCATTCGAAAACATATAGATCACCCTTAGAAAATATAGGTAATCGCTATTAATTTACTAAAATACCGAGGAAAAGCGGTTCAGTATCTGCGGCAACTGCATTTGCAATAAAATGGCAGAATTCGTAGCCTTTTTTTAAACAAACAAACACACGCACACACACACACACATATATATATATACAGTAGAGCCCCGATTATCCGCGGAATTGGGTGTCAAGGGCACCGCGGATAACAAAAATCGCGGATAAACCGAAAATGTCTAAAAATTAGTTGCAAACAAACAAAAAAAAATTTCAACATAAAAACTATGTTTTATTGTACAAAAACATAATACAACTTTTAAAATACTTACATATGTACAGTACAGCAGACACATTTGCTCTATGTCTAAATCCCTAATATAAGAACGGTAAACAAAAAACAATACATACATACTGTATGTACAAAAAGTGTTCAGTTACACCTTTTTAAAAAAATCAGTCACTCGTTTTTGCTTCTTGCTTTGAAAACCCCTTTTCTTTATTCTAAATTGTACTTTCCTTAACATGATTTATTCTGACAGATGTGCATCGTCGTCTTGTTACTCTAAATATTGAAGCAATCCGTCTACGTGCTGCAAAGCAGTTTCGTGTATCACCCGCGTAGGCGCCTCGTCTTCACTTTTATTTTGTACTTCATTCTCGTTCACTCTCATTGCTTTGTTCGTTATCTCTATGCCAGTCAGTCGTTCAAACCCCGACTCACTTGCGTCGCATTCCAGCCACTCTTCTATATTCTCTCGTCGACATTCTCACCTTCGACGTTCAATTTCGACGTCGAACTGCAGGGTCTGTTTAAAAATGTTTGTTGTAACGTCTCCACCCATTTGTCTATGTACGCCCTCTAGCGGCAAGAATGCATCAGAACGAACTTTGTATCGGTCTAGCACGGAGCTCCTGCAACAAGCAGAGTTTACTATGGCAAAACAATGCCTCGCTATTTAAATTTATGTTATACTAGCTGAAGTACCCGGCGTTGCTGGCATTTTAAGAAGGTTTGTTAACCAAAATCAATTTAAAAAATTAAACCAGTATAAATTAGCCAAAAAAAGCATGTGAAATGTTATACATATCTCAGTATTTTTGGTAGATGCAGTCTTTCATCATTGTACCACTAAAAGCTGTAAAGTAAAAATGTCAAATTGTGGAATGTTTGTTAACCAAAATCAATTTAAAAACTTAACACAGTATAATTACATAACCAAAAAAGCATGTGAAATGTATACATATATCAGTATTTTGGTAGATGCAGTCTTTCATCATTGTACCACTAAAAGCTGTAAAGTAAACATGTCAAATTGTGGAATGTTTGTTAACCCAAAATCAATTTAAAACGTAACACAGTATAAATTACATAGCCAAAAAAAAGCATGTGAAATGTTATACATATCTCAGATTTTGGTTAGATGCAGTCTTTCATCATTGTACCACTAAAAGCTGTAAAGTAAAAATGTCAATTGTGGAATGTTTGGTTATCCAAAATCAATTTAAAATCTAAACAATTTAGCAAGATTTAACCTTCTATGTTTGGAGCAAAAGAAGCTGATAAGTAAAACATAAAACTATACATACATTTATAATAACCACTAAAAGCTGAAAAGGAAAAATGTCAAATTGTCTTTTGGAAAGTAAAGCTGAAAAGTAAAAATGTCAATTTGTGGAATGTTTGTTAACCAAAATCAATTTAAAGACTAAACACAGTATAATAACATAGAAAAAATAAGCATGTGAAATGTTATACACCCAAATAATTTTTAAAAAATCCAATATAAAAATATATAAATTTATAATTAACTCCTCAGAATTCATCTAGATTTAACCTTTCATCTTTGGAGCAAAAGAAGCTGAAAAGTAAAACATAAAATATATAACATTTATAATAAACCATTAAAAGCTGAAAAGGAAAAATGTCAAATTGTCTCTTGGAAAGTTAAGAGTTTTAAAAGTAAAGCTGAAAGTAAAAATTTCATTTTGTCGAATGTTGTGTTAAACAAATTGATTAAAAAAGTAAAACACAGCATAAATAACATTTAAAAAAAAAACCTGTGAAATGTTATAACAATCTCAGAATTTTAGTAGATTCAGCCTTTCATTTTTCAAGTTTAAATTAAAAATGTCAATTGTCTAATGTTTGTTAACAAAAAGTAATTTAAAAAACTAAACACAGTATAAATAACATAGATTTAATAACAGTATAAATATCATAAAATAACATTTATAATAAATCACTAAAAGCTTAAAAGTAAAAATGTCTAATTGTCCATATAAATACCTCCATAAATGCAGGATTCTGTAGCCAAAAAATATATAAATAAAGTATTAAAGTATTTGTTAAAGGCACTGACTGATGAAAAAATTAACAGAAATCTGCAGTTTGGGCTACACGCACCATAAATGCAAGATTCTGTAGCAATAATAGAAACATTCTGTCCTTATTAAACTCCATATAAATCTCTGTTCAATAAACTGATCCAAATATCATCTGAAGTACCTTCATAAAACTATGTTTCTCGTTTCTTGATTCGGGGTTCAATATGAATGTTTGTTAACCAAAGTCAACTTAAAAACTAAACACAGTATAAAATAGCATAGGAAAAAACATGTGAAATGTTATACACATCTCAGAATTTAGATAGATTCAGCCTTTCATCACTAAAAGCTGAAACGTAAAATTGTCAAATTGTCTTTTGCCTTGTTAACTCTGCATGAAAAATTAAACATAGTATAAAAAGGGATGGGAAATGTCATACACATCAATACTAAAAAACAACGAATAAATTTTGGTTCGAATTTGACTCTTAGTGTGCTTCAAAATAGTTTGAAACTCTGAAAATAGTTGTTCTCAGATGTACGTGCTTCCAAACGTTGATGACCAGAATAACGCTTGACTATGCAGTGAAGGATATTTATATCTGGGCAGGTATGATTTATGAGTACAACAAAGAGACTCGATTGAATTTCTCTTTAAGTTAAATGTCAGATTGCAACTCTATGCATTCCATTTGACAATTTGCTAGCATTATATCTATATCGACTGTAAATAGAATAGAAAACATGCAAAAACAAAAATTGTTTATTTTCCCCGAAGTCCTGAAATCAATTTTAAATTCTTGTACTAAATCGGAAAGTAGGGCTGCGTATTTATAACATTTTTTAGAATTGTGCTTGGGAAATTAAAATAGTAGCATTAAGATTTTTATGCAGTTATAGGCATTTTAGCTAAATTTCAATAAAAATTACTTCAAATTGACCAATTTATAGAAAAAGTATGCTATTTACAGTTAAGTTTTTGTTTCTTTTTTTTTAATTTTTAAGTGGTATTTTACCATAAAGCACCAAAAAAACCTTTAAAAATCATTTTTTTAAAACAAACAAATGGAATAGCTAAACACAAACATAGTTAACCGTAAATAAATCGCAAACTGTGCTTAAGTTTAGACTGATTCTTTTTAGTTAAGATATACTAATTTCATGCTTTTAAAAGTACATCGTGAATTATAAAATTAAGAACAATATAAAATACAGTAACGGATTATTGCTTCTTTTAGGAAACAACAAAACAATGTTTCAAATTCAAACTTGTGTAACTACTGCCACTCGCTGCTACTGTCGTCTGATGAGCAAAAAAAAAAAATTAAATAATTCACTATTATTCTGATTTTTCACGCTAGTGGAAAAATGCCACGCCCACTTTAGAGTCACTTGAAATAATTAAACACACACAAATATATAAATTACACAAAAGGTTTTTTTTTTTAATTCTGTAATGTGTCTAAATCTCCACTATGGAAATATATCGGAGAATTCCATCATTTTAATAAGAAATTTCTAAAATGAAAATAGCAACAAATAACGTCTGTTTATAATCTGAAGACGATGTTAATTTCACTGAATGTTTTAAAATATAAATTTTAGATAAGAAATATTTAACGCATTACTACGCATTACATCGTTTCAATAAGAAATGTCTGAAATGAAAATGGCAACAGAGAAACGTTTGTTTACAAATAACACGGCGAAAATAAACGACGATCGTTAATCGAAATGTCTTAAAGTATAAAATCTGACTTGAAGATTATTATTTTCATTTATTATTCTGGTTTAATATATCACTTGAAACTTTTTGATTTTATTTATTTTTATCTTTTCGCTCGCTGTCAGCTAAACCTAACGTGGACGCCATATTCAGAGGGATGATGCCACAAAGTGTAACAGCTTACATTTAGTTTCAAAATTGTGGTTTTTTTATTAATTAAAATCAACGGTAATTAATTTCGATTTTTGAAGTTCTTCAGACCCTCGGCTGTTTTTAAAGACGCCTGTATTTAAAATTTCACGATCGTTGCTCCTAAACTGTGGATTTCTATACAATTACAGAGATACAAACATTCATTTTTATATATTAGATTATTTACAGTTCCCTGTGCTTATTTTCTTAAACATCGTACACCTCCATCGTACAGGGTCTACTGTATTTCCCTTGTAAGTTGGCTTGGATTAAAATTAAAATTGGTTTTTTCGAGGTTGTAATTAAAATATTTTTTTCGCGGCACTCGCACTCGCGGATAATCCGCACCGCGGATAATCCGCTCGCGGATAATCGGGGCTCTACTGTATATGAAAGATATAAAATTTAAGTTGATCCCCTGTAAATTTTCTTCCCTTCCCATGCTTAAGATCGCATTACCAAATTCTGTTTTTCAAGAACCCAGGAATATTTTTCATAGCGTCAGCAATTCCTGGGCAAGCCACGAAACTGTCGACTACTTTTCTATGCCCAAATAAGGTAATCGTCCTGCACAACTGATGCAGCTTGCAAAAAAACATCTTTGGTCAGCAAATTCTTCAACCGCAGATACCTCTATACTCAAACCCCGGGAATCACTCGGGTGTTGGCTTTCCATTAGATCAGATGTCTGTTTAGCCCTCGGAAATAAATTTCTTTTTCTAATAGTTCTGTAATCTGATCTTATTTCATTACAGAATTTATAGCCGGTAGGATTTTTAAAAGTTTTAAGCCAAACTAAGCTGTGATGATCTGTATGTACAGTAAAATGTGACCCATGAAGGTAGCAATGGAATTTATCAAGACTATCAATTATGGACAAACATTCTAATTCCGTTATCGTATAATTAATTTCATATGGTCTAAGTCGTCGGGAGTGATATGCAATTGGATGTTGAGTTCCACCAGGATGTCTTGTTTTAATATGGAGGCTATGGCTTCTTTTGACGCAACACATAGACATGGCAAGGATAATTGAATTATAAGGGCCAAAATGGGTTTTGAGATTAAACTATCTTTAAGTTTTTGAAAAGCTTGTTGACATTCAGGCGTCCATTCCCATTTCTGGTCTTTCTTTAAAAGGTTATTTAAGGGAATTCTAATTTTAGCGTAATCAGGAATAAATTTATGATATACGTTTAATGGTGCCTAGAAATCTTTGTAAATCTTTAACGTTCCTTGGGGCCAATAATTTTTTTACTTTGTTTCTACATTAGTATTATTTGGGCTGTATGATCCATGCTTAACTTCATAGCCAAGACAAATCAATAGTATCTTTAGCAAAATGACATTTCGATTTTTTAAGTTTAATATTTTCCTTTTCACAAATTTCAAAAAATGGTCTTTAAGTGCTGAATATGTTGTTCTAATGTCTCTGAGAAATAATTATATCGTCAAAATAATTTAGAGCAAAGTTAACTTGATATTTATGAAGTATACGCCTAATTGTTCTTTGGAATATTGCGGAGCATTCTTAAATCCAAACGGCAGTCTGGTAAATTGGTACAAGCCATAGTTAGAAGTGAAAGCACGCTTTTCAGCTTCCTCATCCTCTAATTTCAGGTGCCAATACCCACTACATACATCTAACGTAGAAAATACCTTAGCATTGGTCAATTTGTCTAGAACACTGTCTATTCTGGGAATGGGTTCACAATCGGTTTTTGTAATTTGTTAATTTTCCTATAGTCAATAATAGTCGAGTCCTAGCATTATCTTCTTTCTTAAATGCGAGAGTAATAGGTGAACTATATTGGCTATAACTAGGTTTAATAATTTTCGCTTTTAACAAGGCATCTAATTGTTTCTTTATCTCTGCGTCAATCTCTAGGCGACGTTCTGTATGGTCTTTGCTTATAGGAAGTTCTGAGGTTAAGACTACTTTTGGCGATCTAATTTAATTTCTCCCACATCAAACTTATTCTTAGCAAAAACATGATCAATTTTTGAATTAAATTGTCAATATCACACTTATCATTATTACAAGAAATCACATTACATAAATCATTATTATTACTTAAAAATGCAGATACTTTTTCATTATTTCCATGACCACTTCTCTTATAGGATTATTATTATGACAGCGGTACAATTAAAATGCTTAAGTAATTTATTATCCTGAAAAATTTCTCTAGTTTTAAAATTAATAGTGACATTAAAGAGTCCAATAGCATGACCAGATAATATAACATATGGTAATTGTACATTAGGTAAGTAATAAAATTTTAATGTTTCAACTTTTTCACCCAATTTTAACGGAAGCATTATATACTGACTTACCTGGACGTTTCGTCCCACAGCTGTAATGTTAATGTTGCAATTTTTGAAATTTAGTTGGTGATTTTTATTTAATGTGGATCCTGGTAAAATATTTAGAGTTGAGCCTAAATCGAATAAAATCTGGACTTTCTGTCCACACAACAGGCTCTCTACTACTGGCACTCAGTCACTGTCGTTGGTTCTCACATTAAAGTTTTTATTATGATTCTGCCTTGTCATTCTTGGCTGAAAGGAAGGTGCACTGGTGTTGAACCCTGGTCTGGGACGTTGCTGGAAACGGGGCGGATAAAAATTATTCCTCGGTCTCCAACTCCTGGTGTTGAAGATCAAAATTTGGCCGCGAAACTGTCGGTAATTTCCTGGGTGTTGTTGGAAGCGTGGACTCCAGGCTGGAGGTCTATGGAAAACTGGTAGCTTGGGGGTATAAAAAGTCCTTTCCTCTGAATTTTGCTTATCCAATAGTTTTAACATGTTTTTTAGTTCATCACAATTTTTTGTCGAACGAAGTTGGAGATCTACTTCTGGGCGTGCGTTTATTCCTTTTATGATGTAAAATTTTTGCTCTTCCGACGGTCATCGCTGCTTTCGAAGCTATTGCTGGATAGTGTAGTAATACGCTTCGTAAGTTTCTTCCCTTCCTTTTTTTCCGGTCTTAACAATTGCTGATGTATTTCGGCCTTACTTATCTCCGTCTTAAATTCTTTAAGCAGTTCTGTTTTTAATTCTTCGAAGTTTTTAAACAGGGGTTTGGATTGAAGAAATAGTTCCACATTTCCGGTACACAGCTTGCGAAAGAATATAATTTTTTGTATAGGATTTAATGTTAACAGTTCAGAAACCTGCTCATATTCTGCGATGTAATTTTCGATTGGCACTTCATTTGAATAGGGCTTAATAAACACATTTACATCGGAAAAGCGGACGTGAGATGGCTCATTAATTTCACCGGTTAAGTCCACGGTTTGATTCAAATTCGGTTTTTCTCCTTTCTGCATTGCTTCTTCAAAACTAGGTCACCGAACAGCGTAAATCCACCAAGGTCAGTAATACAGTAATCCACTTCTGCTCGCTGCTATTTTCGACGCACGAAAGGGCGAATGAAGTTTTAGACGGGTGCTGGTAAAATTAATTAAAACTCCGTTTACATATTGAAATTAAAATTTTAAAACTGGTATCCTCACTGCAGAACATCCTGCCGGCTATAAATTCTGCGATGCTTTTATTTTTGGATCTTGGGGTTTTTCTTTGAGTGCAACTACAGTTGAGAAACTGAATCCATCTACCTGCATTTGATCATCCACAAAAATTTTCTTTTGAAGTGGTGGGAGGAATCTGTTTTAACCTCCTTTCCAACTTCAGAGTCAGCATTCCCCAGCAAACGTGAGGATACACGGTTGTTTGAGAGAAATGTGATTTGTTTGTCAGAAGTAAGGTATGTTTAAGGTATAAAATGTGTATTGCTATTGAAACGAATTTTGATGTAATGAAGTTGTTTTATTAATGTAAAAGTACTTTGAAGAAAAAGAAGAGACATTGATATGGAATGAATGTAAAAATTTATAATATTGTAATTTTGCACGAATAGAGAATTGTAATGAATATGAGAGTACTCAAGGAAGTTAAAAAATATAATACAGTGAATTTTGATAGTGATACAAACAATGTCAGTGTTAATATAATATAATGTGAGAACTAATAATACAATATGTGGGACAGTGTTAAGAGATAGTTTCCAGGTAGTGTAAATATTTATATTGTGTTTTATTCATATCAAATATATCAAGATAATATGTCATGTAATCATAGAATTTATGTTATCGTCTTATATTTTGAATACCAGTCTTATATTTTGAACTTATACTGTAATTATGGTTAAGTGCATACGAAGCAAATAAGATGAAGGATAGTAGGGAAACCGCATGGACCTGCTATCTGGAGGAACCATTGTGGACTTTGCCAGATATTTTTGTAATCTTCTGTTATATTCTGTATAATTGTAATATGTTGTAGTTTATTTTTTTATGTTATGTATGAGAGCCTCCACCCGGGTAGACAACGTTTTTAAAATGGGGGATATGAAAGATATAAAATTTAAGTTGATCCCCTGTAAATTTTCTTCCCTTCCCATGCTTAAGATCGCATTACCAAATTCTGTTTTCAAGAACCCAGGAATATTTTTCATAGCGTCAGCAATTCCTGGGCAAGCCACGAAACTGTACGACTACTTTTCTATGCCCAAATAAGGTAATCGTCCTGCACAACTGATGCAGCTTACAAAAAACATCTTTGGTCAGCAAATTCTTCAACCGCAGATACCTCTATACTCAAACCCCGGGAATCACTCGGGTGTTGGTTTTAACCTCCTTTCCAACTTCAGAGTCAGCATTCCCCAGCAATCCATTAGATCAGATGTCTGTTTAGCCACTCGGAAATAAATTTCTTTTTCTAATAGTTCTGTAATCTGATCTTATTTCATTACATATATATATATATATATATATATATATATACCGGGTGGCCATAATTAAACTGACAGTGCTCACAGTGTTCTGTAGCGCGATCTATTTGCGAGAATGACGCCACATTTTGTAGGAAGATTAAACAAGACGGGCGACGAAGGATTCAGCGAAAAAATAAATTAGTTCCAAAAGTCACCGCTAGGGGAATATTTGGCGCTGTGTAATAGAAAATAGAGTGTAAACAAATGCAAATCAATACGGAAATTACCTTTTATTTTGCATTCAAATGAGGTTCAATGTGGCTGCCGTTGTAGTGGACCACATATTGCATTCTGTGCACAGTATGCACAACAGTAGAAAGTAACATGTCTGCAGGAATCTCCCGTACAGTCCGTGATATGTTATCCTTCAACGTACCCAGGTCCTGGACCACTCCTTGATAGACCTTGGACTTAAGGTAACCCCATAGCCAGAAGTCGTATTAGGTAAGATCAGGCGACCGAGGTGGCCATGCAGTTGGAAAGTAGCGGCTAATGACTCTTTCTGTTGTGAATTTCTGTCGTAGCAGCTGTTGCACCCGTACAGCAACGTGTGGAGGGGCTCCATCTTGCATGAAAATGATTTCCCCCAGGCATTGTCTTTGCTGAAGTGCCGGAATGACAAAGCTGTTCAACATGTGGCGATATTTCTCTCCGGTAACAGAAGAGGTTTCCGGTCCTTTCGGGGTAATGTTCTCATAGAAGAATGGACCTACGATAAATTCCGCTGTGAACCCACACCAAACAGTTACCTTTGATGAATGTAAGGGAATTTCTGTGACTGCATGTGGTGATTTGTCATCCCAAATTCGGCAGTTCTGGGTATTCACAGTTCCATGCAGGTAAAAGTGGGCCTCGTCTCCCCATAAGATTTTCCACGGCCAAGCATCACCCACCTCCATTCTGGCAAGAAAGGTGAGAGCAAAAGTCAATCGCTTATCATGGTCGGGGTACAGTAACTCCTGTACACGGCTGATCTTGTACGGATAGAAGTTGATAATCTTTCGTTAGATTTTCCACACCGTACTGTAAGGCATATCCATATTCCGAGCTAATCCACGAGCGCTAGAGGTAGCAGCAATATTGTCTGGTCCTCTGTCGACAATCGCCGTGGCAACTGCTTCGATTGTATCCTGTGGTACAGGTTTTCGTCCTCTGCCTGACTGAACCTTCAGAGAACCTGTTTTCTCAAACGTCGCAACCATTGCTTTTAGCCCATTAACTGACACAGGACCGTTACCTTTACGCATTTTTTTTGTGCGTTCTAAAAGCACGAAGAGCGGCTGACGCGTTGCACTGGTTGAGGTAAAATAATTTGACCAGTAACGCACGCTCGACTAAAGAAGAAGACATTACTCATAAACTTTCAATCCGATTGATTCGAAACGTAAACACATTGCCTTTTAAAACCCAAGCAGCTGGCACTGTGCCAATGGATGTAACGTGAAATTTGAATAAAGAACTTCTGCTCAGCGTACGTGATATTGCAGATCGCGAGACTTTATCGGTGTTAATGTAGATTTTACGCTTTTTTTAAAAGTGTTGCCATATTGCACTTGAACTAATAAGAAAATGTGCATAATAAAAGGTAATTTTATTCCGTATTAATTTGCATTTCTTAACACTCTATTTTCTATTACACAGCGCCAAATATTCCCCTAGCGGTGACTTTTGGAACTAATTTATTTTTTCGCGGAATCCTTCGTCCCCCGTCTTGTTTAATCGTCCTACAAAATGTGGCGTCATTCTCGCAAATAGATCGCGCTACAGAACACTGTGAGCACTGTCAGTTTAATTATGGCCACCCGGTATATATATATATATATATATATATATATATATATATATATATATATATACACTGCTTGCCATTAAAATTGAAACACCATGAAGGAGGGATGATACAAACGTCAAATTCGCATGAAAGAAAGGAAGAAGATGCTGGGATATGCAAATAATTAGCATTTAAGCGCAATCGAATGACGAGGACGGAGAAACGACATCTCAAACTCTGTATAATAGGAAAGTTACGCATCGGGATTCTCATTCGGAAATCGCCTTTTAATGTTGGTTTTTTTGTGAGAAGATCGTGTTATGCCTCGTATAAGAAGGAGAAACGGCTACCATCATGTGTCGGAATTCGATAGCGGCAGGATCGGGGCCTATCGAGAGTGCGGTTTATCGTTCCGCGATATTGCTATTCGCATGGGTCGGAATCCAATGACTGTCATGAAAATATGGAATGTATGGATTCTGGTGGGTCATACTGAACGCCATGCAGGATCTCAATGGCCTCCCGTCACTAACGCCAGAGAAGACAGACATGTTGTGAGATCGGCCTTACAGGATCGTAGAACCACATCACGAACCTTGAGTCAGGAAATGGGATTGTTTGCAGCACGACAAGTATCCGCACGGACAGTGCGACGAAGGTCTGGAGCAGCACGGACTGTCTGCAAGGTGACATTTTTGCGGCTTCCCTTGACACTGCAGCATAAAGACACGCGGCGACAGTGGTGCGCCCCAACGACAAAACTGAATACAGGAGTGGCACCACGTCGTCTTTTTCAGACGAGTCCCGGTTCTGCGCGCAGAATCATGATGGAGGTATCTGTGTTTGGAAGCACCGAGGAGAACGCACGTGGCCCTGCTTGCATTCGATATCGTTATACGGGCCCTGCGCCTGGTGTGATGATATGGGCAGCCATTGGGTACACGATACGAACACCTCATGTTCGCGTCGTCGGCAATCTCAACAGCCAGCGTTACATTTCTCAGATCTTAAGGCCGGTGGCTGTGCCCTATTTTCAAGGCCTTGGAGATGTCATCTTTCAACAAGATAACGCAAGACCGCATGTTGCCCTGTCACAAAAAAATATGCACCCAGAAGAAATCGAACTAATATCATGAAACTTGGCAGGATTGTTGTCTGGTAAGAGTTATGCAAATGATTAAAATTTCAACGCCAATGAGACAAGGGTAAGCGCGCTATGCGCGTATGAGACGCGCAGCTGGGAGAGTTTAAAAGCATGATTGTTCGTGCCATAGGGTTATTAAAACAAATCTGTCGACTACGATGAACGGCATTGTGACTAGAGATGCCTCTGAGACGTAATCGGTGACAGTACGAACAATTGTCGGACTTTGAAAGGGGGCGTATAGTAGGTCTCAGAGAAGCAGGTTGTTCGAACAGGCGTATTGGCCGCCACCTCGGTCGGAGCGATATGGTAGTTGCTCGGTGTTGGCAACAATGGATCACGGAAGGGATAGTCTACCGTCGCGGGGTGTCAGGGCGTCCCAGGAACACAAATGCGCGCGAGGATCGCGCAATCATAAGAGCGGCCACGCCCGCACCAACAACGTCACTAGAATCGGTTCGACGCTTTAGAAGCGGAATGGTATAATTCCCCACGGTATGTGGCCAAGAACAAATCTATTGTAAAGGCTGCAGAGGCAGGGGTAAATAGGGGTTATTTAATAACCAATATCTGGTGCCGTGACCAGGATCAGATATTGGTTACTAAATAACCTTAAAACAATGGATGCATGCATGTGTTGGAGCAAGCAAGGAAGACAGAGCATTGGCCTTTAACATACATTTATTTAATAATTCACAAAATTCAATTAAACTGTAATTGCTACTAGCACAATATTCTCTTTCATATTAACATTTTACATACGAGAACTCAGAAACAGAGGCAAACTATATGGTCAAAGTATTGATTTTTAGAGTCTATGGGGAGGCACTTACTACAGCTGAAGTATGCAGCAATGAAAGATGGCATCGACGACAGGGACCCAAAATCACGTCATATACAGGATCATCTTGGCGGGTTACTGGCACTTCTCCTACACTCTGAGGCAGTTGAGACTCTGGTACAGATTTCTCAGACGCACCGCGTTGAAAGCTTGGCGATTTTGTGTATGGCATGGTAACCATGCGATTTTGGCGAAATTTTTTGGTTGCCAAGCTGAGGCGATTAAGGCGCCAACGTTGTGGCTCCTGTAAATTCGTGACGTATTTATCATGTGATTATTTCGTGACGGATGTATCACGTGCATTTGACAGGTGATTTATTTTGACGAATTAAAAGATTCTTCTTATGTTGAACAATTTTGAATGCGGTGTGTGAGTTTTTAAAATATGGTGGATTATACAGTTAAGTTTAAATTTTGTGCATTATTTGATGTTATATGTGTGTTTTTTGGTGCTATGTTCATTTATTGAGTGCAATGGCTTCTAAGTTGCCATTGAGTGCACGAGGTTGTTGTTTAAGCTGGATTTTATTGAAAACAGGTGTGTAATAGGTTTTGTATGGAGAATTGCCGTTTACGCCTACGAATTCGTTATGGCAGCGTAAGCTTTGTTTCACTGACCGCTACAGCCACCGGAAGCTTTGTGGTACTGTACTACAGCCAGCGGTGCGTAGCGAAGCCAGCGGCAGCGGCTTTTCTGTAATGTTTTTGGACTGACGCGGAACGTAGCGAAGCGGAGTGTAGCGAGGGTATCTGAGCGAAACGAAGATACCGTGTGCGCTTACGACTTTCGTAAAGCCAGCGGTAAGTTTGTTTTCCAACTTATTTGTGTTTCTTAGTCGCCATTGATGTTTTTGTTTACATTTCGCACTTTAACATGTCTGCGGAGTAGGGAAAAGTTGGCGTCAAAACATTGACGCCAACTTTTTGTCAAGTTGGTGCCAAAATGTGTTGACGGCCATCTTTCCGCCAAGTGTGGCGTCAAAAGTTTTTGGCGCCAACTTGTCGCCAAGCCCAGTGCGTCTGAGAAATCTGTTCCGAGACTCTCTATGATCTGAGCTGTAAGAAAAAGTCTGAGATAAATCTGGACCTTGTCTCTTTTTTCTTTCTTACTTGGAGGGGCTGTTGTCCGTCTTACGGGGGGGGGATATTCGCCCCTCATTTTCATTGGTCAGTGGGCTGTTCTTCTCTCAGTAGTTCCTGCCCCAATTGGTTCCTTATATACTGCCCCTGTCCATAGTCTACGAAGTACCTCCCACCATAATTTCATTTGCAATACCACTTTGACCCTTATCATCTGATGGTTTACTGTGGGACATAAAATAACGACCATCTATCTTGCAATATTTATAGACTTTAGATCGTTATCAATGGCCACAACGACAGCTATTCTTCTATTTCCTCCTGGTGTACAATACCTTATTTACCCCTGCCTCTGCAGCCTTTACAATAGATTTGTTCATGGCCACACACCGTGAGGAATTATACCATTTCGTTTCTACAGACGCCCATTTACCACCTTCCACACATCCGGTGGTATCAAGGGAAACCATTCGGAAACGACTGATCTACGCAGGTATAAGGAGCCGACGTCCATTAAGACCACTGGCCCACATCATAGGCAGTGTCGATTGGATTTTTGCCGACCTCGGGCAAGCTAGAATGTGACCGACTGGAGGTTGTGTGATCTTCAGCGATGAATCCCAATTCAGTCTCAATGATGACCAGCGCATAGGCGTGTGGAGGCGGCCAGGCCACCGGTCCAATCCGGCATTTGTTTTTGAGAGGCATACGGCGATTACCAAGGTGTGACAGTGTGGGGAGCGATTTGTTGGGACACACGACCAACAATCTAGTCGTCCTTAATCACATTTTGACGGCACGCAGTTACGTGGACGAGATTTTAATGCCAGTTGTACTGCCTATGCTATCAATTCACCCAGGTGCCATTTATCAGCAAGACAACGCTCGTCCACATACTGCGCGACTCTCCCAACAATGTCTTCAAGAATATGACGTACTCCCATGGCCTGCCAGGTCACCAGACCTCTCGCCAATAGAGCACGTCTGGGACATGCTTGGAAGGCAACTGCAGCCGTCCCGGAATACCGGTGAATTAGGTGCCCAGTTGCAAAGATTATGGCATGATCTTCCGCAAGAGGTCATAGGTGACTTCATTGATCGATGCAACGCCGTGTTTCGGCTTGTATAGCTCCCAGAGGTGGATTTACTGCTTACTGATTTGTTACCTTTTTCATGCCATATCTTCTTCATATAATGATCTGTTCGTCTGAATTTGTAATCATTTGCGTATCTCCTCATACACTACATACATGTTAAGTTTCGTGATAGTATCTCGTTTCCTTCTGGGTGCATATATTTTTTTGTGACAGTGATTTTACTTTAATTTTGATTTAGCAAATTTGAAAAAAAATTTACTTTTGAAAATATGATTTTTTTTAAATTAAGTTACATCATTTTTTAAAAATGTTTACTCTAAATATTTTAAACCTTTTTAAATTGATATTTTTAAAAACGCTGAATCAAAATTAAATCATTATAATTCTGTTTAATTAAATGAAAAATTTTGAAGTTCGACAAGTAATATTTCGAGTTATAACGATTTTAAATTACCCCACATTTTAAAAAAATTTTAAATTTAAAACTTTAAAAAACTTTGAGATGTTTTATGATGTGATTTTGTACAAATTATATTGTTAACCGTCACAAAAAGTTCAAAATTTTAACTCAATAAAGAATTTTTTTTAAACTAATGTGGGTTTGTGTTCAAAACAATTCTCAACATAAACAGGTTTTCGTGTGCCCTTTTCAGTAGTAAGTTCGATAAGTACACTGAAAAGCCCAAAAAATCTGGTACGAGCGTGTGTATGGAAATAATGGAGATATGCAACCAATCAACGTAACGCGATGCGGTCGGCAGAGCCTCTATAAGACTACAGGTGTCTGGCGAAGCTGTTAGATCAGTTACTGCTGCTACAATGGCAGGTTATTATGATTTATGTAACTTTGAACGTGGTGTTATATTCGGCACACGAGAGATGGGACATATCACCTCCGAGGTAGCGATGCAATTTGGATTTTTCACGCAAGACCATTTCACGAGTGTACCGTGAATATCGGGTATCCGGTAAAACATCAAATCTCTGACATCGGTTCGTGCAACACTTCCTCAAATTGCTGCGGATTTCAATGCTGGGGCATCAACAAGTGTCAGCGTGCGAACTATTCAACGCAGTGTCATTGATATGGGCTTTCGGAGCTTTAGGCGCATTTGTGCAGCATTATTGACTGCACGGCACAAAGCCTTAAGCCTTGCCTGGGCCCGTCAATACCTCCAGTGGACTGTTGATAACTGGAAACACGTTGCCTGGTCTGACGAGTCTCGTTTCTAATTGTATCGAGTGGAGGGACATGTACGGCTATAGAGACAACCTCATGAATCCATGGACCGTATATGTCAACCGGGGACTGTTCATGCTGATGGAGCCTCTGTGATGGTATGGGGTGTGTGCAGTTGGCGTGATATGGGACCCCGGATACGTCAGAGACGTATCTGTCAGAGACGACTCTGACAGGTGACGGGTACATAAGCATCCTGTCCGATCATCTACACCCATTCATGTCCATTGCGCATTCTGACGGACTTGTACTATTCTAGCAGGACAATGTGACAGCCCACACGTCGAGAGTTGCTACTGAGTGGCTCCCGGATCACTCTTCTGACTTTAGACACCTCCATTGCCCACCAAAATCCCCAGCCATTAACATTATTGAGCATATCTTTGATGCCTTGCAACGTGCTGTTCAGAAGAGATCTCCACTTCCTCGCACTCTTATGGATTTCTGGACTGCCCTGCGGTATTCATGGTGTGATTTACTTCAAGGAAACCTTCAGACATTAGTCGAGTCCATGCCACGTCGTGTTCCGGGAATTCTGAATGCTCGTGGGGACCCTACATGATGTTAGGCAGGTGTACCAGTTTTTTTTTTGCTCTTCAGTCTGTATATATATGTGTGTGCGTGTGTGTGTGTTGGTATTTTGTTTGGTGGTAAAAAAAGAAATCAAAATAGAACATCTGTCTATGTCAAGTATTGCAAGACAAAACGGATTTTTTTTTAAGGAAAATTAAAGTTATTACTACTCCCACTATAGGGTACAAATTTCTGAAAATCAATGCAATAAAACACAGGGAAAATCGAAACTCACAAAAATGACGAAGCAAAGGAATGAAAAAGCCTATTAGTATTTATCATCTTCAATAATGCTAGCAAGGAGCGGAGAAAACTGTGTGTATGTTAATATATTTTTTACAAGATAAGAAAAGCGTGTCATTACACATATCTAAAAGTATAGAAAAAAAGCAGAAAAAAGAGTAGTAAAATCTTTGAATAAGTTTAAAAATATTAACAATTCCACCAGTGGCAGGGGTGTCCCTTACTTTAATCCCCATAAATAGTTGTGATGCGGAGAAGTCAGTTACAAGGACATCAATAAAACCACTTAACAAGACACTAGGTTTTCCCGAGTTCTGCAATTATCTAGGCAAAGAACATAAATTTTCCAACAGAAATTCCACATCTGCTATATTCTGCAATAAATAAATACATATATATATATATATATATATATATATATATATATATATATATATATATATATATATATATATCTTATTAATAAAAGAGAATGTTTGCGTGCGCGTGTGTGTGTATGCGGCCCCCAGGCGAATCTGTTCAACTTATAGCCGTGAAATTTGGCACACGGGTAGTGCAGACTATGGGAAGGTGCACCTCGAAGCCCAAATTTTAAATTTTATTTTATAAAATTTTTTATTTTATGTTTTGTGCGATATTTTATGTTTTTTTAACTTCAGATTACGATATCTCGGCAAAAAATGATCGTAGAATTTTCATCTTTTTACAATCTAAGACTACAGACATTTCTCCTTCAAACAAGACCTCATTTGTTTAAAAATAATTTATAACAGACTAATATTTTCATCAAAATATTAACCCAGTTTTTCGAGAAATTTATGCTTTTTTTAGCATCTACGCTCGATGCTCTTCGTGCTTTTATCTTACAAAGAAAATATTTACATCATCTGGAAGATGAAAGCTTTCTCTTCATATAAACTTCATTTCAAGTCTCTATCTTAAAATTTTGATTTTTAATTGAATTCTAAAGAACGATACTGCAACACAAATTTCCTGCTTTGTTCTTCAAACGCGTAAGCGATTGAGTCATAACAAAGAGTGATTCATTCACAGCGTGATTCTCACTAAAAAAAATGAATCACTGAAAAGATGTGTCATCGTGTTTTTTAACTTTGTTTAAAAATAATTTAAAACAGACTAATATTTTCATCAAAATATTAAACCCACTTTTTCTAGAAATTTACTCAATTTTGAGCATCTACGGTCGATGCTCTTCGTGTTTTTATCTTACAAAGAAAATATTTACATCATCTGGAAGATGAAAGCTTTCTCATTCATATAAACCTCATTTCAAGTCTCTATCTTAAAATTTCGATTTTTAATTGAATTTTTAAAGAACGATACGTCAACACAAATTTTGCTGTGCGGTTCTTCAATGCGGAAGAAGAAAAGAGAAAATTCGAATCGGAATCGATTCGCTTGGGTGACTGCGTACCATTTTCAAAATTGCAAAACGGTTGCTGCTTGACGTTGATGCGTAAGTTTAAATTTTATAAACTATTATTTTTTAATATAATTCTTTTCATATTTTAATATAATTGTTTTCAATTGTTTGTTTGTGTGTATGGTTACTTACGTGTGTTAAAATCATTTCTAAATTCACTATAAGGCAGATTCTCGAACATCGTGATTAAAAAATATCAATTTCCATTACTTCAGAACAGAGTTAAAGATAAGACACAGAAACCCAACAATAATGATTTTAAAAATTACAACCCTCTCTGTATGTAGAAATGTTTTTTTCATTAAAAAATCTATGTAGTTTTAAGCTGTAGAATACGTGTTATAATTTTTTAAACAAAATGTTATTATTATATTGCTTGAGAAATGAAAGAAATTTAGAGTTTGAATGTGGTATTTATATTATTTGTTTCATTTGTACAGTTTTAAATGACGTTAATTAATTTCTTATGTTTACAGTAATTTATGTTTTCGTATCGTTTCACATAACTATTTTTCCTTACGTTAATAGAAGTTAAGTTAAAATCGGAAAAGTGTAGACAACTTTTAAGAAAGTTGGGTTTTTACGCTTTTTCAAACTGTGAAACTGAAGATTCCGATTATGTCTTTAGTCTTCACATAGTTTTTAACAATAATATGATCCATAGCAAAAGTCGATGCTATTATTTTTTTTTCTCATTTTATTTATATATTATTTATATTATATTTATTTTTCTCATCGTATAACTTTTGAATACTACTGAAATATCAATTCTACTGTTATTCAATTAAAAAAAATCATAATATTTCATTTTAAGGACCGTCCGGCAGTCAATGCGCTGAGGAGGGCCCTAACTGAATTCGATTCGTGCATTGTTTTAATGTGTTTATTTTTTCAATAATTTTTTGTTTTGGTAACACACTTTTTTTTTCTTTGCAGATTCAACTTCCATTGCCGTTTGATACTATTTTCATTTTCTGTATTTTTGAATTTAATCTCAGTTTCATTTCAGGATCTTTCATTTTATTTGCTTTCATTTTGTGCTTAATGTTTTACTAATGTTTTGTCCTTAGCATTTTCCTTTTAATATGCCACAGCCTCCGAGAAAAAAAAATGTCTTCGGACACAAAAGCGACAGAACAGAGAACGAAATCGAAGTAGGAGAGAAGATGAATCTACTCCAGCAAGAGAAGCAAGACAGGAAGCAAACAGACAACGAGAGCAAAGAAGAAGAGAAATCGAATGTACTCCGGAAAGACAAGCAAGACTACAGCAGGTTAGAACTACAATAAGTGCTGTTCGAAGGCGCATGTACACTAATTTTGAAAATGCAGCTTTTCACTACGACCCATCGGCAGATTACGTATCTGATCCTTCGTGTAACATTGGATCCATGTCTGAAATTTGTCAACATTGTGGAGCAAAGAAGTGGAAAGGTGAAACCACAGGTATGTGCTGCAGCGGAGGAAAGGTTCAACTGCCACAGTTGATGGATCCACCTGAGCCCCTATGTTCTTTATTCAGCGGCACTTCTCAAGAAGCTAAACATTTCCTTTCTAATATAAGAAGCTACAATTCCTGTTTCCAGATGACCTCTTTTGGCACAACGAAAGAAATTAGAGAGCCCGGCTACATGCCTACATTTAAAGTACAGGGTCAAGTTTATCACCGCATCGGCAGTCTGCAGCCTCTACCGAGGGAAGAGCCTAAATTTTTGCAAATTTACTTTGTCGGAGACACTACACAACAAGCAGAGCATCGCTGTAAAAACAAGCCACAAACCAGACGAGACATAGTACTACAGTTGCAAGGTATGCTGCATGATCACAACTGTTACATCCAGAGCTTTAAGTCGGCTATGGATAAAATTACCCCGGAATTCGAATTGGTGATCGTAGCGGACAGAACCCCACACGGTGAACATGAGAGGCGGTTCAGCGCCCCCGCAACAGAAGAAGTCGCTTTGATCATGGTGGGTGAACAACATGGGACAAGAGACATAGTTTTAGAAGAAATAAGTGGCACCCTCAAAAATATTCCCGAGACGCACAGGTCCTACGATGCGCTACAGTATCCACTCATCTTTTGGCAGGGGGAGGATGGATATCATTTTGAACTGCGACTAAAGGATCCAACTACAGGAATGCCTCAAACTAAGAAGATTTCAGCTATGCAATTCTATGCTCACAGGATGATAATACGTTCTTCAAATTTCAACACATTACTGAGAAGCAAAGACCTGTTCCACCAATTTATCGTTGATATGTATGCCAAGAGTGAATCGGAAAGACTATTGTACATACGAATAAATCAGAGGACTCTCAGAGTTGAACAGTATGCTCATTTGAGGGATGCGGTCATGAATGATGGAAATATCTCCGACATAGGCCAGTTGATCATCTTGCCTTCCAGCTTTACAGGGGGTCCAAGGTATATGCACGAGCGTACTCAAGATGCCATGACCTACGTGAGAAACTACGGCAGACCAGACCTCTTCATCACTTTCACCTGCAATCCAAACTGGACAGAGATACAGGAAGAACTCTTTGTTGGACAAAAACCACAGGATCGTCATGATTTGTTAGCAAGAGTATTTCATCAGAAACAAAAAACGCTTATAAGTCTCATCACAAAGGCAAAGATTTTTGGAGAAGTTCAGTGTTATATGTACACGATAGAGTGGCAGAAGCGAGGACTTCCTCATGCTCACATTCTGATTTGGCTCAAGGACTCTGTACACGTTCACCACGTGGATGACTTTGTCAGTGCAGAAATTCCTAATGAACAAGAAGACCCAGGACTTTTTTCAATTGTAACGAAGCAGATGGTTCACGGCCCCTGCGGATCCATAAATCCAACCTCTCCATGCATGAAAGATGGAATTTGCACTAAACGATACCCGCGCCAATTTTTGAAAGAGACGCAAACAGGACGAAACGGATATCTACTTTATCGGCGCAGATCACCACAAGACGAGGGATTTAAGGCTGACATCGTTTATAAAGGATCGCAAGTGTCTATAGACAATACTTGGATTGTCCCGTATTGCCCTCTACTAACAAAAATTTTCAATGCCCATATCAACGTAGAGTATTGCAATTCTGTTAAGTCTATAAAGTATGTCTGTAAGTATATTAACAAAGGATCTGACATGGCTGTTTTTCAAGGTGAACAGTGGAGAGAATGACTTAAATGAAATTGTCCAGTATCAAATGGGAAGATATATCAGCAGCAATGAAGTAGTATCGCGAATACTCAACTTTCCCATTCATGAGCGCCACCCCACAGTGAGTCATCTGAGCGTCCACCTTGAGAATGTGCAGAGAGTCTACTTCACACCAGAAAACGCTGCTGAACGTGCCCAAAAACCTCAGGAAACGACACTCACGTCTTTCTTCAGACTTTGCTCCCAAGATGAGTTTGCACGCCCCCTGTTGTACACCAAGTTCCCAAATACTACACTTGGAACAATGGAAACAAGACATGGAACCGTCGAAAATAAGGACATGTTGTACCTGAGCAAACAGGAATAAGGTCAAGCGATGCACTGGGCCGGGTGTATACCGTCCATCCGAACAATTCAGAGTGCTTTCACCTGCGCCTGCTGCTGCATGAAGTACCAGGCTCAAAATCATTTGAAGATTTGAAAACATTTCAGGGACGACTCTGTGAAACTTACAAAAAGGCCTGCCAGCTTAGAGGCCTTTTGGAGAACGATGATCACTGAAACAATGCACTCAAAGAAGCGGCTGCATCTCGATCACCAAAAGTTTTACGGAATGTGTTTGCTGTAATGCTTCATACATGCTCCATGTCATCTCCCGAACAGTTATGGATGAATCATAAGGAGAACCTGTCCGAAGACATGCTGTACCAAGCACGCATGCAGCAGCAGAATATGGATCTGGACTACAGTGATGACATCTTCAACAGAGCGCTAATCGACATTGAGGACAAGATTATATTGATGGGTGGATTGGACCTAAAAAGCTTTGGACTTCCACAACCCAATCGAAACCTTGATTCAGTCCTGCCGAGTGAAGAACGTATGGAGCGAAATTATGATACGAATGTACTCGCAACATACATACAGGAAAATGAGCCGAAAATGGTCCCAGATCAAAAGGAGGCATTTGACAAGATCACAACAGCAGTTTTCAATGGTCGCGGTGGCATATTCTTTTTGGATGCTCCGGGCGGTACAGGGAAGACTTTTCTAATCAATCTTCTTTTGGCTAAAGTGCGACACAGAAACGAGATTGCCCTGGCTGTTGCTTCTTCTGGCATTGCTGTAACACTATTGACAGGAGGGAGGACAGCTCACTGGGCTTTCAAGTTACCCTTAAATCTGGCAAACAAAGAGACTCCTACGTGTAACATTTCAAAAAATTCAGGAAAGGCAAGGGTTCTGAAGCATTGCAAGTTAATGTCGGGGATGAATGCACCATGTCCCACAAAGCCGCATTCGAAGCACTCGATGTCACATTGAAGGTCATCAGAGGTAACAATTACAGAATGGGAGGCGTAACTATGGTGTTGGCTTGCGACTTTAGACAGACACTTCCGGTTATTCGACGTGGAACCAGGGCGGATGAAATGCAGACCTGCTTAAAATCGTCTTAAGTGTGGAATGGCATCGAAAGACTTGCTCTTTCAACAAACATGCGAGTTCATGTCAATGGTGATCCCTCAGCCCAGCAATTTGCAGATAACCTTCTACAACTTGGAAATGGAGCCATTACTGCTGATAATACAGGATGTATAGCCATGGGAACGATTGGGATGATTGTGACAACTCAACAACAGCTGAAAGAGGCGGTGTTTCCAAATGTGGCCAACACTTCACAGATCACACATGGCTGTGCGAAAGAGCAATCCTTTCCCCAAGAAACGAAGATGTCAACGTCATCAATAAGCAGCTTTTACAAGAATTGCCAGATAAAGCTCAAGTTTACAAATCGATTGACACCACCTGTGATACAGAAGAAGCGGTACACTACACCACAAAATTTTTAAATACGTTGGAGCGATCTGGAGTACCCTCTCACATATTAGAGCTGAAGATTGGTGCACCAATTATGCTGCTGAGAAATCTGCATCCACCTTCACTCTGCAATGGAACAAGACTTGCTGTAAAGAATCTGATGCCGAACATGATTGAAGCCACCATTATGACAGGACACTTTGCAGGCGAAGTCGTATTTATTCCCAGGATACCAATCATCCCTTCCGATATACCATTTCAATTTAAAAGACTTCAGTTCCCTGTCCGTTTAAGTTTCGCCATGAGCATTAACAAGGCACAAGGGCAATCGCTAAAAGTAGTTGGACTCGATCTTCTCAAACCCTGTTTCTCCCATGGTCAACTTTATGTGGGTTGTTCTAGAGTTGGAAAAGCCGAAAATCTGTACATCCTAGCTCCAAATGGAAGAAAAAATATATATTATATCCTGAGGCTCTCTAAACTGATATTTCAAGAAAGAAAAGTGAAAGAAGACTCAAGTGAATTTTATCAACGCTATACAGACTTTAATATAGCATTCAAGCCAACAACATGAATGGACAAGCCACAGATCAAGAAGCGTTAATTTAATTTATATCAGCCTTTTGAAAGACACAAATAAGAGGAGCAATGCCGTTTATTTATTTTATGATATTTATACTGTTATTAATTCTATGTTCTATGATCTTCTCAAACCCTGTTTCTCCCATGGTCAACTTTATGTGGGTTGTTCTAGAGTTGGAAAAGCCGAAAATCTGTACATCCTAGCTCCAAACGGAAGAAAAAATATATAGTATATCCTGAGGCTCTCTAAACTGATATTTCAAGAAAGAAAAGTGAAAGAAGACTCAAGTGAATTTTATCAACGCTATACAGACTTTAATATAGCATTCAAGCCAACAACATGAATGGACAAGCCACAGATCAAGAAGCGTTAATTTAATTTATATCAGCCTTTTGAAAGACACAAATAAGAGGAGCAATGCCGTTTATTTATTTTATGATATTTATACTGTTATTAATTCTATGTTATTTATGCTGTGTTTAGTTTTTAAATTGATTTTTGTTAACAAACATTAGACAATTTGACATTTTTACTTTTTAACATCTAGTAGTAGAAGAATGATGAAAGGCTGAATCTACTAAAATTCTGAGATGTGTATAACATTTCACATGGTTTTTTTTTAAATGTTATTTATACTGTGTTTACTTTTTTAATTGATTTTGGTTAACAAGCATTCGACAATTTCAATCTTATTTATACTGTGTTGTGTTTTTAAATTGATTTTGATTAACAAGCATTCGACAATTTCAATCTTATTTATACTGTGTTGAGTTTTTAAATTGATTTGGTTAACAAGCATTCAACAATTTCAATCTTATTTATACTGTGTTGAGTTTTTAAATTGATTTTGTTTAACAAACATTCGACAAAGTGACATTTTTACTTTTCAGCTTTACTTTTCAAAATTCTTTACTTTCCTAAAGACAATTTGACATTTTTCCTTTTCGACTTTTAGTGGTTTATTATAAATTCAAATTAATGGAGATAATGTTAATGTTTTTTTGCAGGGAGTAATTTTTTGTTGACATGAAAAATGATTCAGGTATAAATTGATTGCTTTTTACATTATTTTCAACACATAAATGGTTTAAATGTAGATATATAAAGCTTTCAACTTTTGTTAGTGTATTTAGGCCTGTGGTGTATAATAATGTTTAATTTCTATTTGTATAATTACATTTTTTCCCCACTGTCTGAATATTTTTTTTCTGTTCAAATTAATGGAGATAATGTTAATGTTTTTTTGCAGAGACTAATTTTTTTTTTAATTTAAAAAATGATTGATATTATAAAAATTTATTGTTTTTAATTTTTAAATAATTAAGGAAACATATCCTTACTGGGGAATCCTCGCCTTGCATATATTGCGAAAGGAGGATAAGGCGCCTTTGCTGTACGCCTAGCGTGGTGAGGAAAACAGCAGTACCGTCATAAAACGCCAGTTAGTGGCCACGTTTGCAGTTTTGTCATCTTTGGCTATACTGTGTTTCCTTTTCTTTAATTTTGCCCTTTTCATTTTAATCTCAGTTTTAAGGCAAACTTTTTCAGTCATTTATTTTGTTTTTGTATTTCTACAATATCAAAACATGCTTTTCATTTCATTTTCTGTAATTTTGCACTCTTGATTTTAATCTCAGTTTTATTTCAGGGTCTTTCATTTATAGTTCTGATTTAAGTTGTGTTTAGTTTTTATTTATACTGTGTTTCCTTTTCTGTAATTTTGCCCTTTTGATTTTAATCTCAGTTTTCAGGTAAAAATATTAAAATATAGTAAAAGAAATGTTCCTCAAACTGTGCTATACTATCTGTACTATATTCTTTTGCATGTTCTATTAGATTTAATTTCAATATTTTCTTCTACATTATTTTGTCTATTAAAATATCTGTTACGATTTTTTATAAATATATTTTTTTTTGTTTTTTTGGCATTAATTGCATACATTGACCGTCGTATGTATGCAATTTTAATGTACTCCGTAGCGAAGCACGGGTATTCAGCTAGTATATATATATATATATATATATATATATATATATATATATATATATATATATATATATATATATATATATATATATATATATATATATATATATATATATATATATATATATATATACAGTGGAGTCTCGATCTATCATTTTTCAAGGACCGACTGAACTGAACGATAAATGCGGGGAAAACGATGATTCGGAGAACGATCGATCGAGATTCTACTGTATATATATATATATATATATATATATATATATATATATATATATATATATATAGTATATACGAGTATATATAGTGGAACTCGGTAAATACGATATGCTTAGGATCACCGAAAATGCTCGTTTTAACCGTTACTCGTATAAACCGTGAAAAAAAATAAATTGAGATAAAATGATCGGTTTAAAAAAATCATTAAAAATATTAACAATTTTCTAAATAGTAAAGTTAAATAATTAGAATGACTTACCTTTACTTCAGTGTAACTTTTTTGCTTTTGTTTTAAAATAAAATTTGGAATACCCCAAAGATCAAGTTTTATCTTTAAAACATTTAATTGTCTTTTAAATTTCAAAGGCCAAATTGTTTATGTACAAATACAAGCAATATTGATTTTTTTTAAATTCAATAAGTTTAGTCTGCTTAGTATTGGCTTTCATTTTAAAATCCCTTAAACTTCGCCTCATAATACTTATTACGTTTAAAGAATTTTCCTCTTCAAAATTGTTTTTCAAAAATTACAGTCAATTGAAGAAGAGCATCTTGCGCTTCACTGTAAATCACATTTGGTACTAATGCTTCTTGACTGCCATCTTCATCTTCAGTTGTACTTGCACTTCGGTATCAGTTGTACTTCACATCTTGAATATTGTCTTCATCTGTTAATATACCTGAAGTCAACACTTCGTTGTCAACATTAACACAATGATCTAAATTTTCCCATTCATCAAATGTGTTCAGACTTTGTATTTTAGCCATTGACGTAATGGAAGGTCACCATCTTTATTGTCATCATCTTTTTCTTTTGATTTGAGACCAGCTTTAATAAAGCAATTTTTAGTGTGGAAGCAGAAACGTTATCTCATGCATCACACATTAACCTTATCGCACTTAATATATCAATGTTCTGGACCAATTTCTTTTGCATGTTTTCTGCAATCATCAGAGTTAAAAAACATCTTAAGTAATATTTAAAACTCCTAATAATACCGTGGTCCATAGTTTGCTTCACAAATGTTGTATTTAGTGGCAAAAATATTTTCATAATCTTTAGGTAGCAAAAATTAGTTTCAATGTTTGAAAGATTTTTCTCTTATTGGTACGCTGTACAGTTATCCTCTAGCAACAACATTTTCCTGTTTTTCGTTGAAATGTGTTCGCGATACATTTTTCAGTTCTTGTAATATCCGCGAGGATTCTCCTGTAGAGCGTGAAATTTAGCATTATTACACATTAGAAGCCAATATTTCAAAACAATTTGTACGTTTTACCCGTGATCTCGTATTAAGTGGGTTCTAGTGTGTGTATGTATATATATATATATATATATATATATATATATATGTGTGTGTGTGTGTGTGTGTGTGTGTGTGTGTATGTATGTATTTAAGTTGATAATGATCTCCAAAAAGAAATTTTTTTATACGCAAAGACTAACATATAGTCACACAGATTTATGTTATCATTATAAACTGAGTGATCAAGAAATTAATATTTAAAATATCAGTGATAACTTTTGGATCATCGAAAGGGCAGTGCTAGTCGACTAGGATTTAAATCAACGTTAGTAGACTATAGGAATTAATAGAAATATAGCTGTATTGGTATGAAGAATATATTTATATATCTTTTATTTAATTCATCTATATTTTCGGACATTTAAATCTTAAGTCTTTATGTGATAAAGAAATAACTTTTTTTTAATTAAAAATTCAGTAATAGTATCGGAGGATCAAGTCACGATTTATATCACTCTTTTCTCTTTTTTTTAATGAATGAATTAAATACATCTTTCGAGTAAAGAATAAATAATTACCGACATATCTTTAAGTCTAGATAAATAAAAATGATAAATGCTTTATCGGGAATTACAGCGAGGCTTTATTTTGCGTTTCTCCTCCTTTGAGAATGTAGAATAATTAGTTAAGTACTACGTCGTTTCTGAAATGAGTATCGGTGCTTTAAGAGATATGCATGCAATCGCTCGAAGAATAGGACGGGGGAAAAGAGATTGAGAAGCAATAGTTTGGGAAACGGATTATCGAATAATGCGAAAATATGATTCGTGCGCTAAAGAATACCCCTAGCAAATGAGATGATAAGGCTAACTCGATAATCTCCCTTTGAAGACACACCGGAAATTTTTTTAAACGAGTCGACGTTCTGCCTTTACATGGATTTTTATACCTCCAAGACTGACACTGCGGATTAGGTCGAATCGAAGTTAAAACCGATAAAAATAGATCGATTTCTCTTGTGGTCTTCAGACATCCACATAGATTTGAAGAAGTCCTGCAGAAATAGAAGGCGGCTTGAAAAAATGATGTATACTCATCTGAGTTAATGAATGGTGTTTGAGCTTCATCTGATGATGCTTTGCAAATGTTGAGCAGTTAATCGGGGATGAAAGGTCATAACAAACGACTTGCTCGGGACCGAATTCGAGGGTGTAACAGAGACGTTTCTGAACCTACAGTAATTATAATGCATGCTGTTATTGAATTCCAGGATTTCCGACTCTTTATTTTGTAATCTAATGGGTTTTTCAACATTAACACACACGTAAAAAAAAAGAAAGAAAATCATCTGGTGTCCCTTGAACTGTTTAGTTTGCTTTGAGTAGAGATCTGGTTGAGTAGAAACTTACCGGGTTCGTCATGCGTACGTGTTGTAGGCTGAAAATTAAAATTCGTAGCACTTTGCGGGTATACCTCAATTAAAGAAAATTCCCATAATTCTATAAATTAAACATACATTTATTACAACTATTAAGGGGCTCCAGGACACAAAATTGTTCGAATTTTTGAAAAAACATTTATTGCATTAAAACTTTTTGTATTCTTTTACGCTTAAAATGACGTATAAATCATGTTTCTATCTAATTAGAACAAGAGAAATTATATTTTTTTTGCAACATTCTAATAGTAGCCAAGCGTGGTTTAAACCTGTAAGTGCGTTTTTTCTGCATGAGGTTTTTTTTTCCCCATTTCTCGTCTTTAAATTGTAATAAGTCAAGAACCGTTAAAGATAAATGGTGAAAACTTGGAACATGTCTTTCTCAGCTATTTTACTTTAATTTTGACCTCAGCAAATTTGAAAAAAATATTTACTTTTGAAAATATGATTTTTTTAAAATATGTACATAATTATTTTTTTTGTAATTTTTAATTTAAATATTTTTTAATTTTTAAAAATTATTATTTTTAAAAATGTTGGGTTAAAATTAAAACTTATATATTTCTGTTTAATTAAATGAAAAAGAATTGAAATTCGACAATATTATTTCGAGTTATAACAATTATAAATTACCCCACTTTTTTTTTATTTTTAAATTTTAAAACCTTTTAAAACATTTTGAGAAGTTTCATGAAGTGATTTTTTTTACAATTTTATGGTTGACCATCACAAAAAAATTCAAAATTTTAACTCAATAAATAAAAAAAAATTTAAAATGTGTACCGGACCCCCTTAAATAAAAACAAAAGTTGATTATTAAAAGATTGTGAGCATTCATAGTAAAAGTTGTCACATTGTGGATTACAATACATATTAATCAATCTAATTTATTGTAACATCAGAATATGGAGTAAACACTACACAGAAATGAGAACGGATATATCCATTTAATATAGAAATACCAGAGTGAGAGGAACAAGGGAAAATTTCTAAAATAGACAGCAAAGTTTGAGACCCTTATAAATACCCCTCAAATTACAGAAATGAAATTTCGCCGATTTAAAAAATTCATTTCATTTATATATAAAATTCTATTTTACTTATTATGTCCCTAAAATAAAATATATATTGAAGGTGTTTTTAAAAGACAATAAAAGCTGAACAGAAAGATTTTATGCACAGAACTATATTTTTATTTGTTTTACACGAAAGTGTATTAATGATTAACAGTTTCTTTTTAAGACAATAATACGCAAGTATTTACAAGAAAAGAAGTTTATATAATTTTAGTTTCATAGAAAATAATTAGCTTGATAAAAAATTACACCACTGTCATTAAAATCAGCTAAATTAGAATTATTTTACAGATACAGCTGATCCTCGGCTTTGGCGAGTTTGACAATTCGAAAGCTTGCAGTCAGTAATTATAACGGAATTTCTTTATCATTTTATAAACATTCTGACTTACATAAATATTAGATTACACATTATGAAACTCCCCATTTCATTGTATATTAGTTTTGTCGTATAAACTTTATCGTTATGTAATAAAACTGGCAAGTACTTTGCGGACTGTCTCTCGCTTAGTGCGTGTCGCTTACATTAGTTCTAATTTTGAATTTAAGAAAATTTTAAAGGTAAAAAAATACTATGCTGCAGTATAGCATTTATGTCTAATATTACGGTATATAATATTGTAACGAATCTAGTGCGTAGCTGTCGTGGCACAGGCGTAATGTGTTTAGCTGCTGTTCTGAGGTGATGAGTTCGAGCCCCGCTGGATGCAAGTTGCTTTTCTTGAAATTTCCTTTGTTATCATTCTCGTTTTATTCAGAATGTTCTAGTATTCTAATTTATTGTATTCTAATTTATTATATGCTAATTTATTATATGCTAATTCTTAGTTTCTACCGTTCCAGAAAGTTCGGATGACTGTATATAAGTCGAGCTAGCGTTCAGTTCAGGTTGAATAAAGTTCTCTAGTGCAGCTCTCGCATTGATTTCCTGTGATATAAATTCGAATCTACGCGACATTTGTGGTGGAGCCGCCGGGAATTACGATAGGTACGACGGAAGATCTACGCAGAAGCCAACGGTTACGAGGACTCTCGCCTGAGTTTGGCTTGTTACCAGATCCTAGAAGAGGTCCGAGAAAATGCCTGAAGGAAACGAGACCGAGCCAAAGCTTCCAAATGATGCCAGCCCTGCTCCATTCAACATCGCACAAGTGCCGTTCCTTACATACCAGTTACCCCGAAATCCGTGCCTCTTCACCGGAGATGACGTACAGGATGTCAGCAGGTGGCTTAAAGACTTTCAACGAATCGCCACCTATAACCGTTGGGATGAACAGATGTGCCTAGCGAATGTCATCTTCTATCTTGCCGGAACGGCCCGACAATGGTTTGATAACAATGAGCTCACTTTTACTAATTGGGCCACATTTAAGCAATCCCTAGACAATACTTTTTGCCGAACAGACGATATGCGGTGCCAAGCTGAAAGGCTGTTGTTCTCACGTGCGCAACATACTGGGGAGACATCTGAGTCGTACATTCAAGATGTGCTTGCTCTGTGCCAAAAAGCTAATCCCGACATGCCAGAAGACGAAAAAGTGGCTCATCTCATGAAAGGGATTTCAGAGGACTTATAACAGATCCTGTTGGTTCAGGACTATAACACCGTCGATGCGTTTGTAAAACGCTGTCGTCAGATAGAAAGCCTTCGAAGAAGACGTATCGTCCGCCCAGTATTCCAGAGACTACCTAATGTCTCTACAGCGTCGGCCCGTAAACGGAAGTAGGAGACATAGGATCGTTGGTACGTGCAATTGTCAGGGAAGAACTGCAAAAAATCTGCCCGAAGCACAATGTTACATTAGCGAAGAACCAAGTACACCAAATGATGTCGGATCTGTCGTACGGGAGGAAGTAATGGAAGCCCTAGCACCGCTCACAGGTCAAAGAAGACGCATCACCAATTCGCGCCCCTCAGCTCCAGTTAGGCTTCAGCCAAGGCGTGAAGCTAGGGTCAACAGTGTTCCAGATCTCAAAACTGACCTGTGAAGAACTTCCAATAATGTACCCCTATGGTATCACTGTGGACGTCCAGGACACGTGCTGAGGTATTGTAGGGAAAGACGACGGGTATTTGCAAAAGCAAAAGCCGCTAGAAACATCCAACTCCCGACAGAACATGGACCCTACAAGATATAGAACCTTTTCTCAACGTGATATGGACGCTGACTCTTTATACAGCTTGGACGACAATAATGTGCACCCCACATCTTCCAGTTTTAGAAGCGGTTTCACCCTACCCTCGCCGCTCCTTCAACCGCCGACAGTCGCAATCTCCTGTACGCCGCTCTAGCCAATCGCCCCGCCGACTCAGGGAGGAAAACTAACTCCAGCGACCTGTGCAGAAGGTGAGGCCGCAGATGAAGAAAATCCTCCGACGTATACTACCACCAAGTTAAAGAGGAACACCACCTATGTCACAGTAAACGGGCAATGTGTGCAAGCCCTCGTAGATTCAGGTGCTGATTATTCTGTCATATCTGAAGAATTACGCAGAAAATTGAATGCTCCTATGTTTACAGAGAGAGGACCTACATTAAGAACTGCATGCGGAAAACCTGTAGTTGCCTAAGGACGCTGTGTATTAAGAATCAACTTAAATGAGAATGCAAAACCGTTTGAATTTCTTGTTTTCCCGCAGTGCAGCCACCAATGATACTTGGATGGGACTTTTTTCGCGCCACTGATGCCATCATAGATGTGGAAACGAAAAGCTTCAACTTGCCGAAATCCTTCCAGAAAACGTGGAGTCAAGTAGTTCAGATTGCTCTTTGTTTGCCACAACAGATTACGTAATTGGAGCAAAGTCAGCAAGGCAAGTATGCGCTATAAATCCAGTCATTATGGAAGCAGATAAAGCTCTAATTATTGGCAACAAACTTCTAATGTGTGAAAGAGAGCTATCTATACCAGCTTCAATTATTGACGTTGAGAAGGGCTGCTGTAATCTATGGGTAACGAATTTCACTCGACGACCTCAGTTGATACCCAAAGGGATGAATATAGCCAGCTTAATCACTATAGCCGACGACGCCATTTGTTCTCTGAGGGATAGAGATCGAGAAGGTTCCAGAGAACACAAGTCCAGAGAAAGATTAACTCGGGATAAATTAAAGAAATTGTAGATACTCAATTGACTTCTGTTTGAAGAAGGCGAGTTATTAAATCTGCTGGAAGAATGTAGTGACATTTTCGATGTAAATGGAACATCGAGGAAGCCCAGATGCAATACTCTGAAGCACAAAATCTACACAGGGGACACCTCCCCAATCAAGCAAAGGCCCTATCGTATTTCAGCCACTGAGAGACGTGCGATTGAAGACGAAGTACAAAGAATGCTAAAAGAAGACGTGATACAACCATCAAACAGTCCTGGTCGTCTCCAGTCGTGCTTGTAAAAAAGAAGAATGGCGAGTGGCGTTTTTGCGTGGATTACAGAAAATTGAATAAGGTCACTAAGAAGGACGTCTACCCGCTACCACGCATCGATGACGTATTGGACTGTCTAGCAGGTGCGAAAATTTTCTCAATTATGGATTTGAAATCGGGCTACTGGCAAATAGAGGTTGATGAGAAAGACAGAGAAAGACAGCCTTCGTAACATCAGATGGTCTTTATGAATTTAAAGTCATGCCGTTTGGGTTATGCAACGCTCCAGCTACCTTTGAGCGAATGATGGACACGGTACTACGGGGTCTCAAGTGGAATATCTGTCTTTGCTATCTAGATGATATCATTGTCTATGCGCCGAATTTCTCAGAACACCAAGTACGTTTAAGAAAAGTTTTGAAATGCATCCAAGAGGCGGGACTGACGCTTAATTTCAACAAATGCTCATTCGGCAGGAAGAAAAACGGACGATATTGGGACACCTGGTTGATCAACATGGGATATATCCCGATCCGCAAAGATAGCTGCTGTAGCAAATTTCCCTGTTCCGGAAAATATCACCGACGTCCGAAGTTTCCTGGGCTTGTGCTTCGTATTACCGACGATTTATTAGGCACTTCGCTGATATTGCTAAGCCCCTACAGGAATTATTGAAGAAAGATGCAAAATTTTCATGGAGCACCGCACAAATGAATCTTTTTCATCACTCAAAAAATTACTGACAAGTAGCCCTGTTTTGGAACATTTCCTCCCAAATGCGGAAACGAAAATACATGCAGACGCTAGCGGCTATGGCATCCGGTGCCGTGCTAGTACAGGTCCAAAATGGTAAGGAAAGACCAACAGCCTATGCTTCCAGGTCCATGTCACCAAGTGAAATAACTATTCCACGACCGAAAAAGAGTGTCTTGCTGTCATCTGGGGGATTAGTAAATTTAGACCTTATCTGTTTGGAAAACCCTTCACCATCGTAACAGATCACCACTCTTTCTGCTGGCTCGCCAACATCAAGGATCCCTCGGGGAGACTTGCACGATGGGCTTTGAGGCTGCAGGAATACGACGCTGACATCGTGCACAAGAGTGGTCGGAAACATTCCGATGCCGATTGCCTATCAAGGAAAGCCTCTTTTCGAAGCAGCAGCCGAGAACTGTGATGAAATCCCCTTCTTTGCGTCCATCACAGATTACCGAAAAGAACAACTAAAAGATAATCGGTTTGAAGTCCATAATTAAAACCCTGAAGAGGAGTGATGGATTCCAGAATTATCAAATGAGAAACGGCTTGCTATACAAGAAAACCTATGATCCGATGGGACGACAATGGCTCTTGGTGATACCGACACAACTCCGCCTCGATGTCTTACAGAGCCTCCACGACGCTCCAACCGCCGGTCATCTCGGATTTGCCAAGACATACTACCGAATAAGGCGAAAATACTATTGGCCAGGACTGTATGGCAGCACGCGTATATATGTGTCTCACTGTCGAGGAATGCCAAAGAGGAAAATCTCCACCTCAACTTCCACCAGGGCAACTTCATCCAATAAAAACCCCTGATGAACCATTTGCCAAACTTGGAATAGATCTCCTCGGACGCTTTCCAGCTACTCGAAATGGGAACAAGTGGATCATTGTTTGCACCGATTACCTGACGAGATTCACAGTTACAAAAGCATTACCAGCTGCTGAGGCCACAGAGATCGCTAAATTTATAGTCGAAGAATCATACTAAAGCACGGAGCTCCCAGGGAAATGATAAGTGATCGGGGACGCTCTTTCTTATCCAACCTTGTTAAAGACATCAATCAATTATGCCAGACGTCTCATCTTCTGACGACCGCCTACCACCCACAAACCAATGGTCTCACAGAAAGATTTAACAAAACATTGGCAGACATGCTGTCGATGTACGTAGACGTTGAACAAAGAAATTGGGATACAATCCTACCCTCTGTGACTTTCGCTTACAATTCAGCAAAACAAAATACCACCGGATTCAGCCCATTCTTTCTCGTCCATGGTAGAGATGTCCAGACTCCTTTTGACGTAATTTTTCCACACAACCCAGAGAACCAAGACGATAGTTATGCACAACAATTGATTACCAGAGCTGAGGAAGCTAGACAGCTTGCTAAAATCCATATCCTCGGCGCCCAAGCAACTGACAAACAACGATATAACGAGAGACACGACCAGTCAGCTACAGTGTCGGAGACTTCGTATGGGTCTTTACTCCTGTACGAAAAGTTGGACTGTCTGAAAAGCTCTTAAGACGTTATTTCGGACCATATCGAATAACACGACGCCTATCTGATGTAACCTACGAAGTAGAAAGTATAGAACGGGATAGAAGACGGCGAGATACAAAAGACATAGTCCACGTCCTGAGATTAAAACCTTACTTTGATCCAAAGGAACAATTAGATGACGTGGGTGCATATGACCCTTCCAGGAGACCTGTTACCAGAAGCCAAACCAAATTGCAGCGGGACGCTGCTTTCTCTTAAGGAGCGGGAAATGTAACGAATCTAGTGCGTAGCTGTTGTGGCACAGGTGTAAGGTGTTTGGCTGCGGTTCTGAAGGTGATGAGTTCGAGCCCCGCTGGATGCAAGTTGCTTTTTTTGAAATTTCCATTGTTATCATTTCTCGTTTTATTCAGAATGTTCTAGTATTCTAATTTATTGTATTTCTAATTTATTATATGCTAATTTATTATATGCTAATTCTAGTTTCTACCGTTCCAGAAAGTTCGGTGACTGTATATAAGTCGAGCTAGCGTTCAGTTCAGGTTGAATAAAGTTCTCTAGTGCAGCTCTCGCATTGAGTTCCTGTGATATAAATTCGAATCTACGCTTTCAGGGGTTTCCGGCTTTCCTAACAATAAGTGCCAACGGCATATTACATGTGCTTTAAAAAGTTTCAGTGTAATCATTGATATAAAAAGTCTGCACCACTCAATCTCTATCCGCAAAAATTTTTAACATTAATTTTATAACTGTTACTTTTATTCATCGTTGGAATTAATATATTTTAAATGATTTTAACCCATGACTAACTGATAACCAAAGTAGATGGTATTGATTATTAGCAATGGTTATCATTAAGGCCCAAATTTTTTCTTCATCTGATGCACCCTGCTTTTAAAGAACATAAACAACACAGTATAGTCTTCTGAGAGATGTAAATAACCACATCGTATAAATTAAACTTGCCTTAAAAGAATATGATACTGATATAAAAATAAGATAAAAGCATCTTAAATTCGCATTTTTTTGAGCTAGTGGAAACTGATTTGGGACCATCAAGGGTGACTCTTCGTCAGCTCGGAACATCAGATGCAATTTTCTTGCGGTATGAATTTTTAAATGAAGAAAAAACGACCTAATTATACATTTAATGCCATTATTTTACTCATAACTGTACTGATTACCCTTGACTCTACTAGGCAGATTTATATATGGTTAATGCATTTGTAATTTGTTCCGTGAAATAATCACATTTAATGCTACAACTTAACGAAAGATCACGACTTTTGGCCTGAAATTACTTTTACCCCTTCTATAAATTATAACGAATTTCAGATACTTTTAACTTCAACATAACTGCTCTCAGAAAGACTTTTAAAGTATCATACATAGTCTTCAATAAATTAAAAGCATTAATTGAAATATTTATTTATACAAAAACTATTTCCTTTCTCTTATAAATATATTAAAAATTTCATTTTATTTATGGTATGATTTCAACAATGTTCACATTTTAATTTTTTAGTTTAAAATGTTTATCTTGTATCTTTTTCAGTTTCATTTTTATCTCCTCTCATTTATTAATTTTTCTTTAACATTAATCTCCTTTTCACTAATTAATTTTAACTATAATTACAACTTACAGGAAACTTATGGGAAACGCAATAGAGTAACACACAGCTCCTCAAAATCCACAATAAAAATAAAGGGATGGTTACTAGTTTCGAAGTAATGAATATTTCATCATCAGACCCAGGAGCACTAAGAGTGATTGTCTCTATGAACAATTCACAATACCAATGCGTGTTTGCTTATTCCTTTTTTCGCGTCATTATGATGCTGTAATATTACAAATACATATTGCGACTAATTACAAAACTCAATTTCTTGAATTGAAAACTCTCTATTTAGTAATAAAATATGAAACTATTTTTATATTTCAATATGAACTTCTTTTAGTAGTTCGTATTCAATTATCAAAATGACTTCAGTCTTAATTTTTTCAGTTTATCTTATGTGAGTAAGTCAACTTTCCAATAAAACTAATTTTTATCTGTAAAAAACTTATGGAAAGTTATTCTTCCTCCCTCTTCCTTTTATTTCCCTGTAAATCTGAAATCAGTTCTATAGATAATAAATAAATTTATGGGGATGTACAGTGAGCTATTAATTTCCTAAAATTATCAAGTAAATTTCCCAAAAATTCTTATGTAAAAAACATTAACGTTTATGAAATCTCACGCTTATGTAATAGAATTCGGTTATGCTCCGCTACAACATTTTTCTACTAGAGGAACAAAACACAAAAAATATGTCTTGTACTCTGATAACTCCTGCTCTGCTGGGCTTCTTAACTTAATTATTATTATTTTTTTTTCTCCGTGGATCTTAATTCTCTACTAATTTTTTTTCACATGTGTAAGCGGGCGCAATTGTAACTTTTACTTGTAATTAGTTTTCTCACTTAATATTAACTTTTTAGTTGTTTTCCTACTTTAATGTTAATTTTGTTTTGTTTTTTTACTTCACGCGTAAGTCTCATCTTAATACTTAATTCTTCTTAAAAAATTTTCTACTGAGCACTCCCACCGTGATTACATATATCTTGCTTACAGGAGATAAAGCCGTCAGGCCAAGGGACTCCTCTACTAAACTCCAATTCTGCGGTCACAACCAGTTCACCGTTGTTCCGCGATCCGCCGAGAGGGTGTCATGTATACATCCGGACCTACTGCACTCTGCCCGTTGCTGATTTGTGACTAGCCTGCAATGCCTTATCCCCCGTGGTGGGTTCATGTGGAACACCTACTGCTGTAATTAAACGATTCAGAAGCATTATTTTCGTTATTTGCTATCTTTTCTTTGACTTGTGTAAGCCAGCGCCACCTGTCGGCTGTTTTTGAGATATTATTATTTTTTTCCTGTCTCAAAAAAATCCCGTGACCTAGCGATGCTAACCCTGCAAACCTTTTTTTATTTTGGTTATTTTTTTCCGGTTTTTATGAATTTTTAAAGTTTGTACGGACTTTTTGCCCATCCGGATATATATTACCTACATATCCAAGTGATTCTCGATTTATATTTGTCTAGCCCCCCCCCCCGCCCCTTTGGACTTCATTTAGGCCCTACACACACACCCCTCCTTAGGCCAGAAACATACCTACATAATTTCGTAAGATCAAAATGTATAGCAAAACTAACACATACAAAGTAACAAAATAAAAATTTTGATGTGTAAGTAAAAAGTGATGAAACGTGAAAAAGTAATTCCTCTAATATTTCGTCTCAGATGAGATAAGGCCCATTAAGGTCGTCTCCACATCCAGTTACTCATGATGTTTAGATTTCATATCATATGGACATGTTAAATCCGTAGACCGGAAAGTCCCTCTATTGAAGGTTCAGGGAGGGTGGGAGAGGGTACGATTCCCCCAGATATCGCCCCTGGGGGTGCTCGGTCAAAATTGAGGTGGTAACTAGCTAAGACGGACTCTCCGACCCTTGTGGTGCTATTTAAAACTGGAGCTGCACACTTCAGCCCGTAGCTTATGTGGGCCTGGTCTGGAACTTCCAGCCAGGGGGCATAAGAAATAATAAAAACATATTTTATATCAGCTAGGGTAAAAAAATGCAGATTCACACAATATTTTGAAGAAAACTGTAGTGGTCCAGGCAGCCAAACGAAGGTCTGGATTCTAGTAGTGCCGACTTAGAAAGAAGCTTACGTTAACAATAAACAACACAATGGCTCTGTGTTGTTTACATCACTGTCGCGTTGCAATCATAAAATCTGAGCTCAGATGGAAAAATGTTATAAGAAAAATAACGTGACAGCAATTCTAAGATTCAAGATGTCATGAAAAATCAGTAATTTGTTTTACAGGAGCAAACGCGGTACCAATGTTTTCAGATAAATAGTTGGCTATTACTTACAGTAGTTACAGTAAAATAGGAAAAAACGGCGAATGAGAATCCGGAATTTGAAAAACTCAATTTTTTAAGAAAAGTTACTTATAACATTTTGCCATCTGAGCACAGAAATAATAAATTGAAAAGTTTCATAAATAGATAGCTATCATATACCTAATCGCTGAATTTAATTTTCCTTTTCACAAGTCTTGTTAATAAAAAAAGTTCTATACATTTTTGCTAACCATCTGCACCGCCGCTAAATACACACTCACGTCTCCAGCCTCCACGTATCACTGATATACATATCCTAAAGAAAATTGGGCACTAACTTTTTTGCAAATAAAAAAAAAAACCGCGATTTTTAATCAAACCTCATTAATAATATGCAAATGTAAGTATAAAACGTTAAATATAAGAGCTAAATCTTTAAGACTACAACTTAACCACTGCTCGAATGAAGTGAAACTTAACCAGCACAAGTTCTTGAACAGAAACAAATAATTCTTCCTCACGAGGTAAAATAATAACGAGTTGTTCTCTTACCTCTGCTATGAGGATGAAGCTTAATTTGCTTTAGAAATCCATATTACTTCTTCAAATGTAAACATAACAGAATTGATATGCAGATACTTTTAAATACCAGTATACCCTGGACCAAAATGCATATCAACTACATTGCCGGGGGGGGGGGGGACCAATGTACTCAAATTAGAATGTACTACATTCAACCGTTCCTGTGAAAAAAATTTGAATGCATGAAATTCATCTTAAATGTAGATGAGTACAGAAGGTCGTTCGCACTTTATGGAAATGATTTTGATAGTTAAGTTTTATGTATAAATGCCGTATTTTATGCGGTGATTTGCTTCTGTCTGATAGCCATGGTTCTTGACAATAGCTCTAGCTCGAATTTTCCATGAAAGTAAATTTTTGCTTAGTACTGTCATTTCAGTTTTACCTCATTCCTCTTGGAACCCGTTTTCCAAAGTCCGTTCAGTGTTCTTAGATGCCGTTTTCCTAAGGCTTGTATTAAAAAAATAACCGAAAACCGCAAAAGTCCATTGGAGAAGCGTCAAGTAATTTTACAGATATTTCATTAAATGGATATATTTTATTCCTGTTTCGGATTCTTTCTTTGCTAAATAAGCGGCAGTTGATTTAGACGTGTAACTAGAGGCTTTGTCCATATGAAGCTCAACTTTATCAATGTCCTTTCCATATAAGGCTGGAATTTCTTCTTCAAAAATTGGTTCTAAAATATTCTGCTGATAGTAGTGTGAATCAATCTTGGCTTTACTTGAGACTTTTTTTATTTTAATTTGTCGTTGTAACAAATCCTGCTACTATCATGAACTCTTTGAGAACTTTTCTGTACACTGACCGTAGCCATTCGTACGGTCATTCCCGTCAGTTGAGCAATAGAAAATTGATCTTTTTTTACTACAGTCACTTAAATACACCCATGCCCCATCGACTGTTACCACAAACTTTCATTTTTCAGCAGCTAGGTGTTTTTCACATAATTTTCTACAATTTGTTTTCTTTTTCAGCAATATACTTTGGCAAAAGCAGATGAGCTTTAGGTTTAAACATCTTTTTTAACTTCAAATCGTTATGAATGATTTTACTTACAATGCCAGAAGACATTCCTAGTTTCAATGCAATGGATCTTTGATTCGGCTTATTTTCTTTTAGGATCAGAGACTTCACTTTTTTTAATATTTACCTGCGTTCGGACAGTCCTTAGGATGAGGTTTAGTGGTCATGTTTTCATTTTACTTTCAGTTAGACTTTTTTCCCTTTCAAATTTAATATATTATACATACCTATTTTTTAAATGCCATAACTGAAATTTTTACACCGCTTTAAAATTTATTTGATACGAATATTTCTCCCCGGAAAGTGCAGTTACGTAACCTTCGAGCAATCTATCAATTTTAGGAGCCATTTTCAAAATAAATCTTTTATTTTACATTCCAATAAAAGCAAAACAATAGCAGACGATTATACTGAAGTTGCCAAATATTTATCTCAAAATGCAAACAGCCAAAAACAAATTACAAAATCGTTTCAAGTGCGAACGACCTTCTGTATAAGTTGTTACCTGGTTACTACACGGCCAACCAAACACACGGTTTTTCTCACATGTAGTAAAAAATTTCATAGTTGAAAAGGCGTATTTTAAGGTATAACGCATTTTTAGAAATTTATATTCCTCAGATTTTTAATTTTTATAATCGTATTCTAAAGGGAAATAAAGACGAAAGGGAATTATGCAGACAAAAAACTTCAGTAAGTATATTTCTTAAATAAACTAACTTCAAAAGAAACTTACATAATCTATTGATTGATAAGTAACTGACATCTGCTTTTAAGGAGGACGACGTACTATTTATATTACTGAGAGTTACATTTTCTCTATCTTGGTCAGACTCACTGAAAAAGAAAAAGAAAAACTTTCTTGTGAGTGAGGGAAAAATTTCTTAGGACAACATGAAGATCAGTTACTGTATAATACATTGTTTGAATACATAAAGAATCTAAATTTCGTGGGGAGGAATGAGGCCTTCTAGTTTCCCCCTAGCCTATGTTTTTTATTCTGGTTGTATTACACTTTAATCCGTGAAGAAATAAATCCATAAAAAAACTTGCGAAAAAGATTAGTTTAATCAAGAATATTGATATGAAAGCTAATACTCCATAGGACTTTATTTATTTATTTCATAACGTCATTCTTGGATTCTTCAAAACATAAGAACTAAGACTCTTTGCCTCCGCAATCGATGCTAATAAAGGCCGAAATAAGAGGTATTGTACATTAATAATAATTAAAGCCAACAGATGGCAGTAGTTTACGAAGAAGTAAAGATCGGTCACGCTGATTTACTCACGATAGGAGAAGCAATTCTCAAGCATCATTATCAGACAATTATTAAAATGGATTAAAAAAATCTTCTCACTGTTTAAGACATATTAAGCAAAGTTTTTTTCAAATGCCTAGTGTACCATCTCTTATTATACATAATAAAATGACATTATATATATACAGTGAAACTTCTCTAGTTGGCCACCTTCATTCGGCAGCCGCCCCTCTAAACGGACATAATTTGTTCAGAACCGAAAGAAAACTCCTTAGAACCAATGTTTTAGAAGTAACCTCTTTTCTACGGACACCACTCAAAACGGCCACTTTTTTTTTGGATCCATTACTGTCTGCCATAGAAAAATTTCATTGTGTATAAATATATATATATATGTGTGTGTGTGTGTGTGTAAGTAAAGAATTTTAAACTGAAAATAGAGATGGATAAGACTAATGGATCTATCAATTGTTTCTTCACTAAGTAGTTTCAACAACAGTAATAAAAAAAAGGGAATGCTTCTGAATAATTTGGTTGTTACGATGAACAGACTAAAGTGCTAAACACACGAGAAAAGCAATAAATGGACGCAAAAAATTAATTCCTCAAAAGTAGAGAATTTGAGTGAATGAAACTCGACGCTTTTATTGTTTGTTCACATGGTTTGCTTGTGTATACTGTTGGATTTTAAGCAACTTTTATACTCACAAATAACATTTTATCCCATGTTTAGTAATTCATAGTGTTAATGTCTTTGAAAGTTATAAATTAGCTTCATATTTTGTATTGTTTTGATTCATTTTGGCTGATGATAGCTTTTTAATAATATTTTGTTCTGATATTTTTGATATGTATACCCTAGGGTGGACCGAAAAAAACTTTTTTTTAAATTTCAATATGCTCTAGTTTTCAAAAGTTGCCTTTTAACAAAATAAAGATGAAAATTAAATGTTAGAGTAATTGGTGCAGGTTTTCAGTTCGCGCAAGAAGGACAAACTTTTGGTTTTTATTAAATTTTTGACAATTTTCGCAATTATTTTGAAATTGAATACACTTGTAGTACAAAAAAGTAGCAAAATATATATAATTTAAACATTCCTTTTAGTCAGGAGACCTTCTAAACTGATTATATAATAACTTTTACTTCATAAAAATAGTATATGTAAAGACACTTAAGGACGAGGCACTTAAAAGACACTCGGACATCAAGGTGGAACGAAAAATTTTTTTTCGGAATTTCAATATGCTCTAGTTTACAAAAGTTGTCTTTTAAAATTAAAATTAATAATATCAAATCTTTTTTGCTCTACTAAATTATTTCAAGTGCCGCAAAGGGCTTCAAATGGATTTTTTATGAAAAAGTGATATATTTGTATTTTTTGTTAATTTCTTTTATAGTATATTAAAATAATGTATATTTTCTGTAAATAAAATATTCAAAATATGATATTTTTACAGAAAACTTCCATATTCTAAGTATTTCTAATTTTTAGATGCCATAACAGGACAACTGATTTTGTGAAATTTCGCGATTTTCATCATATTAATTTTACAGTAGCATATTCGTATAATACACATTGGAATGAAAGAAAAACAATTTTTAATTGACGGACCTTAGTTAAAATAAACAAATCACACTTATTTAGAAAAATATTAATGTAATGTTAAGGCAAAACGATATTTTGAAAAAAATATTCATGTTTTCAAAAGTCCATATTAATCACACATGGTTTCCATTACTTATTTCACTGACACATTGATTTGTTTTTTGTTTCAAATTTTGGCATTATCTTTCAAGGAATGCATTTTTTGTTTTTATCAATGCATATCTTGCAGAAGTACCACGAACGAACAAGGATGACCATGTAACTAATTTAACAATCCTTTCTACTACTTGTGTGTGACAAGGAATATTGTTGAAGTCAATAATTTAAATGAACTGCCCCCACGTCACCTATTTTGTTTCCTAGATGGAAAAACTAAAGGTCCAAATGAATTTGGAGTAGAAATAGGTAAACAACTAGAAAACTGCTATGAACTTCTAGTGATTGAATTTTCACCTATTGAAAATAACATTCCATTACTAGAAATTAAGGACGATTTAAGTGTGGACCCAAAATATTTGTTAGAAATGTATAATTTTGGAAAGTGCTCTTCTGATTTGTACATGAGAAAACCAGGAAAATTTTGTCATTCACGATGGCTTACATTAGCAAACCGAATACTTCGCTTGTATGTGGAAACAGAATGTCAAAAAATCTACGAATACTGACTGAGTACATTTTGAAAGTTTATGCACCAATTTGGTTTAACATAAAGCTGAAACCATCTTGTATCCGTGGATCGAAGCACTTGTGGAAACTTGTAAGCTTGTCACGTTACCTCAATCAGACACTTAAAAATGTAATTGACCCTGTCATTCAAAGAAATGCATACTTTGCCGCTTCTGAAAATATCCTCCTTTGTATGATATTAGCCGATCGAAGTCATGTAAGAGAGCTTGGATTACGCCGGATTCTAAAAGCAAGGGCGGAAAATGAAGGAGGCATCAGAAAGAATTTAGTTCCACGTATAAACTTTGATGCCAATGATTATATTGATATGATTGAATGGAATGATGTTAAAGTAACAGAACCTCCTATGACGAGGAATGTTTCTGATGACAAACTAAAACAGTTTATAAAGGAAGCAAAAGAATCTGATCAGGTGAAACAATTATTGACTTCAACAACATGTCATGTCACACACAAGTAGTAGAAAGGATTGTTAAATTAGTTACCGGGTCATCCTTGTCCGTTCGTGGTACTTCTGCAAGAGATACATTGATAAAATCAAAATACATTCTCAAAAGATAATGCCAAAATTTGAAACAGTAAAACAATTCAATGTGTCAGTGAAATAAGTAATGGAAACCATGTGTGATTAATATGGACTTTGAAAAACATGAATATTTTTTTCAAAATAACGTTTTGCTTTATAGACATTACATTAATATTTTTCTAAATAAGTGTGATTTGTTTATTTTAACTAAGGTCCGTCAATTAAAATTGTTTTTCTTTCATTCCAATGTGTATTATAAGAACATGCTACTGTAAAATTAATATGATGAAAATCACGAAATTCCACAAAATCAGTTGTTCTGTTATGGCATCTAAAAATTAGAAATACTTAGAATATGCAAGTTTTCTGTCAAAATATCATATTTTGAACATTTTATTTACAGAAAATATACATTATTTTAATATACTATAAAAGAAATTAACAAAAAATGCAAATATAATCACTTTTTCATAAAATATCCATTTTGAAGCCCTTTGCGGCACTTGAAAATATTTTAGTAGAGCAAAATATTTTACATTCTTAATTTTAATTTTAAAAGACAACTTTTCAAATTTAGAGCATATTGAAATTCTGAAAAAAAAAAATTTCGCTCCACCGTGATGTCCGAGTGTCTTTTAAGTGCCTCGTCCTTAAGTGCCTTTATGTGTACTATTTTTATGAACTAAAACGTATTATATAATCAGTTTAGCAGGTCTCCTGACTAAAAGTAATGTTTAAATTACATATTTTGCTACTTTTTTGTACTACAAGTGTATTCAATTTCAAAATAATTGCGAAATTTGTCAAAAATTTAATACACTGCTGGCCACTGTAAATGCAACACCCTGAAGGAAATATGCAAATAACATGAAATTTACAACATGCAATAGCGGAGGTGAGATATGCAAATGAATAGAATTTCAGCGCAGACGCACATCACGCGCGCCTGTGGTGCCACTTCAAAGCGCTATTTAAGGCTTGGAGATTTCGACGATTTCAAGTTCGGCAATTGTGTTTTTCTTGTGGTTTTTTCAAAAAAACGATCAATTATGCCTCGTCGAAAACAGCGATCATCTTTTGATCAAGTATCCGAGTTCGACAGAGGAAGGATAGTGGCCTACCGAGATTGTGGATTATCTTTCAGAGGAATCGGTAGTCGTGTTGAACGAAACCAAACAACTGTAATGCGGATATGTGGTCGTTGGATGCAGGAGGGTACGACGGACCGGCGTGTTCGATAGCATCCACCTCAGCGCACCACTTCACGTGATGACAGGCAAATTGTGCGCATGGCAGTGACGGATCGCTCAGTCACATCACAAACCATAGCACAGCACATGCAGTCTGTAACGCATCATCCAGTGTCTGCGCGTACCATTCGACGCCGTTTACAGCAGAGTGGTCTGTCCACAAGACGTCCATTGCTTTGTCTACCCTTGACGCAGAACCACAGACGTCTCTGCCGCCAATGGTGCGATGACAGAAGGATGTGGACGGCAGAATGGAATGAAATTGTCTTTACTGACGAGTCACGCTTCTGTCTGCAACACCACGATGGTCGCATTCGAGTGTGGAGACACCGTGAAGAGAGGATTCTGAACAGCTGCGTTATGCACCGACACACTGGTCCTGCACCGGGTATTATGGTATGGGGTGGTATTGGATATCACTCTCGCACACCTCTAGTACGCATTGCCGGTACTTTAAACAGCCAGCGCTACATCTCCGAGGTGTTGGAGCCAGTTGTCCTTCCTTACCTTCAGGGCTTGCCCACAGCCATATTTCATCAGGATAATGCGCGACCACACGTGGCACGCATTGTCCAACGGTTCTTCGTCAATCGCCAGATTGAATTGCTTCCTTGGCCGCCTCGCTCTCCGGATCTTTCGCCGATAGAAAACATGTGGTCCATGGTTGCTCTACGATTGACCCAGATTCCATCCCCAGCTGCCACAGCAGATCAACTTTGGCAACGTGTGGAAGCTGCTTGGTCTGCTGTACCCGAAGAACTCATCCAAAGTCTCTTTGAATCAATGCCGAGGCGTGTGGCAGCGGTGATCTCCAACAATGGCGGCTACTCTGGCTACTGATTTTGGCAGGAACCGCACTTCACAGAAGTCTATAAATTTAATCATTTGATACTTGGTCAACATGTTATCTACAAAATAAATTTTGTTGTGATAACTCTTGTCTTTCTTGGTGTTGCAATTTGGGTGGCCAGCAGTGTAAAAACCAAAAGTTTGCCCTTCTTGCGCGAACTGAAATCATGCACCAATTACGCTAACATTTAATTTTCATCTTTATTTTGTTAAAAGGCAACTTTTGAAAACTAGAGCATATTGAAATTTAAAAAAAAGTTTTTTTCGTTCCACCCTAGTATACACTTGACCTCCTCATTCGCTTGGGTACAAAACTCCTGCACAAATGTGGAAGATTCCTCTAGATTTACCTCTAGCTATCCTCTTCCTGTACTCATAATACCGTCGATCCTACTTAATACATGAAGGAAAAAAAATTCACCGTACTAAAACAATATATTTTAAACAACATTACCGTATCAACAATATAGGCTAACAAATAAACACACCCATGGAGAATAATAATGAGGCAACAGAGCATACGTAAAGTAAGGGATGCAGTACCTGAAAAATGCATTTAAACTGAACTAATAGTTTTATAATTTATAAAACACAGAAGCATTAAGCTGAAATACAATAGCGTGCTATTTTTAACAAATTTGGTTAAATTTATTATTGCAGTTCGTTGAAAATCTCACACAACAATTTTCCTAGTAGCAAGCTTTCTCGAATTATTAGATCTGCTGAAGTCGAAGGTGATATATACACATATGTATGAGCATGTGTGTCTGTGTATCTGCACGCACAAGTGTGCGAGTATGCATACATTAATAAAAATTTAAACGGTCCTACAATGTTTGATGACTATCTTTAACCGCGGTAGATAAAAAATTTAAATAATGTTATTTCAACAGTTAGACATCACTAATGAATGCAAGGAAATATAAAGTAAGGAAGAACCGAACAAATGAACTTTCGACTGATGTTTTTACTTCGGCAATAGTACGCACAACAATTTACCACGTTGAGTTTTAGTTTTCTATGAGGAGGAATTTTAATGTCAAAATATTATCAGTCTTTAAATAAACTGATTTCTTCATCTGAAAAGGAAAGCTATAAACCATGGAAGAAATTTATAACATGATGTTTTTAACGGGATATCTTTCAAACATAATCTGTCAACTACTTTTATAACTTATTACTTTTTTTTTTTAGGTTGACTGCCTAAAATATTCTTTTATTACAAGCCTAGACTAATATTCATAATCAGGTAGAAACATTTGTGACTTTCACATTTTTGAAATTTTATGCAATACTTTTAAGAATTATTTACTAAATAAAGAATTGTGTAATTTACTTAATTTTTTCTTAATATTTGATTATACTGCTTTTCGTCATTTTTAAACCCTTTATATTTATGGTGGTTAATAACTGCCAACACGGGGAACGTAATCGAAACTTAGCTGAGGAACGGATGTTCCAAAACCCCTCTGATTGAGAACAACGTTGACTCACCAGTTACGCGCTCCCCTAATAAAGCAGTCAATAAGTTGTGGTGCGTATGGGCGGAAGTCCGCAAGATAAGTCCAAGCCTAATACGGGGAAAATTATACTATTTTGCTATGCGAAATTTGATGTTTTGTCATGTTTATAAAAATAAAAGTTTTTACGGGGATCCAACTCGACTGCTTTTTTTTTTTCTAATAGCTTATAATAGCGCCATATTTTAAGTAAAACATTTTGTTGGTAGCAGAAGTTTTATTTATGATTTTACAACCGAGAAAGTTTATTGTTTCGGCAAAAAAATTTCCTTGAATCAACATTTTGGTTTCCTTTTCCTCTAATTGTGTTTAGTCTTAGGAAGTTGAGGACGTCTTAGATGACGTAGAGTATTAAACATCGCTCAGACTTACAAACAGGAACAATTTCAACTGAAAAAAGAGTCACCGTTTTCGAAGCTTTCGGTGCAGTGGTTTCTTATCAGTTAACCTCTTTATACAATGCTTTAATATTTTAAAGCGAAATCATATTTATAACTTCTTAATAATCATAATTACGTAAGTCATTTTGTTGTTGTTGAAAAACTGAAAAATTAGTGAAATTCAGTGCCGTTATTACTTATTTTTTCTATTGCAGAGGCACTAGTCATTCACTTTTTGTTATTGATTGCTGGAAACTTTATCGTGGTAGCACCATTTAGTTAAGCCAGCATTGCTCCGTGTGAGGGGACAACACGTTAATAACCACGCCTTATTCGGGATTTGAACCGAAGCCCACTGCATGGAAGCACATGACGCTAACCACAATGCCATGCAGACGGCATGCAAGGCCGTTATTGTTATTAATATTAGAGAGTCATCTGCATGCGTGTGAAGCTCAGATTCCTCTAAGGTTTGTTGTTGATTTTTAGAAAGTTATATCGTTTTTGTTTTTTTACCTTAAGAAGGGATATATTTATGTTCACTATAAATTATAAACAAATGCTAATTTCACAGATCAGCATTATAATTTAACTCACATTTTTCTAGATACAATGAAATTTCGATCAGAAGGCGGAAATTTTTTATTCATCAAGACCATGAATTTATTGTAGCTGTTTAAATTGATTTTTTTTTTATTTCTGCTAGAAAATATCGTCGAATTTCTACGAAGTCCTTTGAGATTATAATTTATCTAGAATAATTACTGTATTTAGGCCAAACATAATAAAGACTAAATTTCATGATAAAAGTATAAGACTATTTTATAAGACTTTTTTAATTAGTTCCCACAAGGTTCAGAGTTGTTTCGGTTTGCAGTGCTACCAGCTGAATTTTCCTTTATATCATGGAACCTTTATCAGAAAAAGTATCTCTCTATTTTTCTTCATTTTTTCCCCTGTTTTCATACTTATTGATTTACTTCATTCCTTTAAAAATTCTTTCATTTGACGTTCAATATTGTTTTACTTTTCAATTAAAATTAGGGGAACAAGCCCTGATGGTATTAGAGATGTTTATCAGATGTCATTGTCGTTCAAACCTGTTTTAATATTAAGAGACAAAGGTTTCATCGCTGTTTGATGAATCAATTAATTTTCAGTAACTAGTTGGATAGCAAAATGCAAAAGATTGTGGCATATATCGTTTTCTGTTGGACGAAGGATTTTGAAATGCTTTTTCATAATTCAGAGCGAGCAAAGCGAGGAATTCGAACTTTCTACAATCTAGCAATGCGCTAGTTCATAAAGAAAGAGTTCTTCCTGATTTCACTTTTACCAATGATCATAAAAAGGACATCAGAAAAAGGATTGCATATCGCACAGTTTTCCGATACTTGTGCAAAGATTGGGAAGGTAGAATCAATAAAATCTTCCTTTCCTCATTTATCGCAAATAAATCGCGCGCTATTAGTGAAGTCCGTATAGCGCGTCGAAAGAAACAATCGATAGTCGCTTGTTTAAGGTTGTTCGGTGGATTTGCATACGACAGAAATATTGGTTCCGCAAAACCCTCCCCTGGCTGATGGTCGCGTCAAATAACAAAACTTTTTATTTCCATTTTAAATCTGTATTTAACCTGGCGACATAAAATGGGGATACTTATTCTAATCAGTTGGAAAAACTCCCTGAAAAGCTATACATATGTATTAGCCCCGCGCTCTTTTAGTTTTCCCTGCCAACTCGAAAGGCGGAATATAATTGCCACGGTGGGGCAATAAGGGCCCGTAACCAAAGTGAGAAGAGATCAGAACCATAGGCTGAAGGCAATTGACAAAGAAAATATGCTTTCTCAGTATTTTCCACATCTGTTAACCTTGCTTGGCAGTAAAAAATCAAGGTGCATTTAAAGGACTTAAACTTAGCCATTAGAATGACTAAAACTCCACTACTTCAGACGTACCAAATAAAAAGTAATCTTTAAATTCGTTTTACAGTAAATGGGGAAGATAAATAGCCGCATATACGAATTTCTACCATTTGAGGAGATGTTACACAATATTTATGATGAGAAATCACTTAAGTAATAAGGTTATCATATAAGCGATACCACTACGGTTAAATATTTTGCTAGATATAGTATCGACGAAAGTGAACATAACAAAAGATATCTGTTTGAAACACTGCTCAAATTAAGCAGAATTAAAGTAAACATTTAGATATCAACGCCACAGTTAAAAATGTAGCCTATTAGTAAAAGGCATAAAGAAAGTTAATTCAAAGAAAATGTGTCCTGAAAAAAATGCTTAAGAAAGTAACTTAAAAAAGAAATCCAGATTAATTGAAACGTTGAACTGCTAACCGAAATTCTGTTGTAAACTGTTCAACTTTTGATCACAGAATTTTACCCTATACGAATATATTTTGTGCGCATAAAAAATTTGGTTTGAATACAATTTATTGGTTTCTTCAATCCCACTTTCAAATAAATGTAAAGCTATGTTGCTCATATACTTAATAATTTTAAGCTACCTCTGATATACTTAAATATATATGTATATGCACATATGCACGTAACTGAAGATTGTAGACATGTGTACGGAAGTTGTTCTGTTTACTAGCCACGTTTTGAAAGGCTGGAGCTTATTCTTAATTCTGGTTTCCAGCTATTGGATTGAACTTTAAGCCATCAAGTAAAAGTAAAAAAGTATACAAAGTATGCGTAGTTTTAAGTATCACAGACTCTGGTAATTTACTGGCACCTAGGATCCTAGCCGAAGAATGTTCAATGATAAAAGCCTCATACTAATTTTAATATATTACTTTAAGGAGATCAAATAAAAAATAAATAAATAAGAAATCAGGAGTATATATTTAAAGCCCGAGCCGATATTTTGGGTTTTGAACTCCTGCAGTTAATATATTCATAGTACACACTGTGATAAATTTCAATGAGATATTTATTTGTTTCAATGTGGCTATTCTTCTGTACTCTACTAGGGTTTGGAACACTGGATTTTTATAAATTAAAGGAAGTTACTTAAGAGGGTTAGTTAAATATTACGTTACAATCATATCCTGAAGAATCTTTTTATAACGAGTATTCTTTATTGAATAAAATTTGTCTTTTTATATAAATATGAGCAGAGAAGCAGGCTGCTTGACTAATAGAAAAGGGTGGTTATTTGATAATTAATAAGGGTATAAAGGGGGATTTAAAAAGATTGGGGAACACTGATTTAATGTGTTATGTTGCATGCAATAAAAATAAATGAAATGAACTCTATATTACCTGTATGTTTTATTCTACTTTTGATAGGCCCACTCTGTCATGAAAAGCTCATATCCATATTACTAGCCTTAATATAGTCACGATGTCTGAAGATAGAACTAATAAATGGTTCTGGTGGGGTTATTCAGCTGAACATATCCACAAATATATGTAAAGCATCATCAAACCAATTAATAATAAACTATTAATAATAATTATTATTATTATAATCATATGTTGTAAAAACATTTCTGCTTTCTACTCTGCCTAAATGAAAATCGATGACAATATCCAAAAACATGAGTTGGAGTTAACTTTCTCATTTCATCTCTTTGAGAACTGACATTCTTACAAAAATAATTTTGAAATTATACACCTTTAAAGATTTATGACATTATTGTGTCTCGTTTTTCATATATATATCTTAACATTGGAACATTATTGTTGGCGAAATTGTGCGAAATTTTCTCTGGCAACAAAAATTACTCTAAAATACTTCAACTATTGTATATCGACCCCTTAACCACACTTACTTAACCCTTTTCTTCCACTCCAAAATGTTACTGACCTGGAATTGAACTTAGCAGCTCGTACTTTCCTAATGGGTATGGTGTATCATGATATCAACAAGCTAAGTTAGGATAGACTCTAACAATTCTCTCATTTTCTCCCATCAAAGAATTACCAGGAACCCCTCTCAACCCCAGGTCGAAATCCGTTCATTTGCCCATGTAAAGGCCACTGTCTCTCCTTTTCTCAAACTAATCACCCTTTTCCTTCAACACAGAAAACACTGGCCGTTTGGAGAAACAAATTCAGATTTTCTGTATTCCGGACAGGTGATCTATATCATTAATCTACCAAGCCAAGTTACAATCATCTCCAGCGAACATGTTTAATGAAGAAACTGGCTTGTACCTTTCGCAACTATTTGATATCGAATAATGAGGAAATAGAAAATAAAACTCCCTGCAATTAGAGAAACTTGAATTCAAAATCAACTATTCCCGAGTGTAATGTGACAAACTGTTTTATTCCTTTACAAAAAGTTTTATATTTAGAAAGATACAAGGTCACTCTTTATACTACCTTATACTACCTTATATCAAAGGCACGCTAAAATTTTACTGAACAATTTCAAAATATCGAAATAAAATTCTTTTCGTTGATAGGAAATTTATTTCGGCCACGGAATATCTAACCATATATAACTGTGAAGTGGTTTTTCTCAATTTAAAGCCACGATAAAGAAAAACCATTATCAGTCATTAAAGAGTAAAAAATCATTCCATAAGCCTAAAAATTCTTCTCTAAAGAAGTCGCCACTTTCCTAGAAGGAAAAATTAATATAATATACTTCCCCTATGAAATTCCGCTCCAAAAGCCATCCTTTCCAGGTGTTACATCCTGATATCACGCTGTCGTATTCAAAGTCCTCACTCCTTCCCTTTTAATAGATAAATCCCATTAAGAGTTTATAATGCGATAAAGAAATTAAATATTTTATCATGCATTTTTCATTAAACAGGGAACTTTAAAGAAATAACCAGCTAACTATAATTATAGATCTTTAAAAATGAAGATTTTTTTCATAGTTAAACCTATTTAAAACGTTGGGACGCATTAAAAAATTTATATTCTAAAACAGCGGTTTCCAACCTTTATGCTACTACGCCTCCCTAAAATAAATAGACACTTTTAAATACAATGGACGCTCGTTAATTCGAACTCGAAGGTTCTCAGAAAAAAGTTCGAATTATCCGAAGTTCGAATTATCCGATGTTCAGAGAAAATATATAACTTTAAATGTGTATCACTGAAGAAGAAACTCTCCTAGTATGTATAACCCCAGAAAATATATGTTATCTAAAGTTAAACATATTAAAAAGCAATACAGACTTACCTTAATCATAAAATGAAGCAGAAGATATGTAGTATAAAGTAAACTTTTATTAAAAATATGAATTACACTTTGGGGAAAAACTGTAAAATGGATGTTTGGTTCTGTTTATGATGCCTACATTGTTCAGCCAGCTTCTCGATTTGAAGTAAACATTTTAATTCATTTTCAGAGGAAGGTTCCATCTGAATAAATGCTTTCAGAGTTTTAATAGAGTCCATTATGGCTTTGTCCATTATGGCCGCATTAAAAATATCTTTCGGCAGGTAAGTAGAGAAAAGCCCTGGCAGTTTCCTACCGAAATTAGTGCATACATCTTCGATTACATCACATCTTTGGCCACATACAGTTTGATAAGAAATATTTTGCCTTGACTTAAATCAAGAAAGTCATCCATCACTGCATTTAAAATCTTCAATACCCATTCGACTTGCCAATTCATCAGCCTTCGTCAGCACTAGGAGTCCATTTATCGGAAAATTCCGAGATCTAACATCCTGGAACCATACCAGTAGAGCTTTTTCTAGAACTTCTTGGGACGCATTTCCCATGCGTTTCCTTCCTCTAGCAAATTTTGGTTTTTCCCATGAATCTAAAACTGACTCCTTGTTTTTCAAATTAGTTGACAAGGCATTTTTTTAATTCCATAGTCAGCTGCTAACTTTATTTTACATTCGCCTTTCTCTACTTTGTTTAAAATTTCTACCTTTGTCTCCAAAGTTAGGGTTTTGTACTTTCCACGTGTAGACATCCTGAATTTTTACACGTTCACACCACACAATGAGGTAGAAAAACTAGACCACATTAACTTGTTTGGACTGCAGTTATAACTGACGCAGCTCCCTAGAATCTATAGTAAAGACTAGTTTTTCAGAAATTCTAAGAAAATCGATCCGAATAAAGGAAAATTGCTTTTTCCCGTTTAGCACTAATAAGAAGGACAATAGCTACTAACGTTTAGCGGACATGCAATAATCTAGGAATGCAGGCATGGGCCTCTTTACACAGAAAAGAAATTTTGACACATAAAATAATAAATACAGTGTGTATTTTCTTTATTAAACGAGGAAAAAGATTTTTTTTGTCAAATTTTTAGTTCGAATTAACCGAAGTGACAAAAATTTAGTTCGAATTAACGAGATATTTTTAACATGAACTCCAATACAAGTTTTTTGGGGCCTTTGGATTAGTTCGAATTAACCGAAAGTTCGAATTAACCGAGTTCGAATTAACGAGCGTCCACTGTAATAACTTTATTACAAAGAAAAATGAGAACTACAATTAACAGAAAAATATCAAGATTTTGCTATAACAATACGAACATGCATATTTATTTTAATATTAAATTACTAATTAAACTACATCTAACACATCAAAATTTAATGCGAGGGTTGTTGTTGTTTATTGGCACAAAGTTTACCAAATCTTTACCAAAAAGAAGTACAGAATGGGCGATTATAGGTAGTTAGTTATATTATCACATCATATATATATATATATATATATATATATATATATATATATATATATATATATATATATATATATATATATATATATATATATATATACAGTACAAATTGTTTATAAGAACACCGGTTAAAATAACATCGTTAATAAGAACATATCGCTTTTAGTGACTTAAAATTAATTGGTTTCTGAGAAAATAAATCGCTTAATTGTGAACGGACGGGAAGTAGCAGCACGTTGTTCTTCAACCATTTTATCCATTTTTTTTTCTAAAAAAACCCCAACTCTCACGAAGTAATTCGGCTGTGGTCAGCCCTCATAAAGTAGGGGTTGCCAAAAAAGTGTACCTCCAGAAAACCGTCAAGAAAACAAAACCCTGCAAGAAAAGTGGGCCAGCCACCCATACCCCTAGTGACTGGGACATAATGATCGGAAGTGCTGACCCCGCCAAGCCAGTCCCCCAAAACCTCCACCCACCAGTGGAGTCCGATAAGAAAAATTTATGAGGTCCCGAACCAACCCAGAATGCAGCAGAAATTCCAGACTGGTGGCGAGAAGAAGGAGTGCAAAGCATTTACAACTCTGTCTATAGCCGACAAGTCATCACAGTCTATATCTCCGTAGTCTGTACCTCCACATATTCAATGATGAGTGCAAAACGTAAAACTTTTACGGTTGAGGAAAAAATTCGTATAATTTTCAGATTAGAAAACGGTGAAAAAATGGAGCATTAGCCAACGAATTAAAGGTGAGTCATGCTACGATTTCAAATATCTCTAAAAATTGAGAAAAATTAAAAGAAGAATTTGAGAAAGATCGGACTAAAATTAAGAAACTTCGAAAAAGTCCACATGCTGAAATAGAAGAAGCCCTTTTTCAGTGGTTTAAAATTCAAAGGAGTGCCAACATTCCCCTAAGCTGACCGATTTTGCAAGCGAAAGCAAATGAATAAGCTCTTTAAAAAATATGATTTCGTTTGTTCAGCTTCGTGGATTCAGAAATTTCGGGAGAGGCATTCCATTGTGTTCGGGAGAATCAGTAGAGAATCGAAGGACGTGCCACCAGAAGGTTCTGATAACTGGCTTAAAACCGTTTGGACTACGTTAAGAGAAGGCTATGAAGACCATGAAATCTTCAACGCTGATGAAACTGGCCTGTTTTATAGGATGACCCCGGATAGGACGTTGCGTTTCAAACACGAAAACTGCAGTGGTGGTAAGCTTTCAAAAGAAAGGATAACAGTTATGGTTGCTGCAAATTTAACTGGAACTGAAAAATTGAAGCTTTTAGTGACCGGGAAATACAAAAACCCGAGGGCATTTAAAAATATAAAATTCCTGCCAGTTGATTATCATTCGAATTCTAAAGCTTGGATGACTGGAGAAATCTTTGAAAACTGGTTACGAAAGTGGGACCAAGAACTTATTAAACAATAAAAAGAGAATTCTTCTTATTGTGGACAATTGCCAAGCCCACCCTCCGGTTCAAGGTATTCATGCCATTAAATTAACTTTTCTTCCTCCCAACACAACCTCCGTATTACAGCCTATGGACCAAGGTGTCATTAAGTCCTTAAAAGTTCATTTCAGGAAGAACTTGATTCTACAGTTCATCGACGATATTGAAAATAAGAAAGAACCGAAGATTTCAATACTGGACGATATCATCATGCTAGAAAAGTCGGGGAATAATGTTAAACCTTTAACGATTTCGAATTGTTTCCGTCATGCTGGTTTTCTTAGTGGTGAAAGTCCTTCTATTTTTCAAATTCAAGACGCTAAAGATGAAACGCTTCAAGACTGGGCTCGAGATTTGCCAATTGAACATAATTCACTTCAGGAATATGAAGACATAGATTTGGCTCTTGCAACTCATGGGAATGTAACGGATGAAGATATTGTTGCAGGCGTAAATGCAGAGATTTTTGGCAAAGATGATGATATTGACGACAGTGCCAGTTAAGAAGATCATTTAAACAAGTTTTCTTGCCCGAGTTTAAAAGAAATGTTTTTAGCAATCAATACTGTTAATAAATTTTTAGCTTGCAATGACGATTTTGTGAAGGAGGCGATAAAAAAAGCTGTCAAAGAACTTGTCGTGATAACCGAAAATTATTTTTATTTACAAAAAGAAAAAAAAAAATTTATATATATATATATATATATATATATATATATATATATATATATATATATATATATTATATATATTGTGATAACTTCAGACTCCGGGTAGCTAAAAATGTTCAGAGTCAGTCTACTACATTAAAATACAATTTTATTAAATTTAAGTCGGAAACTTTTTACACTATTTACACCTGTGTTGATCTACCTCTATACATAGAGGGAACTGGCCTTCGTAATAGCCAAATAATTTCGATGAGAAGATGCAAGTACAGTCACAGCGGAGCTACAAGGTCGGTACACAGCCTCTAGAGCATACAGCTCTGAAATAGAATAACTTCGTAAGGAAGTTCTAGCTAACGTGAAGCTTATAGAGCGGCGGCTCTGAAATATGAAGATAACTTCTTGATGAAGTAGCGAGCTAACAAAAGCCTGTAGAGCAGGATGCTCTGAGATAGCTATACTTCAGGGTGAAGTATTCGTTGACGAGAAGCTTCGAGTGGGCTGTTCTGAAAAATAAAGTTCAGGATGAAGTCGGTCGCTCCAGGACAACGTAGACGAAAGGTGCTCTCTAGATGAGAGTCTCGACCAAGTCTGTCCAAAACTGGATTTCTTCTCCCGGCGTTGGCAAACGTGCTTCCGGTCACGTGACTGCAAAAGTTTAGGTTGGCTGGCACAATTTGTGGCGTCATGTCCATTGGCTGTGATTCGCTTGATAACGAACCCATGTGGTCAGTTCTTATAAATCAGCTGATCTGAAAATCATTAGTTCACATCGAAATAGTCATTAGTTTACGTCTCCCCAGGGGCCGGCAGCTAGGAGCAACTCCATTCTCTGCTTCCAGACACCTTGACGCTGATCGATAGAACTGTTCGCAGTTCACCTGCTGTGGGAGGTCCGGCTGTCTGGGTGATTTATTCGGAAAGATCGTAACGGATTCTTACAATATATATATATATATATTTTATATATATATATATATATATATATATATATATATATATATATATATATATATATTATATATATATATATATTATATAGATATATATATTTTATATATATATATATATATATATATATATATATATATATAATATATATATATATATATATATATATATATATATATAAAATATATATATATATATATATATATATATATAATATATATATATATATATATATATATATATATATATATATATATATATATATATATTATTCCAGCCTCTGTTATAAGGAATTAACTAAAATAGAAGTGGAATGCCGGAGTAATAAAATATTGTTTTGTTGACAAATACTGTTTCCATCAATTGCATGATATCTCGAAGTAATGCTTCCTTATGTTGAAATTTACTCATGGATCATTTACTAAGAACACGGTTACCAAAAAAAGTGAAATTCTGAGAAAATAGACAGCATTGTTGTGCTGATTGTCTCCTAATTGAACCGCAGGCATTCTTTAGATTCACATATTCCTGCCGACATGATATTCTTAATTCCATATACATTATAAGAAACTTAATAAATCTATATTTATTTTAAAAATAGTTATGGACATGGATTTTTAACAAATAGTCACGGGTTTCATTTCAAGATACTTTTCCTCAATATTTGTTAAAGTCAAGTTCTTTTACCAGAGGCTCTACTTTTTCATAATATGTAAGTGTAGTCATTAAGAAAGAAAAAAAAACTGTGGAAAGGGTGTATAGAGAACGATGAAGTTCAATGATTATACAAGCAATTTTTTGAAATTTAATGACTGACAGACACACATTGCAGGTTCTGCTACACATTACTTTTTTTTTTCCTGAATCTTCACGATTTTACTTTCTTCCCTGAGTATTTGAAAAAAAGATACAAATAAAATAAGGATTCCATGAGATATAATCTTTTCAAAGCAATTTCGCGGGGAAAGTGTGTCATCCAAGTAATAAAAATTCATACACGTCTGTTAAGTGAACTGGTATATATTTTTGCTTCTTAGTATGAACTTATCAACTTCACTTAGTCGATAAAAAAAATCATAGGGCAATAATGCCAAAAGCGGTAAACATTTTTAGACTCCTAGCGGTGATTAAATTTTTCCCTTCTTAGAGCTCTGGTGCATAATGAAATATATTTTTAAATATATTTATCTTCGGCGGTTTTGTTAAGGATACTATATTTGTATGAAAGTAAAAAGTATGAATGTCATCTCTAACCGGGGACATCTGAGGAATCAAGGAAAACTATTTTCAACCAGATCAAATACCTCGTACCGGAGTCTGGGTAAGAAAAAATAAAATACTTGACAGAAAATTTCCTTTTTTTCCCCACTAGATCTAATTGCTTATTCCAGTAGTTTTAGAACCTAAATTACTGGTAAAGTGACTTCACTTTATATAATTCTGTAACAATGCATTAAACAAACACACACACACTCTCTCTCTCTCTCTAGCTGATTTTAGTGATATTGACCATGAACATTTAGAAAGCTTCTATTCTAATTATTTAAAGTACAAAAACAATTACTTCCGTAGTTAGGGTAAGACAGCCTGGGAACTGAGTAGCTTGATGAGAAAATATTGTTCACATGAATAAAATCAAATTGAGTAATAATGAAAAGTTCAAAATTTTGCAATATTTTAACAAAGAGGAAAAAAGAAGAAAAATGGACATTCAAGTGACATAACAGTAAGTTTTCATAAATCCGTAGTCCTTGCTATGAAGCTACAACTAGGAGACCAAGAAATCACAAAATATTAGGGTTCTTTTCTAACGATTGAGAACATATAATTAACATATTTATGTTTGCAGTGAAAAGAGCGTCAAGTCCAAAATCGTAGTTTTGAGAAAAACGGGGTTGGTAAAAAACGGCTTCTGTAAAGTGAGTTTTTTTAAATTTAATTTTTAATTATTTTTTAAGTAATTTTTTTCTAATTTTATTTTTGTTGGGTTAAGAGTGTTAAGTCCTTGATTGGGACATAACCCCTTTAACACTAACATGTTTGTGTTTTGTTTCGCATATCCCAAATTTTCCCTGATGAATAAAAATATTTAGGAGTGGAATTGGACTTAAATTTCCGTACCCTGCAGTAGCCCTTGATTTTTCAAACATAATCATTGATAACTCATTTTAGCTCATTTTGGACTTAACACCCTTTGCATAGAAAATACAGATATAATGATTTAACTAAATTATTTGCAGCAACAGGGGAAAAGTTTGGTTTCAAATTATGCATATAAATATGGTATTAATGGTATTCAAGGACGTAGAAACACCTTTAACTCATTACATGGAAAAGCATTCAAAGCAGTTGGAATTATGTTTTTTTCACTTATATCGATCCTCATTAAATAATCAAATGTGTAATAGCAGTGATAATAAGTAATGTTTCATCTTTTTGTAAACTTCATAACATAATGAATCACGACATATAAAAGGCCAAACACAGCATATCACTATGGAATGTAACATTTAATGACGCTTTTCAGTGATAGTTTTTAGGGTAAATCTGTCTACAAAATATAACTAAACCATATCATCTAAACAAGATAAATTGTAAAATAGGAAGTAGGCTGAAACAACTTGGGTTAAAAATTAAGGGAAATGTAAATGAAAGGAATAGAAGTAAAAGATCAGTATGACACGCATACGGGATATAAAATTGATAAACACTATTTCGGATAAAAAGGGGAAAATGAATGAATAATTTTCACCAGTAAACTTTGAATATTTTTGCTATAATATGTAATTAATAAGAAAGATAAATGAGGAATACCTCAGGTTGAGAAAGATATTGTACAGACCATCTGTCGAAACCACAAATCGAACTCGATCTCCAAACCTCGAGTCCGGAATTTTAGCAACTGAACTATCCCACCTAGGAAAGGGAGTGTTACTTTAAATGATTCCTCTCTTTTTATTGTGAATGACATAGGATGTTGACCTGCGCAGATTTTACTTTATCTTTTTAAAAAGAAACTCTAGACAATGCAGTTTTTTTCCCCACAAAGAATATCTGTCAAATCAAAGATCTATTGCCGAGCATCACTATAATGAGAATCATCCAGAGCGGGGTTCGAACCAAGGTCTGGAAATCCCAAGGCGCTGTGCCATCATCTTAACTATCCTGGTAAAATAAATTTCTTCTATGAATTCTCTAATAAAACAACTTAAAATAGCAGAAACCATACTGACACCTTCAACACATCTAGTAACGAAACGTCGAAATTATGTTTAAGATGCCGGGCTCCGTTATTTGTGGGCAAAACGAGGTGAGTATCATTTCGTCTCCTTGTTAAAGTAGTCTTTAAACTTCGAGTACCACTACTTGACGTGAAAAAAATTTATAGAATATATGCTTCAGGACAGTTCTGGGTATTTTATTAATTTACTTCCTGGAGATACGTCGCATGATGAACATCGCTTCGTCTATTTATTAAATGGTTACATTTAAATATTTAGAATAGTTCCTAGACACTAGACATATGCTTAGAAAACTTGCGACAGGTCAGCTCAATATAACCATTAATTATGTAGATAGATATTTTTCGAGGTAACAGCATGGTGTAATTCAGTGTGATGTCTACATCCTAACGTCGTATTGTATTTGGCACTGAAAGATATCGTAACCTGGTAAGACTTGGTAAAAATACGCTTAACATCTACTACCACACAAGCGGAAGAAATTTCGTCCTTGGAGATCTTTATTCTTCTTTTTATCTCTCACGAGGATAGAAGTTTCAAGGCGCTATTATCAGTGGTTCAATGGCTCGACTATATTTCATCTAATTGCAGGAGATATTAATTTTATTTTCATGGCAATCACTTTTAAAGTTAGAAAAGGACTGATTCTGTTCATATTTATTCTGGGAGGGGAGGAGGGGGAATAATATATATATACACACACTACAATTTACATTTTATATCACAAGTTATATTGTGACGAAAATTTTTCATTATATATTCTATTTCATTGAACAGCAGGAGCTACTAGTTTGATTTCATGGCCAGGCAAATCCTTTTCAAACAAAATGACCGTTCTCATCGTATTTGGTCATAGTTTTCATTTTTAATTTTGACTTCGGTAATTCAGTGCATTTCCAACGCTTGTTTTAAATTCTAATCAACAATGAAAATAAAAAATTTGCATTGCATACAAAGGGGGGAAAAAGCAGAGCCCTTCTAAAATGTGATCAGATCTCTATTACAAAGAAAATTCTTTAGAATAAAAGTTTTCGGAATTTTTACCCTAAAAGTAATAAAAGTGGAAGCTTTAAATTATAAAATTCACCCACGAAAGTTTTACCATTCTCGTAGTGAAAGAGGAACTGTAATGCTGATAAGCAAATACTAACCAAAAGATGAATAAATCACATTTTTGTTTAGCGTGTATGAGTGTGATATTTTTTTACTTCATACGAAAATGATGAAAATTCCGAATAATCAGCTCGTAGCTAAAGCAGGCACTACTGCATGAAACCAAAGTGTATACAATACAAAGTAAAATATAGTTTCGGATGTTTATAGCGTTTACATTTTGTATTGTTACTTTAAAATAGCGAATAATATTTCTCCTGTTCCTTCTATGTAATAAGAAAACTCTTCATAAGCATATATTAGTTGCTTCGGAAGAGCCACATTTTGAAAAAAGACATTTAATATTCTTAAAGTGTTGTCACATGTGCAAAAAACTATGATTTAAACATTACCACTATGAGTATATATTCTTCTTTCTATAGTACATACATGAAATATCCATCTGCAATGCTATTTAAATAAAGCACTTATAAAGCAAACGATTTGAGGTCAATGTCACAGTGAAAAAATTTTCCTGCTTAAAAAAGACATAAAATTATTTTTTTTCAAATATGTGAAAAGAGAGACTATTTTAAAAGAGCATGCCAAAAAAGGCACCGTAGAGACTATTAATAGAAATTGCGTTGTAAACGTCTAACCTATCCATCACAGGATTTTGCTCAATATGAACAATATTTTGAGTGTATAGTAATTTAAATAGGTTTGGCCTTCTTTAATCCTACTTTCAAATATTTTTATATACATGTTGCTCACATGCTTATTCTAACTCTTATGTACTTAAAGATTTAATTTCTCAATACATCTGCACGTGACTAAAGATCGTAAGAATATACAGAGAAGGGTACAGTATTTTTTACTAGGCCTGTTTTGGAGTATTGGAGCTTGTAATGAACTCTGATCTCCAGCTACTGTTAATAAATTCAACTGATCAAGAATTGCAGTACATGTTGTTTAACGTATCACAGATGCTGTTTATTTATCAGCACCTAGAATTCTGACCAGGAAATTCCCGTATGGGAAAAAAAAACCTCATACCACTTTTAATAAATCCCTTTCAAATGATCAAATAAATTAAAAATCATGAACAAAAAATGTATATATTGCGTGCCCGGGTTCCCAACTTATGAGTTGCCACCCCTAAGGTGAGATTTTTTAAAATTATTTTTATAGAAAATTTCATTACGTAGGTTTTAGAGTATTAATTTATTTCAGTATTGCTATTCTGAAATAGTCTAATAGTGGTTGGAACACCAATTTTTATAATTAAAATAAATGCATTACGATTATTAAAAATACATTTTTAGCTCTCTTGTAGTGAAAATGAAACTGTTAACGCAAATTCTAACACTCTACGAGGAAAGTGACGTAAATTTTTGATTGGTCAGTTTTATTATTCCTGCTTCCTGTGAAAATGATACAAAATTCTAAATAATCAGCCCATAGTTCGAGTTAACACTACCGCTTAAAAACAATGTGTCCCCAATTCAGAGTACTCTACATTTTCAGGAGTTTAGAGGTGCTTATCTTTTAGAGTGTCACTTTAAAATAACAATTATAATTTGTCCTACTTTGCTTCATAAGAAAATTCTTCATAAACTTTTGAAATTAACATTTTCTCCCATTATTTAATGTATGTTCATGATATTCAGTGTTGTGGCCAAATTTCAAATCTTAATATATAAAACAAAAAGAAGGAAATTCCAAAATGATAAGCAACAACATTGGTAATGATATAAGCTGCATACGCTGCAAAACTTTCAGTATATTGTTTAGCGACTATCTCTCTCCAGTACGGACTCATGTAGTGGCTATTGAAGAAGATATATGAATAGATGATACTTGTTTTTAATTGTAACTCATTTAAAGTGATAATCCTAGGATTCAATAATATATCGATCATATCATACTGTTTGTGTACATAAACTCTCATGATAAGAATTTTTGAATGATATGTATTATTTAATGCATTACATTAGACTATTATTATTAAAAAATTTTAATTTCTTTCTCACATTGATTTGAAATATTTGCTCTATTTCCTTTATTATTATGAAATATTGGGTTACATAAAATATAAACCATAGAGATTAACGTATAAATATTTATATAGCATTAAGAGAAATATTTATCTTGATACATGTTCATATAAGAATTTTATCACTATAAATGCAAAGTGCCCAACGTTGCAAAGTATTCAAGAGACCCAATAAATTATACAATCATTAATTAATGTGTCAAAAAGCATTAATGCTAACTTCATAATATGGGTTTTCAATGCCAAATTCTATACATAAAAGTCTTTGGCATTGTTAAAAGTTCAGTTCTTTAGTGAAATATTTCTAGTTTAAACAGTTGTTGAAAGAGGGCAAAATTTTCGTTTAAAAACAAGCGTATCTTCTAGTTAATTTTACCTTACGGAGACAGTGGAATATTCCCGTTAACTTAGACACAACATACGGTGGAAAATTGTGCAAGTTGTTATGAAGAGCTTGTGAAGAAAAAAATTGTTTAGGTACAAACAACAATTGTTTAGGTACCAACCAACAAACCAGAGCTATAATGAATAGATTAATTCATTATAACTCTGAATGATCTGTTTCTTCAACGATTCCTAACACCAATGAGATATTCAAGTCACCTAGAAACAGATACAAGTTTTGAAATAAAGTTACAAGAAAACTTCAGAGCTGTGCCTCGGCCTTCGCTAAAAATTCTATGATTCATGTTTAAATAACAGGAGTATCTGCCTCAAGGCACATGTATGCTAACCCTATTGGATTCACTCACCTCAATGTTAACCTATGTAGAAAATGTGTTCAAGGATTGCCGACTTGGATTTAAAGATTTTTTTTAATTGTGCTCCGTAATAGAGAAAGAAATTTTACACCTTGGGGAATTCTTTGTTTTTGTTTTTCAAATGCAAATAATATTTCAAATTTTAAATTATTCGGGGAGAAAATCTGGTGTAGTATGTTTTAAACTCTCATAAGTTCCTTTGGAGGGCGAAATTTATAAAATGAATCCTGTTGCAAGGGGCAGAAAAGTTCAGGCTATCTGAAAATATCATTTTTATTTTGTTATCAGCATTTATGTAGCAGTAGATAGTAGACAAATTTTCTCCATAGGTTAACATTGAGGTGAGAGAATTCAATAGGGTAAGTACAGAGCAGCCCTAAGGGAGAAATAGCTTTCTTGTTGAAAATGCAACGTGTGTCAAAATTACAAAATTCATGTTTCCCTAATCACGTATAAATATACACAATCGCGCAGTGAACATGTTTCATTGTGAGATTAATTCTGCCATACATATGTCGATACTTATGAAAGAAAAAGAAAATTGTTTGGGATCAGATTTTAGTCTGAGATACACTAAAACGGTTTTCTAAAGTATAGTATAGTTATATTGCATATTATAGTTTAAATACTTATATATAGCTTTTATTTATAATTTTTTAATTCTCCAGTTTGACGAAATGAATGACAGCATGAAAATTCTCTTGTAGCAATGTTTTCACTTAAATGTCGGATAAAAAATACTCCGGATAACAACAATATCTAGTGCTGATAAAACTTGACTAACGTTTCATTGTTCCTACTGTCTGTAGATGTGCCCTTGGCGCCTAACATTTGTCTTTCGTTTGGGAGGAGTTTTATGATAGTTCCTGACCACTTTACGTACTCCAAAATACTTAATAATCATACCCTATGAATTGTAAGTAATGACACGTATTTCTGACCATCTTATTTTTAAAAAGTAATTTGTATGTTTATAGTCACACGCACAATGTCGGCTAATGCTGCATACTAAAGAATGACACCCAGAAACTGACGAGTGAAACAAGTAAAAGTATTTATAAATATCATGAAAATTTTACAATTTCATCAGTGTCGTTTAATTACGTAAAGATGAAATAAAATATATTCGAATTACGACTAGTTAAGAAAAGGGGGAAATTTGGGCCCATTTATTATTAATATCAGATTCCCCATAAATTAATAATTTTCTTAATCCGAATTTTTAGAGCACACGCATTTTACTATTACCAATTAGTTTCTTCAAAGTTTGTCCCTATTACCGTCAACAGAACTAGTCTACACAGATCTTTCTGTTTCTTTTATCTATTTTTGGTACCAAAATTTAAAGATTTGTTCCTCAAAACGGAAGAGTATATTCTTTTGAAACAAGAAGATTATTTTAACTAAATATCTGTTAAATTTTACTTGCCGAGTGCATCCATAATACAAATTTGAAAAACTATGCGCAATTAAAGTCAAAATTTTCTTTTTCTCTAATAATAAAAAACCGGAAATACCAATCAGTCATTCAACATATATATATATATATATATATATATATATATATATATATATATATATATATATATATATATATATAAACCTATATATATATGTATATATATATATATGTGTGTGTGTTTATATATATATATATATATATATATATATATATATATATATATATATATATATATATATATATATATATATATATATATATATATATATATATATATATATATATATATATATAACCTTCTATAGTTATTGATTACACACATTAGTTTGAGCAAGCCATGATTACAATGCAAATTACATTCAATTATTCATTCTAAAATATCGTAGAAAGTGATGAAACAAATTGTGTATGATTCAAATATATATGTAAACAAAAAAAAATGTTAGTGGATAAATTTTCCCGCATATTTTATAACTAAAGCTGGGGATTTAAGATGAGGAGGAGTTATAATTTTAGTTTATAGACAGCCAAACACATAATTACGGAAGAATAGTTGAATCGAAATGTTAATATTGAATATTTTTAGTAATGTAATTACTTGTGTTTGTAAAAATATGCTCGTACATAGACGCACACACACACACACACACACACACACACACACACACACACACACACACACACATATATATATATATATATATATATATATATATATATATATATATATATATGTATATTATTTGTGTGTGTGTGTGTGTGTGTGTACGAGGGAATGTATGAGTGTATTATCTACAGATGCAAACGTATAGGTTTTAATGTTATTTGAAGAATATGAAACTATATTTTCAATAAATTTACCTCAAAGCTTTAATTACATAAATATCTGGATCTTAAGGAAATCCATATTTCGAAGCGCCAAAACACTTTCCCAATACTTGGAAGTCACAAAAACCTGTTTTTTATATAGATCTTGAACTATTGCTATGTAGTAATAAGATACAATATATTACAATAAGTAGATTAAAATTCAAGATTCGAAAGTTATAAAGTTACGTTAGTGATGAAACAATGCCTTGAAGGTACAAACCGGATAGCATATAGCATGCAGATGTAAAAGGGGAGACGTTTCATTGTTTGATTACACAAGGGAAATACATGGAGTTATTTGGTGTCTAAACCCCCAAAAGCTGAAACGGAATGAAAAAATTGTTGGTAAAGGTGGCATGTGATGTTGGTTTTGAAATTTGAGTGGATAATCACCGCTATTAAAAAGTTGTGTGGTCGTTGGGTGAAACGCAGCAGAGCGCGGTCCCTGGCGCAATGGGCGCGTGCCAACGAGCCGTCATAAAGTGCGGAAGTGTGCGGCGAAATCTCATTAGGCGGGCGGTAAAATAAAGCCGGCAGTCGGAATATTTTTATTCGCAATCGGAAAAAGTTTTTTGATAGGCGCGCCCGGAGCGGCATAAAGATAGCGTAAAAAGGGGGAGCCTATTAAGTGCCGACTCCTTTATGGTCGTCAGGTGGGGCGGCCAGGTTGGGAATGGTAGCCTGCGGCGCTGGCAGTCGTCCTCACTCTTTCAGTGGTACTTAAATGGTATGTAAAATCCTTCCATTCGCAGAGTGCGGTAGTCGAATTGCCTCCACCTATCTCGGACTGTCAATGGGTCTCCCCGTTACGAGCGCGCCATGATAAATAAGACTTATGGATGAATTTAAAAGGACGAGCTAAGACATTAATTTTAAACTATCCCGTTTTAACGAGTCCGACTGTGGGGCGTGCGCGGGCGCGATAGCGCGCGGGGGCTGCATTTTAAACCGAGCTCCATAAAGGGTACCAAAGGAGAAAGAAAACTACGCCATTAGTCGAGAGGTTCACGTAATGAAGAATACCTCACGGGCAAAACAGTTCCTTCGGCTTGAGTCATTGCCGTTTCCCATTGTCACATTCCGCAACTGCTGATAAGCGGCGGCGCCCGCTTCAAATGGCCGCCGCGATGCGATATCCCCCCCCCGCCCCCCGCGCTCCGCCAGGCATTAAAATTCAAATCTTGGGCGCTGTAATCTCCCAATAATGACTGCGCACCCGATAAGCCTGGATTGATAGCGGTCCGACTTCTTTATCCGGCCAACTTGTTCGGCCCCGAATTCGTCACAAAATGGGAAACGCCGCACGCAGAAAAACTTTTTCCTCGAGGTGAATGGAAATTGGGTCGGCAGCCATAATGACGGCTGCTTGAGCGATGGCGGTTTATCTGCACGCGCTTAATGGGCCCCGAGTTGTTATGGCCTCCCTCCCCTTTTAAATCCTTATCGGCCACAATGAGCAAAAATGGCACCCACCTAATGTGTTTTGCATAACAGATGGCGGACGACTCGCTTTATAATGAGACTTTAAGAACTCACGTCTTATTTATGGAGACGACCTTCGATTACGAACACTCCCGAAATGGCCCGAAATAAAACAGTTATTGGACGGCCGCGACATCAAAAGAAGCGGCCGCACAAAAGGCACCAGCTAACACGCCAACTAATTAGGGAATGCACACCCGTCAACTCAGTAATCTGATTAGCGCGCGACTTCTTAGCGACCGAGTCGAAAGAACAGGTTGCGCCGCCTCCTTTTTCTTCTAGGCCCAATTACAAACCCGACACAAACCAACAACGTTTTTGCCGGGAAGCGAGCGCCTCGAAAAAACCGCGATCTATTCCTAGATTTTGAAACCATAAAGCCCTAACCATAATTACTTTCATCAACGCGCTTTCTTTTCCACAAAGATCTCGCTCACCTGTTACGACGCTCCGCTTCGAGTCGGAGAAACATCACAAGAATGCTTCCAACTGTGGCCTGCAGTTCTTTAAACAGTGCGAGAAATCCTTTGTTTGTTCGCATCGCTTCGAGGACAAAACCTTTGATGCTGAAGCGAGCGTACTGCGACTCTAAAACGAAAGAAAATTGATTGTATGGGATTATAGAAGTCTCTTTTAGTATTGCATGCAAAATTAATTTCAAAGCAGTTAGACGCGCTTTCCTTTGCAACGACCTGCTCTCAGACTCATTTAGCAATACCTGGTCTTTTTTTCATTCAATTCTGATTTTAGTATTCTTGACTTCGAACTAAAATTAAAAGTAAGCATTATGCACAAATGCGAAACAACAAAAACAAATGATTTCGAAGCGAAAGATTCGTTAACAATTTATACGGAATTACAACACTATCGCGAACTCCCTGGCTAGCTTTCTTATAGAATACTCGAACAAAACAGATATAAAGATTAAAAACTACCCATGTATTGTACATCCTCATCAGTCATAACAAGTATCTGTGCATGGAACTAAGTAACATAATAAATAAATTTTTCTCTCGACTCCATGCGAACAACAGCGAGTCACTGTTCGTGTGTGCTAAATTTAAAGACCTCTCCTCTCATCTTTTCGTTGCTCTGTAGAACAACTGTTTACATTTTACCTCGCAGTCTGCCTAAACTACGATCATTGATCATAGTACTCAGCTGACCGGAATTTCGCATAAAAACTAATAAAACGTTCACAAACGGCTTCCATCTTTAGTGCGTAAAATCGTTAGGTAGGGTAAAGTGAGATCTTTAAAACATCACACCACCCCCCGCAAGGGACTCCGTAAAAAATGATTGACTCTGAGTTCTACTGGGATGTTTCGAAGAATAGATAGGGTAAGGACACAGTAAGCGAATCTAAATATAGCATTTGTTGTATTAAATTGAGTTTTATGTTTAGAAATTTATACAAACGTTAAGAACACAATAAGCTAGACCCTGGTTGTTGATGGTACTTTAACTATTATAATACTTATCGAAATGACACCTTTATAACACATTTAAGTTTCAGAGCTATGTCTTTTCTAGCTTTCGCAAAGAATAGCAATAATTATAAATTCCAAAGCCTTTTTTTTCCAATTTTAAGAGAATTTAGAATTTTCATTTTTCTACCGAATCCCCTTGTTCAAAGTTTTCTCATCCAATCTGTTTAGTAAATAAATCCACTTTCTTTTTACTGGTTATTTTTTAAGACAACCGAAATGTATAAACTGTCTAAACATTTGCTTGAACAGTGTTTTAAAAGTATCAAGATAAATAGATCGAGGTAAAGGATTTACACCCTAAGGGAAAGAGATCCCGACATTTTATATGGTATAAAACGACAGAGCTTTTCTCAGAGTTTATAAAGATGTTCTTAGTTTGTGATGTATTTTCTGGTATAAAATTTTTATTTAATGTCTCACGAATGGGATAGGGCTGAAGCACTTGACTTCAGGAAGCAGGAATCCTTAGATATAGAGATAAGGTATAGGGATCGAAACCCCATTCCCGAAAAAACATCTAAAACTACTCTGTCTTCCTGAAACACAGATATATTAAATAAGTGATTCTTACAACTTTTTTTTTAAAGTAAAGGCCTTCAAAGATTTGGTTTTATTTACTTTAATTTTACAATTGCTGCTATATTGCATGCAATTATGTATGTTCCATGATTCAGCGATTTTTAGTAAAATTTCTTAACTGTAACCTCGACTCGCACGCCGAATAATTTGGCTGTCTGCTCATCTCTCAAAAGTAGTTCTCCGTTTGACGATATTGCTGACAGTCTTGATGAAAGAGATGTCATCCTTCATGTATATATGCGGGTGCGTGAGATACTTAAAACGTCTGTATTCTGTATCCGAATAATTTCTAACAAATATTTTGGTTTCATCAAACCATTCAAAGGATAGTGTGAATCAATGAGTCCGTTATAAAGCTATAAATCAGTAAATGATTGGAACAGATCAGATAGATTACATGATAAAATAAAAGGATGTAAAAGCCACTTTCAGCGAAAATGTAGACAAATTCAAGATTGAATTGTTGTCATGTGAGGGGACTGTCCCAATAAAGGTTCCTCATTGGGAATATATTTGCTGTAGTGCTCTCCAATAAAAATGTTCTAGGAAAATATAGAAAGCAAAGGTGCAACGACTAAGTATTATTTTAATTACTTCAGATAATTAATCTGGCCCACTATAGAAGGCAACACATCTTAATAAGCCACGGTTATTCAATAAAATTTTTTGAGAATTTCTAGTACTATCTCTCATTCAATCCCAAAAACATAATATCAAGGTCCGCTATGAAAGAAGCTTAAATTCATACTTGAGATAACTGCTATCTCCCATTACTCAACAAAGAATAAAATATCAAGTGACAATATGGAAATTCAGAAACGAAACGACATTTTTTAGCCATCGATGCCTTGAAATAATATACTCTTTTAGGAAGCATCATTTTTTATTATACACACAGCAGTAATCCTAAGATCGATATAAAAACTGTTTTATGAAAAAGGGTTATCTTACAAATCTAAACAAACGTTTGCACACAACATTTCAAGTAACAAATCGTTTCAACTATCTTGAACAGCGTCAATAGTCGTAACCCAATGCTGGTTTAAAGATTCTGAATAAAAATTGAGGGATAAAGCACTGAAATGTCAAATTTTCGCTTGGTAACAAAGTTTAGACAAGTTATCATTTTACAAATTGTGAAAGTGTAAGGCAAAGCACTGTAGTTATGTTCAAAGTTCTCATCTCTAACAATTTATTGTGGAAGTTAAGAGACTCTTTAATATACATTCATATTTAAAGTAAATTCCAAAAGTAAATACCAAAAGGGGGTTATAAGAGGAGGCTGGCCCTTCTTCCCTTGACTTGATTCAAACTATAATATACATAAATGAAATGAAAGTTTTTATTCACTCTTTCTCATAAAAAGTTGGCAAGCTGGCTTTCTCATCCAAAATCAATTCATAAATGGAGACCAACCATTTTGAATTGAAGATTATTAATTATTAAATTTTTCAAGCTTTTGTCTTTGAGGCAAACTGAACTCTAAAAAACCATGAAATTAGAAAATCCCCTTATTTAATTCTCAGTATATCACTTAGTCAAGATTTCTGCTGAACGCAAATGAAAAATTCTCGCTGTTTTCTTAAATTTTGTCAAGAAGAAACAAATTTACACAGTTAATTTGTCTCTTCTATTATTTGTTTCTTCCATTTGTCTCTTGAATTAATACAGTTTTCGTGGTATTAACTTCTTGAGAAACGATATTTCTGCTAAATTAACAGAATGTGAAATGGAAACTGAACAATGAAGAAAAAGTTATACCCAAAATATCAATTTTTAATTAAATGTTTTAAGTTCAGAATTCCTCAGTTATGACTTACTATAACCAAGTCTATATACTTTAATTAACGCCTAACTTTATACATTAATACAGAAATTTTACAGGTACATACTTACTTTAGAGATCCCTAATTTCTCGATGACTGCTAAAATCATATCTCTCGACTTCACCAATCCTTACTGTATCCTGTTTTTCAAAGGACGAGTGCCTTTATTGCCTAATTTCTAAGCTTCAGTAGTATGCTATGCATTTCATTGAGTTTATTTGTTAAATTTTTTTTTAAGGTAAGGAAATTTTTGTTTGCATCTCATGTAAATAAGAGGCTTAAAAACTGTACCTGAACGGTGTTGGTATTTTTTATCAATATTTTGCGCAGCTGACTTTACATTTTAAAGGAGTTCGTAGCTTTCTTTATAAAGAAAGCAATACGGTTATCATATTAGTTACAGTTCATTATTCCTATTTGTCCTTAAATGGTATGCCAACTACATTTACAACACAGGGATTTTTCGGCACCCTCTAAAAGTTTGAGAGCTCACCCCCTGTCATTTTTGGCTGGTTAGGGACTGAATTACAGTCCTAATCCTGATCTCGCCTGCGCCTTCATACCAGATCTATACTTCCAAATCCACTTAAAATTGATTCTTTCTCCATAAAGATTTATTGAAATCTATTGCCTAAAGCCAAAACTTCCAGTTTCAACCGTCGGCAAACTTACGCCACATCTTTTATCGAGAATTATCGTATAATTCCAATTCTTCCGTTATTTTTATATTCTGTATCATGTATAAGCAACAGATTATAACTTAGGTGGTTTCCCAGTGTAGCCTTATTTAATGCAGTAAGAGATATAAATTTTTATTCAGAACGATTGCTGTATTTTATATTCTCTACCCCTAAACCACTTTTTTCACCTAAAGCATAATTTCGACAACGTGTTATTTTATAGGAATACAACTATCGCATTGTGGAGGAACACGAGATACCAAACTGTATCAGAACTTTAAACGGGTGTGAAGCGGAAACTGAATATACTGCAAAAGGGGAGGTGGGGTGTTATAAAATCGCCTAAAGGGAAACTCTTCGAGGGGAATGGGGAGTTTTATTACAGTTACGAGTTTTAAAAAAAAATAAAAAAATAATTTAAAAAAAATTGCTTTATCTTTTTTTTTCTCTTCTCATACAATTTGATGAGCTCTGTGTCAAATCAGGTGTTAAAAAGCAAATTTTCTACGAAAGGTAAATAAGGGGTTGAAAACAAAATCCGTACGTGAAAAGAAAAATTATAAAGTCATCCTTTCCTATTTGTTTTTTAAAATTGTGTCTTAAATTTAAATATACTTCGTATGTCTCCATAAAAAGAAATTATAAACAATGCATCAGCAGACTGTCGTAAGTAATGTTTGATGTAAAAATTAATTTTAAAAATACTTTTCTTCTATTCACACGAATTAATTGCCACTTCCTGCTTTTCATTATGGAATGCTGAGAATTTTTTTCTAAATATATCACTTGCACTTCTTACAAGCCTAGATAACGATGACTTTTTTCAAGGGAGGATAACTCTTTGACACCTCCGGACCCCTTCCCTTTCGGGTATCGGCCCATGAATCACCTGAAGACCAGTCGCTACGTAGCAATACCTGTATACGCAGCCTAGGGTTAATTTCCCAAGTTCGGTGACATTTCTCATTAGTGTAGGGCCCGAGGATGCCGGATGGACAGTACAGATCCGCCGTCCACTCAAGGCACCCCAAGCCCCCTCAAGGGAGGATAAAATATATTTAAGAGTGTAAATTAATCAGTTTACAAATTTCAATAATTTTTTGCAACGAGGTCCGTACATATCAAAATATGGCTAAAGATTCATAAAAAGTTTTCCTTTCTTGAATTCAGTACTTTTTTCTATTATTAATTCCTTGCTATTTTTTTTTAAAATTTGTTCCCACCATTTGCCCTCATTCAAATTTAAAACAACTGTTGAGCTATTTATTGAAATTCTTTCATAAATAAAACCATCCAAAGCGTTATTTGCCAGACGATGGCCAAATGACTAGGGCGCTGGCATTCAGTACGAGAGTCTGTGGGTTTCGTAAGTATTGACATGGAAGCTTGTAGCCGTTCGGAATCGGCTTAAGCAGTAGGTTCCGGTCTAATAAACCCTCGTGTAGCAAAAAAGGACCATAGCGCTCTGAACCAACCAGCCAAAACGTTATTTATACAATTCCAAATTAAAATCAACGAAGTTTCGTTGCCTTATGTTTCTTGATTTATATATTTTAAAACTTCAGGCATTCAGAGAAATGTGTATAATTTGAAAACTCTTATCCCGAGACTGCCCCATTCAAATAAATTTTAAAATATTGAGGAATGAAATTATCATGAAAAACACGAAGAGTAAAGTTCCAGTTTAAATAAATTTCAAATGAGTTTGAAACATTTAATTCTATTTCCACGCTTGAAAATCAAATTTTTTTTCTCTCACGATTATCAGTTTGAAAAGTCTTTCCTTAATTCTACAGAAATTTATATTTAGCAACAAACATCAGCACTTATGACATCAAGTTTAAAGATGCACTAATTAGGGCAAGAGGCCCAGTTTGGGAAGCTCTGACTCGAGGTTATTAATCTTCAGTGACATGAGACTCAGCTATCTGTGGGGCCAATGTGGGTTTCTGGAATGCATATCAAAGGTCATACAGCTGTACCTTGTCTTTGTATCTCAGAATTCAAACACACATACATTGAAACAAAACTTCAGCCATTTTGTAGGTTTCCCATTAGAAATAGCGCAACGTTTCATGATACATTCTGAACCTGATTGTTTCCGGCACTCGAAATATTCAGTAACTGATGTATTCTTAACGTATAAAATCAGATGGGTCTTCAGACACAGAAAAAAAGAAAGCATAGCGATTAAACAAAATATATGAATACACTTTCAACAAAATTAATATATAATTCTCAGCAAAACGAATTATTGTTCAAATATATTTGACATTTCCTATACGTTTCATTTACAAAATGATTTGTATCGAAAGAAAGAATTTTAATTTTTTTTTTTCCATATAGAGAGAGGGTAGATTTAAGAAAGGCTTTTTTACGACAAAGCCCATGAATGTTCCTTATAAAAGAGTACCGTTTGACAAGCGTTTCTCCGAAATTTTTAGTTTTAAAAAATGAAAAATTGCTTAAGTCTAGTGTATGTTTTCTTCTTAGATTTCATAGAAGTATTTATTTTTGAATAGAAATATAGTGTAGGGACCGTCACTCAGAACTAAAGTTCAAACCTTGTACATATTTTATTTATTCATTTATTATTAATATTTCGATGATACTGAAAATTTTCGCTATGAATAGTCGTCATATACTTTTAACAGTATATGACGATAGTCGAGTGAAACCGTATAACACCTGTCCATCACAACCGGAGCTCGAACCCAGATCTTCTAACCTCGAGGCCATTGCTCTATCAACATAGCTATAACGACACGCAAGGAAGTGTTATTTTCTGTTGATTCACTCGCAATACGAGTTATAACTGAACATATTAACTCTATATGCTATTTTTTTATTTATAATTTCACGACCACTGCAGTATTTGTTAACCTCCATCGTCTCCTTGTAGGTGATCTGCAGGTAATATTTTTTCAAATAAAACTAAACTCAATGAAATTTTTTTTCTATAACTATATATTTGTAAACAGTTTTAACTTGAGTACATATCGTTATCATGGAAGAAAACCGGCACAGGTTTAGAAAGTGAAAGGTTGAGAAAAGGTGATTCAAAAATTTCAATAAAATCGTACGTAAAATGTCTGAGCAGTGGAAGCACTATCCCTAACGTTTTAAATTAAACATTTTGGTCGAAAAAAATAAATTATGTTTTAAAAGATACTGCATCGATGAATGGAATACTAAAAATACAACAATAAAATTTAAAGTCAACAAAAAATGTAATTATTACTAAAAAATATATAAATGAGAGGGATTATAGAATTTGAAATAACATTTCGGTATTACACAGTAATCGAAGTGCTGTAACAGCTCTTTTATTCCTATGTGATGTCTATTATAGGCATATACTATGATGAATACCTACCATAGTCGTTTCATCGCAAGAGGTGTAGTTGAAGTACGCCTTTTAAAAATCCATCTATTGACAATTAGTTGATCATGTTAGTACATTATGTACAAAACAAAATGACGCAGTTTTTATGATATTATTATTAAATAAATTATTGTACTGCAACTATATTTTTTATCACTTCGCTTCAAAAATCTTGAGATTAGAAATTATTTTTAAAAAATGGTCGTTGTTCCTCTTATTAAACTCACTTCTGATACCATAAAAATCATCTAAACTTTGCTCATGTAAGGTGCATGGTTATTTTTATTTCTGACCTTATATATGACTCACACTCGTATGTTAGGAGCTGATTTTCAAGATTTCTTGATGACTCTCTGCAACAAAAACTGTCTGCATTGTCTCGCTCGTTGTTTCTAGTTATCAAATTTTTATGAATTATAAATTTTTCCGACTAACATGTTAAAATAGCACTAATTCACTTGTCAACTATATTTATATTTTACTTTTTATCCAACATTTCTGCCCCCCCCCCCCAAAAAAAAAAAGAAATGCTGTTCCTGTTTTAATTATTGACCTTCAACTTACTGCCTATCCCGTACAATTGTTCCAAGTAACACCATATACCCGGAGACATTTCATTTAACTATCGGTTTGCTTGTCTTTCGTTTCCCCCGTAGCGGTTAACATCATTCATCTTCATGTCAAATATTGTAACATTAAATTTGGAGATGTAATAAGATGAAGATGAGTTTCCTAGAGAGCACAGCAAAGCAGCTTACATATTGTATCTTTACTTTATTATCAGATTTCCTATCAAAATTCTTTTCATTTCGTGGCAATTCTTTTTCATTTTAATGGTTGGCATAATTTGCTGAAAGTGTTGCCTTTTACTTTGTCACTTGAATTCACAAGCTATGATCACATTTTGCATTGGTAATTTTTTTATTTATTTTTATATATTTTTTATTTTTTATTTTTATTTTTATTTTTTACTTTAATCGGGATCTGAATCTCGACTGGCACTTTCAGCCGTCGCACGTTGGAAATGTCTTAATTCATTTTTGAATTCTTATGATATTTAACGAGCGCATTTAAATACCCATCTTTTATACTTACATTGTCTTCTTATTTCCCAAGCTGTGAACAACTGAAACATTATCCATTAATATTTCTTTTGGCTTTAAGAGAAAAGCGTTAAATTACTGATAAATTCTGTTACTTTAAATCTTTACTTTCAAATCTGATGTCTTTGCTGAGAAAGAAAAAATTAAATAAAAATACAGAAACGGATGAAAAGAGGACTAAAACGTCTCTCTGTCAACAGGAAGTGATAACATACAGTTATCTTTAATTCAGCTTTCTAAGATACTAACAGAGTTTAGTTTCGAACATGTATTGATAGAAATCCTAAAATGAAAGCATGGAATAGTTTAACAACTATTCAAACATCTTTATTCAAGCCCCTTCTGTCCCTATAGATTCTAGAACATGTAGGGGAAAGTAGGGTAAGATGACGAAGGATGTAAGATGACGAACTCGGTATTTCTCCGATGCAATCATAGATAGCAGCACCTGTCCAGGCAATTCTTAAGACTCTAGTTTTGGGTTATGACGCCCACTACAAGTAATATAAGTTGAGATCGTTTTGTGAGTAGTGGCGACTCAAATGTATTTCTTTAATCTATGTTTGTAAATTTTGGACTTGACAGCGCAAGAAATTACCCGACTACGATAAGTTATTTTTACTCCTCCATTTTTCTCTCTCAAAATACAACTCGTACCGTTAAAAATCATGTATGTTATAGTTTATTTGCGATAAGCTTGGATACTGATAAACAAGTTGAAATCGAAAATGCCGTTGTGGGGTAAGATGACGAGGAGCCTACCCTAGAATTAGTACTGTCCAGATTGCTGTGAACGGATTCAGAGGTACTGGCATTGAGCGTCTAGACAGCAGTATTTTCACAGACGAAGATTTTCACGCTTCATACACCACTGATGTTGTTGAAAACAACCAATTAGATTATCCTACCATTTGTCAGAAGCACATTTCATCGGCCTTTCCTCCTGAACCTACCAATTTATCAACCCTATCTCCACAGCCATCAACTTCCTTAGCTCTTCCTCCACTTCCGATGGCCAGCAAGAAAACAACCAGGAAACCAAGGAAGAAACTGCCTTCTTACCACATTTCTGGGTCTCCTGTAAAACAAGCTCTTGAAGAAAAGAAGAAGAAAAAAACAATTGATGGAACTGAAACGACAGGAAAGATTGAAAAGGAAAGCTGAAACATTAGCGTCAAAGAAAGCTAAATGTTTACCGATAACACCTAGAAAAGAAGGAAAACTAGAATGCGTCAACGGGATTACTGGTCATCTGATGAGTCATCACAAGAAGTTCCATATGTGGAGGACGACGACTATGATACTGAAACATTATTGGAAAAAGACTGCATTATTTGCGGGGAGGAGGGAAAGGACGAATTATGGTATCAGTGTTTCAGGTGCAAATCTTGGGCACAAGCTCAATGTTCCGGCTGCGATGATAATGAAGCGGAGGACACACCCTTTTGTATATGAACTTTATTACCTATGTTTTTCTTAATTTTTGTATCTAATTCTTTAAATTTTTGTTTCATTATGGGTAATCTGTTATTGTATTTTTAGTGTTATCTGTGCCTTTTTTACTAAGTACCTAAATGAAATTGTTTCTCTGCATTTTTGAAAATAAACCTTTATATCTTGATTTATATTGTTATCGATTCGTCATCTTACCCACCGCCCTTAGTCATTTTACCCCACCTAATGGGTAAGATGACGAAAATTACTTTCTTGGGGGAAGGGACTATTTTGCCATCTTCCAAGAGGAGATGAAATCGTTTCAATTTTTTTTTTATAAAACATAAAGGTTGAAAGAATTCTTTCTGTAAATTTCAGGTTTTTAAACCACTTATTGAATTCAGGAAAAATATTTGAAGCTTAAGTTCGTCATCTTACCCCACCTTCCCCTACTCAATCATTTATTACCATCGTTGATCACTGTACTTTGAAATAACGAAAACGTTGATGTTTCGGTTGCTCAAGAAAAATTAAACCAAGAAAGCGAGCAATTCTGCGAGACGGCTGTGTAGTTCGTAGTTTAGGATTATATCTTCCTTTGAACCAATGCATGAGATAAAGTGGTTCATATAATATCGTGAATTAATATTTTTAAAGTTTACTTTCAAAATATAACGTAAAAACAATTTATGTATGTAATAAGTTAATTAAAAAAAATTCCTTATTTTGTATTTTAGAGGATAACTTAAGATTTATGATGACATAATGAGATATCATAGGAATAATAACATAAATATTCATTTAGCTGGTCAGTGTACTAATGATATTTACTGTATACTCAAAACTATCAATTTTGATGATTCATCAATAATTTTTCAATAGTGATTGACCACCAGCCAAAGCTGAAAAATAAGCAATGTTGAAAAATCTTTCCTCGAGATATATATATATATATTTATTTATTTATTTATTTATTTATTTCAGTGAGAGAAAAAAAGATTGCATTGCTTTGTTTTCGCTTTCGTAACCAGTATTATCTTGTTAATGAAAGATTCTAGAAAAGAAAATGTGAAGGTTTCTTAATAGATTTATCTCTCTCTCTCTCTCTCTTTGTATACATTATGGCTTGTAACTTTATTTAAAAATATAGTAAAATTTGCATCACTTTATACATAAGTTTTCACGTGAATCAATAACAAAATTTTCATTTGCTCCATATTAGCATATATTCTCCCATTCAAGAAAAAATCTATGATTTTTAATTTTTAATTCAATGATTTGAAGTGAATATTGAAACGTTAAGCATAATCTATTTTTAAAAAATTCTACTGTTCTCCTTAATACGAAAATATTAAAAACAAGCCAAAACAATTAACCTAGTTAAATTAGATTTAGTGTTAGTTCGTTTGTATACCGAATAGAGGCACTTATTATTAAACTGGTTTGCTGCCATAGAAGCCATCTATCGTTTTCCGTGGGAGTGAAGTTTATGTCAGTGGGGGGAAAACATTTAATTTGCTGGAGAAGATTATAAAACAAAGTTAACGAAATCTGTTTGAAAGTTGTATATTGTTTAAAAAAAAATTTGTTGAATAAGAATCCTTTCTCATAGTGCAAATTTAATTCCCTTTCATAATCGTATAATCTTTTTGAACTGTTTTATCGTTTTCATGCACTTCAGGAAGATTGGATTATTATACCTGTTCATCCTTGAGAGCTAAATATCTCGCAAAACTTTTAATCAGACCTCACCTTAACAAAACTGATAATGGTAGATGTGATTATGTTCATTTTAAGAAACAAGAATACTCTTGCACAAAGGCAAGAGATAAGCTGTCTTTTGTTCCTCCCATGTAGGAATCAGCGTCTACGTGTCTTATATTTCTCCTGTTTTAAGTTGTTGTTGTCATTTATTTTAGTACTTTGAACCAAAATTTTCTCACTTGAATCATTTCACAAATGAAATTCATTTATCTCTTGTGCGTTTTTTTGTTTAATGAGTTGAGAATGAGGATGGTGTAACGCGTTGATCGAGGTAGCAATCGACTCAACAAAAAATCACAGCCAAATAAATTAAAATCGACGAATTTATTTCAATTCGGAGGAGAAAATTTGGAGATTGAAGATCCGTTACATAGTCAATGAAAAGTCCTCTAAATGACGACTGAGTCCGTTAGGAGGAGTTACCACTTGGAGTTTCGCTAATTCAATATCATCGAATAGTTCGTTGAAATTAGAGCAAGTCCCTCGATTTTCACTCTCTGCAGGGCGGATGACTGCGAGGCACTTTATAGAATCAGGATGATCCGGACTGATGATTTCGTTGAACTGTACCCAAGCTTCCTAGCCGAAGCTAAAAGTTCTCTTCGTGAGAATAAGCCGCCGACTACGCAAGTCCGCGTATAGCCGTTTTCTTTCGACCCTGGATGGTCGGAGGAGTCTACCACAGCTTAGCCGGTCGCTAACTGACTTTTTCTCGCCCCGTCTAATTTTGGACTCTCTCGCTCCGTCCAGAGAACTCGTCTCCTATTGGCTCTGCTAATCGTGATGTCATTCTAGACTTTTCGATTTGCTGGCATGCAAGGTTGAAATTCTAGTGATTTCATGGTGGTCCCGCGTCATTAATCTGGAGCACCGTGGCGAATTTCTGTTCCGCCAAGATGTCACGTTTTTCCAACCGCTTTGTGTTCCTTTCGTTCTAGCTCGCTGTCACCTGCTATACGTTAAAGGAGGGGCGTGTCGGTCAGTTGCGACAAATTCCAGCCATGTGCTGCGTATATTTTAATTGTGAGAATTATTTAATTCGTCACAATCCCTCCCCCGTTGGGAGATTTTGTCTTGCAGCAAAATCTGGAAACAAGGGTTAACATGGCTCACCTGACAACATCATTAGAGGCAATCATAATTTAATTATTTTAAAATTACAAAATTAAGTACTTAAAAATTTTCAAAACAAAAATTATTTGCAACACTATTATACAATTACACACTACTAAACTAGTCAATTAATTACAAATTCTTAAATTATTCAATTGATTACACATTATTAAATTACTCTTTTATTCTGACAGCAGCCTGCTCAACATTCTACGTTCAATTTCCTTTTCAGAGAATTATAGCAAAATACAAATCCTTTAACTAATTTCCGTTGAAGAAATCTATCACTAACCAAAATTCGTGTATGTTTCTTTTCTAGTGAAACATCCCTATAACAAATCATTTAAAACTAAATTCCCTTCGGAAAGCCTAGCGGCGTTTCCAAAAACCGTCTCATTATTTTTAACAAAAACAGAACAGTTATATAATTGGACACATTATTAAGTAATATCCCTACATAAAAATAAGCAATTTAAAATTCAATTAACAACACAAAAAATCAACACAGTAATACGATTAAATTCCTAGGTTTCCTATTCACACGGATTACCTAGGTCATTATAACTACATTGACCCTAAGAATTCGTTTGAAAGGTTCGAATTTCTCGAATCAACACCATTTAAATTTGGATGTAAACTTTTTGACTCAACATCCCACTTGTTGTGAAGTGCCCAGAAAACTTTCACTGGGTCTCGGTAAGTCAACCGTTCCCTTATCTTAGAAATTTCCTCAACTTTCTCTTTTGCCCAAGTCTTAGACAAATCTGCGCCTTCTTGGCTAATTTACTTTCATTTCCAAATTTTGAGCTTTTCATAAGCCCAGAACAAACTTTCCACACGCCTCCCGAGTCGCCCTCGAGTTCCTAATAATAGCTTACAGAATTCCTCAATCGGTTTTCATTTACACCCTTGGGACTCTACATTTTTTGGCTGCCTCAGTCTTATGCAACCCCCCTTTCAGAGCGTCACTACTGAAACATCTGGTTATTCCATTCTCCTGGGGAGATATACCACGCTCGACCCTATTGTTCGCGTTTCCCTTAACTCCGTCGAAACCTGACAATCAAGGGTGGGCGGATTAGCGCTCCTCCTCTGGCTTGGAGGTTCAACAATGACTTTTCCTAAACCTCCACTTGGATAGAAATGCCCACAAAAGACTCGAACTCGCCTTCGTCAAAAGTGAGTGCGGTTTCACGAAACCAGTTTCCCTCTGGTCAGAATTAGATCCCTGAAAAACGGTTGCAGGGGAACTTCCCTCAATTCCTGTTTCAATCCTGTGACAAAACGCAAGTTCCCCGGCCTTTCGCCTGACCGAAATTCCTCTCTATTCTTACAGAGTAATTGATTTTGGTTCCCTCAGAGTTTCGGCTCCTACGAATTCCCTAGGATACCCTCACTAAATTTGAACTCAGTCCTCTTGACTCGTTTTCTTTTTGCGTCGACTTTCTCGTGTCACTACCGCATTAATTTTCTGAGAATTATTTCACGGGAGTCAATTAATTTTGGGTGGAATTCCCCAATAAATAATGGTTCATCTCTACGGATTTCCCTACGATAGCTGCTTTCGTCAAAATGGTTCCAAATTCGGGGCTCTCTAATTTTATCCGAGCTAGCGGCAAGCACCTCAATTCATTTTCTAGGGGCTGCCTTACCCATATTTTTTCCCCTGTAAAATCCTCGGGTTTAGTCACGAGTACTGGAGCTAAATCAAGACTACTACCTGTATCCCGTAAAATAGTCATTTCCCTAGAATTTACCTTCGCCTGGCTTAAATAGGGTTTAAAAGAGGGATCAAAATTTTTCGTCACGGACAGATAATTTATAATTCCCACCTCCTTCCTGGGTTCGGGACAATTTGGTGTAAGATGGCCTGGCTGATTACAATTATAGCATACGATTTCCTTCTTACGTTCAAACTCCCTCGTTCGCCATTCAGGATCAATATTCCTAGCATTATGCCCTTTGTTTTGCCCGCTCTCGCTAGTTTCAACTCTTTTCTCAACCTGGGGGTTTTCAGTTTTCGGGCGGTCTACGACTCTTTTTTCCGTAGGTTTAAAACTTTGGGGTTTCTTTAAGAAGCGTCTAGATGCTTCATAATGGTCTAGTTTCTTTGCTAGATCATCCGGATCATTTAAGTTTCCCCAGTCATCTATGAAATGTTCTTTCATTTCATTAGGGGCGCGTTTTTCAACTGATCCGCTATCATCAGGTCTTTTCAAAGTCTCATAATCTATGACCTCGATTTCCCTCTAACCAACCTTCTAGGTAGCTACGCAACTCAAAGATGAGATCTTGCCATAGCGTCCCTTCTTGTTTCCGGTGTGTTTGAAATTTCGTTCTAAATGCCTCTGAGCTAAGCTTAAATCTTCTAACAACACGGATTTAACATGGTCATAATCATCCCATTTATCGTCCCGGTATTTTAACAATTAACTGAGCAATCTCTAGGGGTAGCAATTCAATTAAGTCGGTTTACCCAATCAGCCTGATCAATATCTATTTTCCGAGCTTGGCGCTCAAATAATGTAAGAAATAAAGCCATATCGGACTTTTCTGGGTCGTATTTTTTGCATTCTAAGGATTTTGCGGGGTCTCGCACTCTCATTACTCATAGAAGCTACGCTAGCGGTTTCGGCGCTCTGCGTTAACCGTAACTTTTGAAGTTCGAAATCTCGTTCCTCCCTTAATTTTCGAGATTCAAATTCTCTAGCCTCAACTTTTAGTCTATCCTCAATTATGGTTTCCAGCATTAATTTGGCACTTTCTTCGTCATAATCTTCGCTCCCTACGATTTTCTTAGAGAGGTCTATTATCGTCTCTTCGTCTCCCACCTCCAATCGAAATTCCCTAGCGAGGTTTTGAAGATCGGCTTTTCTATGCCGTTTTAAGAAAGCCATATTAATATCTTACAATTTTACTGGACACAAGTTTACTAGACAATTTTACACTCCTAGCTTCCCTTTCCAAAATTTCACAAAATACAATATACTCAGAAATACAATAATACACAATTCTCTTATCGACTTAGCAGAAGAAAAGGAACTGTTCTTCCATTCAATCGCAACTGCTTTTAAGTAGGGTAGAAAAGCTTAATCTCTACAATCGTTGTTTGCTTTCAAATTACAACATACCATAAAGAATCAATAATTCGATTACTAGCAATAATAATGTCTTTTCAACATCAATATAACACTTAGTTGCAATAAACACTTTTAATATACGACACTAAACTCAATTCTTTCACTGGCTAATTTAATTCGTAATATACACAATTCAAAAATACACTCAGAACTTTTGCAATTAAGACCACCTTAAAATTTTACTCAATTAATTTTATAATTCAGACTTGCATACTGTTTGAACACTTACTGATGCCTGCGCGTAACTCTTGCTCTACACATAAAAAACACAATTCTACTAAATTTTTACTTGTAATATTTTCCACATATTTTAATTCGAACACAATTACTTCTCTATTAGAATCAAGTGCATTTACTAATTTATCTCACAGCACCGTTCAACAATTATACATGCAAAACTAAGAATAGTCTTCAGTTTAAAATTAGCATTATTACTTTTACTACACATTCTTTGCCTCTAAGAATGAGTCAGCTTACCTTCTCTGACGACCCTCGTTCTGCAATCGATGTCGGTCAGCTCAATGTTGTGGCTCTTTGCGGAATTTTGTCGGCACGGCAACGGATATTAGTACACGCGGTTTCCATCGTCTGAGGCTCCCGTACTTCTACTTTCCAGGACGGGGTGTCTAACAGGGGTGCTTCCTGGACAGGGTGTCCTACATCTATCTTCGTCGATAATGTGCACAATGTCGTGGGCCGTCGCTGTTGATTAAACGACGATTCTTTATCCTAGTTCGCTGCCACCAATATAAAGCAGTAACGCGTTGATCGAGGTAGCAATCGACTCAACAAAAAATCACAGCCAAATAAATTAAAATCGACGAATTTATTTCAATTCGGAGGAGAAAATTTGGAGATTGAAGATCCGTTACATAGTCAATGAAAGTCCTCTAAAATGACGACTGAGTCCGTTAGGAGGAGTTACCACTTGGAGTTTCGCTAATTCAATATCATCGAATAGTTCGTTGAAATTAGAGCAAGTCCCTCGATTTTCACTCCCTGCAGGGCGGATGACTGCGAGGCACTTTATAGAATCAGGATGATCCGGACTGATGATTTCGTTGAACTGTACCCAAGCTTCCTAGCCGAAGCTAAAAGTTCTCTTCGTGAGAAATAAGCCGCCGACTACGCAAGTCCGCGTATAGCCGTTTTCTTTCAACCCTGGAAGGTCGGAGGAGTCTACCACAGCTTAGCCGGTCGCTAACTGACTTTTTCTCGCCCCGTCTAATTTTGGACTCTCTCGCTCCGTCCAGAGAACTCGTCTCCTATGGCTCTGCTAATCGTGATGTCATTCTAGACTTTTCGATTGCTGGCAGCAAGGTTGAAATTCTAGTGATTTCATGGTGGTCCCGCGAGTCATTAATCTGGAGCACCGTGGCGAATTTCTGTTCCGCCAAGATGTCACGTTTTTCCAACCGCTTTTGTGTTCCTTTCGTTCTAGCTCGCTGTCACCTGCTATACGTTAAAGGAGAGGGGCGTGGTCGGTCAGTTGCGACAAATTCCAGCCATGTGCTGCATATATTTTAATTGTGAGAATTATTTTAATTCGTCACAATGGTTATCATCTCGGAACATCCCATTATGAAGAAATATGTGCACTAAGTTTACTAACTTTTTATCCAGCTTGTTACTAAATTAAACGTCGGTTATATAAAAATAACAATTTAAAGAGACATGCATCCCCTTAAAAGAAAGAGAAAAAAAAGAACTCTATTAAAAGTACCGCTATAATGTTATCCCGAATCAATCACTTGCTTTCAATATGTTGACATATCCAGATTCGTCGCCTTTGAAAAAAAAAGTGTGGAGAGAAGGCTTCAATGAGTATTTCAGCGTAGATTAGTACACTTATTATTTGCATTATACAGTAGTGAACATTTTAAAGTCTTAAGAAAGTCTGAACGTGATTTTACCAGTGACTAGATTCCGGAAAAAAATTAACTAAGCTTTTATATGGGAGAAGTCCAATGTTGTTTCATGTAGCTCATTGTACTTTAAGCATTCATCATTGTCATTTTGGAATATAATTAGAGAATGAGGTTTTCCGCTACCTCTGCATATAAGGTATAAGTTGAATTCATGGAGCTGTCGGGGAGTAATACATAACATATTTAGTACAGCATATTATACACAGCAATCCCGTGCAATGGAGTGCATACAGAAGATATGAATTGCGAGGAATAACAATAGATAAGTATGTTTCTTTAGCTGTATAATACATATACTTATAGAGTTATGTATAGGGAAATGAAAAAGCTGACCGTCTAGACAAGAAGGGTGCAGAGGTTTTGCAGAAGCCGAACGGACTTTAACTTACCATTCCTCTAAGCTTTGTATAAATATGACCTGAAAAAATACTTTTAATTTGAAGTCTATTGAATCCTCTAGAGAAAAGTCCCGAGCTACTCTATGTAAGGATTCTTCTTTTGTTCCTGACTAGCAGCGTTATTGCTGCTGTCGCTTGTTTTAGAATTTTGGGCGGCCACGACTGTCTCTGAACACATCTTTTCCGGATAGGTCTGGCTAATTCGCTCGACTGCGTGTTGGGCCACTCAAAACAACTAATGGCTACTTTACATTTAAATGTGTACCCTACACTTTTAAATTTTAAGTCCCATATTTTAAAATATTGGAGAGTGTCATAGGGATATGACAATAATGTCACGGCCAGGGGCAGCAAAATCGAAAAGTACGGGACAAAGTAACATAATTGCGAAATGTAAGAAAGAAGCAGGGCTAAGAAGCCGGCCAGTGCCGGCCTGGGCAGTGCCTAGAATGACAAAAGGAGCCCTGAAATCTACCATGTGTGTATCCAGTGCCTTGAATGACTAAAGGAGCCCTGTACTCTACCGTGTGTGTATCCAGTACCGGTGATGTGTGTATGAAACGAAGTCCGTTATAGCTCCGTGCCCGATGTCCACAACGACGAGCCAATTATCATCTGTAAAGGTACGGTCCCTTTATTTCCTCTTCATATTATACCGTCATTGCTTCTCATAGCGTAGCCTTCATTAACTTAATAATATAGAGTGCGGTAGTGAAGTAATCAGATAATAGAAGTTAGCGAAAAATAAATGATAATTCGTATAATGAATTAATTCGAATAATGATTTTGTAGTGAATGAATTAAATGTATGTGTAGATGAAGTATGACCTGTTTTGTAGGAATGTATTATATCATATCATTTATGTTAATTAATAAATTAATTGGTCATATAAAACCAGAGTTGTTTCCTTCATTTGGGAATCACAATGCAATGAAATGTACAAATTAATTATATTCAGAAAATCATTGACTTATTAAAAGATAAATATTAAAATATAAATAAAATTACTAATTACCCACCAACTTTCTCCGTCACAGAGAGCCCGTGGACTAGTGGCCAAATGGCCGGCATTTGTAAAGAAAAATAAATAAATAAATAACTTTTTTTAAGCTATTTTTAGGTGTTAAATTAGATTTGAATCTAAAGACTTATTGAATATAAAAATTTCGAATTATAAAATTCAAAATCTGTGGGTTTGAAAAGTTCAGCAGAGAAAATTGGATAGACAGCTATGTCAGCAGTTATGTGATATTAATGGTTTTAAGATAATGTTATCCTGTCACTGCAAATACAAGTAAGTTGTTAATATGGTTGGAGCAGCTCGTTTAAGAATAATTTTCGATAAAACTAGTAAAATAATAGAATACAGCAGAATTTTCGAGAAAAGTATAAAAGAAATGACGTCACCTTGTTTTTATGTAAATGTATCCCTCTCGTTAATCACTCAAGAAGTTGCTAAAAACTACGGGGTAAATCGATTTGGGATGAGTATTACAACAATTTAGGTACAATATTTCTCAGTATACCCTAACAAGCAATGTAGTGCTTAAAGCAAGGTATTGATATAAGGTACACGGACTTTTTGAAATCAAATTGGGTGCCAGTTAAAACTGCTTTCACATTTAAATAAAGCTACGATCTTGAGCCAAATGTACTACATACTTGGTTATAAATTTAATTGCTTCCTTTTCTAAAATACAAACTTATCTAGCATCTAAATATGATTTACGGGATTCTACATCATTATACGACTGAAATGAACAATATCAGCAACTAAAACCAAGGTGAATAAAATGCTAAAATTTAGTTCAAATATCAGTCAAAAACGCTCCTCCTCTTCAGTCCTAAAGAATTAACTCTCCATTAAAATGATCATAGTTGTTTCAGAGCCGTCATTTTTTAAAACTGCTCATTCTAGAACTTTAACGCAGTTTGTAAAACTGTGTACACATTTTTACAAACTGCGTTATGAGTATTGAAATGCGGTATGAGTATTGAAATATGTCACAACAGTATTTCAGTACTCATTCTATGTACTATTTCTTGTGAAAGAAAAAACTGGATTATCAGAGTTTTCGATTCGGACCACTCTATTACCTTAAAGGTATTCCATCCAGTTTAAGAATACACCGCTAATTGCAAAGTTTTGCCTGGTTCCTGTTTGACGTATACTTGTAAGATACTGCTTTAATCATAATGGAAATTTTCAGACGAATCTTGCAGTATTTCGGATTTTATTTATGAAATATAACATAGAATGTAGTATAAATTAAAGGCAGATAATTTGCTACACATTAGGTTAAAAATATTCACAAAAACAATTGACACATACTGTTTCATCAAATATTTTTTTTATAACTCAGTTCTTAGAACATTTGTAATAACTGATTATCGTTGTTAAAACTTTGGGTCCCATTGATTCTGTTTCCAGTTTCAAATAAATATGGTGAAACATCTATCTCAAAAGGATTATTCACGGAACACACACAGTTTCTCATCAGACAATAGCGCTAAAATCTTATTCTTCGTTTACCATTGTACTCGACATCTTCTGCTTGTACTTCTTCAAAAGAGTCACAACCACTGACTTCACTGATATTCGGCTCACACTGTATACATAAAAGATTGTTTCAGAGACAGGGGCATAAACGTGCCAATTCATTTGGGGGGGGGGGGGGTCTCCTCAAATCTTCTGACTTCCGAGAGCAAATTTTCCGACAACTCTTTCTCTCCTCACCCCCACCTGTAATTAACATCAGACGCTTTCTTTGTCCTGTAACAAAAATGAACCACAATTTTTCTTATAAGCAGATGAATTATTACCTCCCGTTTGGTTTTTAGATGTTGTCAAGATGTGAAAATTTAAGAATGCTTTTCGTTTTACACTTTGAAAATTAGTAACACGAAACGTGTTAACTGGAATTAAACGCAAGTATAAATACTATTTCAAAATGAATTGCACGCATAAACATGGGGTATAAGGATATTTTTCTTCTATTAAGCACAGAAAATTTATCCGTGAGGGATTCATATCAAAAGCTGGCAGCATTTTTTTCATCAAACTTTATTAACAAACAAGTGCTATATTTCAAATTGCTCATATAGATTAAAACCACTTAGGTTCGGAGAAAGAGCGTTTGCTGCTTGTATTTCTGAAGGGCAAGGTTAAAAGATTTTGTCAAAATAACATCTCCATTAACATATTGATGGCAATCAATCAGAAATTAATTTTACCGATAGCAAATTCAGATGGATTCATTTCATTTTCTGCATTAGCGAATATAATTTGAATCATTAAAGTACTGTAAATTATAATATGATCTTCATGTTTAGAAGTTAACATCGTAAGGCTGATAAACGGCATGACAGTGTTATTAAGTGGTTAGAATATTATCCCCAGGTTGGTTGGTTCCATCTCTGACCGAAGGTCAAGGTTAAAAGTTTTTTTAAATAACATCTTCATTAACATATCGATGGCATTCAATCAGCAATTAATTTTACCGATAGCAAATTCAGGTGGAATCATTTCATTTTCTCCAGTAGCGAATGTAATTCCATAATTGGAATCATTAAAGTATTGTAAATTCTAATATCACCCTCATATTTAGAAATTAACAATGTAAGGCTGATAAACGACATGACAATGTTATTAAGTGGTTAGAATATTGTCCCCAGGTTGGTTGGTTCAATTCCTGACCGAAGAATTATTCGTTTTTAAAGACGGAAAAAAATCCATAATGAATAGGTATGGTATAAGACACATGGTCGTTACACCAGCGCCCAACGGAAACTTAGTGGTGTAGCGTCATGAACGTATGGGGTTATTTTTCCCAAGACCTCACAGGGTGCACGAACACAGCTGCGAACTTATCGGAATACCATTTTCCAGTTCCCATCGTTTTGAACACGTGTGTGGATTCCGAGCGGATTAAAACACCGATACCAGCAAGTGCCGCCAGAATTTTTAGCCTGAAAGTTAAGCCCAGGGATATCGCTTTCCCGTGCAAGATGAGGGAATATCTGTTTCGAAAAACAGAAGCGTCTCCCATCGCCTCGTAAAACTGACTTTCTTATCAATAACTCAATGCGAGTTTGACACTGGAGCGCAATAAAGATATCCGAAATATTCGTCGATAAGGAGAACTGTCACCCGCTAATCTGTCGGCCCCCTCTCTGGAAAACAGTCGCCTTCTGAGGAATTTCTAAGAAGACGGCCGCCGCCGGTGAAGACTTCAAGCAGAGTATATATGCGAGACTCTGCTATTTTCAGGAGATCCCCCTTGTAACGGCCAGACGATGCAGTCGTGTTTTTTAAGCTCCTGTGAGAGGCTAACCGGGTCTCGGAGCGTGCTGTTAAATCCGCACTTAAGTTAAAATTCAATTGATTATGCTGTGCTTGTTTAATGTTAATTTTCTTTGTTATTAAATTTTTGTTTTTTTGTTTTAAGATGTGGCCTTATCATTTACAACTCGGACTCTGTTTTTGTTGGTCACGAATTTAGTAATTTTAAAAAAGCCTCAGAGAATAGCCTACCTACGATCAGGGCCCGATTTAGAAAATTCTTGACTATAGGCACAACTCGGGATTAGGGCCCCCTAATACTTATGCGGGCGTAAAATTTCCAATGTTGACACACAAAAAAAATAATTATGAATCATTCTGAAAGTACCATTTTACCAAGAATTGGCTATTGGAAGCGTAGATGCCTAGAACATTATCAAATAACAAAAAGCAATACAACATATTAACTTCATCATTAAAACACCAATACAATACAACCAGAAAAACTTATTAATCCCTTATATACACTATAACATACATATGATGAACTATACATATGAGGCGTTGAAAGGCAAAGTGGTGTAAGTCACATTTTCAACTTTTTTCATTTGGGGGCAAATATGTAATCTCCATGTTCAATTTATAGTGGAATTGTAAATAGTTATTATTTGCAATATTGTAATAATCGTTATAAATTATAATTTGTTCAATTTATGGTGGAATGTTTTGTAGTTTATGCAGTTAAACTCTTACACCACTTGACTTACTGACTTACACCACTTTGCCTTTCACCGCCTCATATGTTGAACCAATCAATCAAATTTGAAAGGATATGTAAAAAAATTGCTATTTAAAAAACAGGTAAAATTTTTAATAAAATTTAATTGGGAATTTTTTTTTCTTTTAAAATAAAATTTTTTGGGGGCCCCCAACATTCAGGGGCCCCTAGGCCCGGGCCTACTGGGCTTAATGGAAAATCAGGGACTGCCTACGATGCCACAGTGGTTTTCAACAAGGGTGTAGAAATACACGCAAGGTTCATTTTGGCGAGGAAAATATACGGCTGATGAACAACATGATACGGTCGTTTAGGTCGTATACGGAACTCGAAATATCAGTTTGGGATCACTCTTCAAAGATGCTGAGTTCAATTCCTGCTTCGGTCATAGTTCGTTTTTAAAGGGTGGTTAAATGCGAGTGGGTTGAGAGATGGTGTCATTACAACCTGTTAACACAGTCCTAAATATCCTCAGCACTTGTTTCTAACACGAGAGAAAAAATTTTTAAATCATATGAAAGGCTGGTAAATAGAGAAATCTGCGAGACACGGTTGAAATGAGGACAAATTACATCACGTGCATTTATTAGAAAATATTATTTTTTATTGAAATCAACATGGTTGGAGTTTCTCCATTTGTTTTCTCGAAAATTATGGAATTTAATCGTCATCTTGCTTTTACTTGATTGTCTTTAAAAATATTTCTGTTATCGACCACAAGCGGAGGATGAGATTCAAATAAATCATTTCCCGAGAAGCTGCACTGCACATCTTGTAATCATTGGTTCGTACTATACTTTCGAACTAAACTTTTATCGCATAAATCTGTTAATAATACTATTTTATAATGATCAAAATTACCTGAGAGTTTATTTTAAAGCCTAAATTATTTTAAAATTTATAATTTTTACTTGAATTAATTTCAAATAAGGCATTTTAATAATTTTTATTATTGTACTTTAAAGCAAAAACTGCCGTCGAGCTGCCTACATTATAACACAAATTCACTGAAGTGTTTCTCTGATAAAATATTTATACGTGTGTTTCTCTGTCGAACTGAAAACAAAATGTACACAATTCTGCATAACATCAAAAAATATATTCAATTATCCTGAACAGAATTACAATACAAAATTTTTAACCGAATTCAAAGTATAATTTTAGCATGGTACATAGTTTGCTGTTTTGTTCTGTTTATCAAAAATTTATGGAAACCAGTTGTACTTGCCTGAAAAAATTGACACCCAACTTAACATCAGCCGTAAGTAGTTTTTAATTTCCTGTGTAAAATCCTTTATTGGCTTCAATAAAATATTTTATTAAAAGACACTGAAAATATACCTCATACTTCTCCCTTTTTGTTTAAAATCAATGTTTATTGATTTTTATGTGAGTTTCATCTGATGTTAAGGCTACGAAAATCTTTGTATTGTTCTCTTAATTGAACTTCTAAAAACAAAACTAAGAAAAAAATATTTCCCATCACACTAACAACCTAATCTGTTTGTGATAAAAAATTTAAACATTGCCTCGAAGCTAAATAGTTTAACACTGCTGTTTCAAAATACACTGCTGGCCACTGTAAATGCAACACCCTGAAGGAAACATGCAAATAACATGAAATTTACAACATGCATTAGCGGAGGTGAGATATGTAAATGATTAGAATTTCAGAGCAGACGCACATCACGCGCGCACTTCAAAGCGCTATTTAAGGCTTGGAGATTTTGACGATTTCAAGTTCGGCAATTGTGTTTTTTTTTGTGGTTTTTTCAAAAAAAACGATCAATTATGCCTCGTCGAAAACAGCGATCATCTTTTGATCAAGTATCCGAGTTCGACAGAGGAAGGATAGTGACCTACCTAGATTGTGGATTATCTTTCAGGGAAATCGGTAGTCGTGTTGGACGAAACCAAACAACTGTAATGCGGATATGTGATCGTTGGATGCAGGAGGGTACGACGGACCGGCGTGTTCGATCGCATCCACCTCAGCACACCACTTCACGTGATGACAAGCATATTGTGCGCATGGCAATGACGGATCGCTCAGTCACATCACGAACCATAGCACAGCACATGCAGTCTGTAACGCATCATCCAGTGTCTGCGCGTACCATTCGACGCCGTTTACAGCAGAGTGGTCTATCCGCAAGACGTCCATTGCTTTGTCTACCCTTGACGCAGAACCACAGACGTCTCCGCCGCCAATGGTGCGATGACAGAAGGATGTGGACGGCAGAATGGAATGAAATTGTCTTTACTGACGAGTCACGCTTCTGTCTGCAACACCACGATGGTCGCATTCGAGTCTGGAGACACCGTGAAGAGAGGATGCTGAACAGCTGCGTTATGCACCGCCACACTGGTCCTGCACCGGGTATTATGGTATGGGGCGGTATTGGATATCACTCTCGCACACCTCTAGTACGCATTGCCGGTACTTTAAACAGCCAGCGCTACATCTCCGAGGTGTTGGAGCCAGTTGTCCTTCCTTACCTTCAGGGCTTGGCCACAGCCATATTTCAACAGGATAATGCGCGACCACACGTGGCAAGCATTGTCCAACGGTTCTTCGTCAATCGCCAGATTGAATTGCTTCCCTGGCCTCCTCGCTCTCCGGATCTTTCGCCGATAGAAAACATGTGGTCCATGGTTGCTCTACGATTGACCCAGATTCCATCCCCAGCTGCCACAGCAGATCAACTTTGGCAACGTGTGGAAGCTGCTTGGTCTGCTGTACCCCAAGAACTCATCCAAAGTCTCTTTGAATCAATGCCGAGGCGTGTGGCAGCGGTGATCTCCAACAATGGCGGCTACTCTGGCTACTGATTTTGGCAGGAACCACACTTCACAGAAGTCTATAAATTTATTTATTTGATACTTGGTCAACATGTTATCTACAAAATAAATTTTGTTGTGATATCTCTTACTTTCTTGGTGTTGCAATTTGGGTGGCCAGCAGTGTATTTAAAAGATACATTTGCAGAACGCAAAAATTTTTCAGAATTCATCAATGGACTGCAATTCATCTTCTGTGATACAATATTGTTTCTCGTGCAGGTAATAAAGAGGGACTAACTTTTGGAAGGCCTACGATAGTGCAACTCAGGCTCTAATAACGATATTTTCGCTGTGAATTGTTGAAGGTTATGTTTTTTTTTCAATGACGATTTATTCAGCAACAAATTCTAAATGCATGTTTTTGTACGTCTACACATATGAACGGGAGGAAGGCAAAAGTGTATCTTAATTTAAGCTGTCATAATTAATCCTTCCTTATAAGTTTACAATTTTTTCTCACTTCAGAACACCTGGGGTTAGAGGCTGGGACCGTCTCCTGTTAGCCGTCTGCTTCGATTAGCCACTATAACATCACAGGAAGAAATTCTTCGTACTTGGCTTACCCCCATCCCCCAATCCACCCCGAAAAAATAATAATAATAAATGAATAAATAAATAAACGCTTACTAAGTTTGTAGCCTGAAACAAGAAAAATGCAAAAGAAAACTATTCAGACTCTGTACTTGAAAAATGACAGAATATGACTGTCGATGCATTCAAATTATTCAACAAGTGTGAACTGTACACTGAAATTGAACGAACTCTTTAAACGATGCTAGAACTTAACCAAAAACTTTCCTCTTACAGACATATGTAACTTCGTGTTATTTCCAGTCTCTTACAGGACTGAACAGGTTTCGTTTGTCAGTAACACAAGCATACCGTTCACTCCTAAAAAAAATTTAAACATTATATTATGAGTAGGGAAATCATAGCAATTGCCCAAGATTCTTTTTTTCTATGTTCTGGCCATTTGTTGACAATTCCTCCGAAATTTAGTGTTGTTTACGTAGAGGACTTTTAAACTTTTTCCCAAAGGTTTCACATAGGAATTAATGACTTCATAACCGACATGATGTAGAGCTCAGAAATAATTCAGATGCTGGAATAGTTGTGTTAAAAATTAAGATTGCGCACTTAAAAACTTAATTAATACAAAAATATTTTTAAGAGAAAATTCAGTTAAAATCTCTTGCGCGAAAGAAATCGGATGCAAAATGTTACATTATTCGATTGTTTAGACCAGGGTTGGGCAATTGTTTTGGCTCAAGGGCCACTTTGTGGAAGCAGAGGTTAGAGGAGGGCAGCTATTTTTATTGAAATTTTTAGTTAATTTTTCATTTTAGAAAAGGTATAAATTGTATCATAAAAATAAGTAAATATAAATTAAATAAAATAGTGGCAGTTTTTCTGGCGGTCCGAATTTTTCTGGCTGTCTTGGTGGGCCACAAAAAAATCTGTAGAGGGCCGCATGTGGCCCGCGGGCCGCTATTTGCCCACCCCTGGTTTAGATACAAAACTTTATTCGTTAAAAAGTATATTAAGAAGTTAAAATCATAAAACAAATTCATAGGTTAAGCTTTTTTTCTTTTTAATACTAATAGTAAGGTTTTCGCCAAAGAGAGATGCATTTTAGATCATTATTATTTTTCCACAGACTTTCATGTTAAACATTTTATTTATTGAAATTTAATGAGCCCTGCGAAAGCAAATAGTACATATTTTAAGGTCAGGGTGTATGACTTTTTGTGAGAAAACTCACCATTAAAATTCTATGAAGCTGAATAATTTTAATCTCAATTGCAGTTTTGGAGCTTATTTGGATGAAAACAGCAGGATGCGAATAATTTAAGATTGTGCTTAAGAAAATAATTTGAGTCGAAAACAATAAAAATGAAAATAATTTGAATTTATACCATTTTTCTAGGGTTTTTTTTAATATTTTTGCTGACAGGGAAAAAATTTTAATGGATAAAAGAGAAATGCATTTTAAATTAGTAAAATAGGTGCTATACATTTAAGTTTAGTGGTAAAAATGAACGATTATTAAAAAAGTTTTAAAAAATGTAAAAACAAAGTTATGATTTGTCAAGAGATTCGGATTTGACTAGTAGTTACGACGGTGGTGTTTCTCTGTGGGTGTTTCAATTTCATAGGAAATAATGCTGTTAGTTTTGTATATTTCTTCATTTAATGGGTAGAAAAAAGCGTTATTCTTATCTCCCATGTAAGTTTAGCGCTTTCAAAAATATCTGTCATCAAATTTTGATTTTTAGTTAAGCCCTAATTTTTTTCTTTGCTTCATTTTGATCTTAAACTATTTAAAACGATATAAAACACATATGTAAGTGTTTCTATTAAGCAATGAATTTTTTCCCAAAACTGAAAATTTAAGAATAAAAGTAAAACTTTTGGATTAAAATCCCAACATCTCTGACTGACCCTAACATTTTCCTCTATACACCCACATTTTACTACTAAAAATAACATTTTCTGATTAAATACCCAAATTTTCCAACTGAACTTAAAATTTTCCAATTAAACTTAACATTTTCTGATAAACGCTCAAATTTTCCTAATAAACTTAAAATTTTCCGATTAAAAACCCTCAGATTTTCTGACTATGCCATAAATTTTCCGAGAAAACCCTTAAATTTTTCCTCTGAACTTCAAATTTTCCGGGCAAGAAACATTCTCCTTGGTAAGCCATATTAAGCATTTTCTTCTAAACACCCAAATTTTCGAACTAAACCTCACGTTTTTCGTTCAAACATCACAATTTTCCAACTGAACCTAAAATTTTACAAATAAACATTTTCTGAAGAACCCTCAAATTTCTCATCTATATCTAAAATTTTCCAAAATAAACCCTCATATTTTCCAACTGTACCTAAAACTTTCCGGCTAAATACCCAAAATTTCGCATTTCCCACGACGCTCAGAGATCATTCATGATTACTCAGAGTTCACCCATAAATCGAACTGAACGCCTTTTGGATGAATGAAAACAATAGCAGCGATTTGGACCTAAACGATCTTTTAGGGCCCGTTCATATAGCAGTCCGTTAGCGTAAGCATAAAAGGAAAATTGGATCTGAGGCGGAAATATACCAATCATAGGCCTTAACAATTTCGTTGCTAATCGTTTGGAGGTTTGTCATTGGTTAAATATATTTCAATACTTTTACGCTTACGCTAACGGATTGCTGTGTGAACAGGCCCTTAGGGCCTGTTCACATAGGAGTCCGTTGCGGAGCGTTAAAGTATTGAAATATATTTAACCAATGACAAACCTCCAAACGATTAGCAATGAAATTTTTAACGCATATGAATGGTTTATTTTCGTCTCAACGTCATCTTTCCCTTAACGCTCCGCTACCGGACTCCTACGTGAACAGGCAAGCCCCTCTCTGCAGGAGTCTAAAAACTAGTTTAAAAACAATTATTTGAATGTTAAATTCAGTCCCCCGAGAAACTAGAAATCCCTTTCTAGAATGGGATCTTTCACCTCTTCATGTAAGAGATAAGATACTGGAATCCCATGGTAGATGTTTTGAAATCCAATGGGTTTTTTGGGGGGAGGTGGTTGCTCTTTTTTTCGCTTAATGAATAACAGCCAGTGGTACATCCCCTACGATGTTTAAAGGAGACTGAAGCTTCCTCCAGGCACAAAATATCAATAAAACAAAAAAAAAATTATGTGAATACTAACTTCTTATATAGTCTTTTGTAGTTTTTCAGCTACTTTCGCATGTGTACTGGAAAATAAATAAGTCCAACTACCAAATTTCCCCTGAAAAAAAATTTGCCAGACATTAATGGGAACGGAATGGTTATGAAAGGAAACAGAAAGTCTTTAGCTGCAGAAAGGAGAAAAGAATTTGTGAAAATTCAAGCTGCCTTGTTTTACAATGGTATGAAGAATTCAAAATAGATGGGAAAATCTAACATGTTCACTTAAGAAGCTATTACTCGTTCTACTTAATTAAATAATTGAGGAAATCATTGGTGTTCATTTTATTATTAAGTTAAATAAGATTAAGAATCATAAGCTGGATGGATAAAGAGCGACGAGGAGAGGGAAAATCTCCTAGAAAATGCTAGAAAAATTTGTTGGGTGAACAGATTATACAAAGGATTAAGGATTTCTAACTGATTTTTTTTAATTCAGTTCTTCTCTGTATTAATTTGTTTTCAGAAAAACTTTTTATTAATCCTTATTTTTCCAAACAGGAAGGCAAGTCAAAAATAATTTAGAAAGGGCCATGTCAAATCGTCTTGTCTGACGAACGGCAGTGGGTTGTGCCATCTGAAACATTTTAATTCAGTATATGGGAACATGATTCTGACATGTTGAAGAAATTTTTCTGTTATTGCCAGAATGAAAACCTGGTACACAATGGAGTGATAATTTTTATGTGATGCCCACCTTCTAGCAACAATCTTCTAGCCCCAAAATCTGAATTTCTGGGCGCGCTACAAATGTCAACGCTCGGTCTGATAAATTTTTCTTTTTCACAATCCGCATCGTAAGTACACTGTTGGCCACTGTAAATGCAACACCCTGAAGGAAACATGCAAATAACATGAAATTTACAACATGCATTAGCGGAGGTGATATATGCAAATGATTAGAATTTCAGCGCAGACGCACATCACGCGCGCCTGTGGCACCACTTCAAAGCGCTATTTAAGGCTTTGAGATTTCGACGATTTCAAGTTCGTCAATTGTGTTTTTCTTATGGTTTTTTCAAAAAAACGATGAATTATGCCTCGTCGAAAACAGCGATCATCTTTTGATCAAGTATCCGAGTTCGACAGAGGAAGGATAGTGACCTACCTAGATTGTGGATTATCTTTCTGGGAAATCAGTAGTCGTGTTGGACGAAACCAAACAACTGTAATGCGGATATGTGATCGTTGGATGCAGGAGGGTACGACGGACCGGCGTGTTCGATTGCATCCACCTCAGCGCACCACTTCACTTGATGACAGGCATATTGTGCGCATGGCAGTGACGGATCGCTCAGTCACATCACGAACATAGCACAGCACATGCAGTCTGTAACGCATCATCCAGTGTCTGCGCGTACCATTCAACGCCGTTTACAGCAGGGTGGTCTATCCGCAAGACGTCCATTGCTTTGTCTACCCTTGACGCAGAACCACAGACGTCTCCGCCGCCAATGGTGCGATGACAGAAGGATGTGGACGGCAGAATGGAATGAAATTGTCTTTACTGGCGAGTCACGCTTCTGTCTGCAACACCACGATGGTCGCATTCGAGTCTGGAGACACCGTGAAGAGAGGATGCTGAACAGCTGCGTTATGCACCGCCACACTGGTCCTGCACCGGGTATTATGGTATGGGGCGGTATTGGATATCACTCTCGCACACCTCTAGTACGCATTGCCGGTACTTTAAACAGCCAGCGCTACATCTCCGAGGTGTTGGAGCCAGTTGTCCTTCCTTACCTTCAGGGCTTGGCCACAGCCATATTTCAACAGGATAATGCGCGACCACACGTGGCACGCATTGTCCAACGGTTCTTCGTCAATCGCCAGATTGAATTGCTTCCCTGGCCGCCTCGCTCTCCGGATCTTTCGCCGATAGAAAACATGTGGTCCATGGTTGCTCTACGATTGACCCAGATTCCATCCCCAGCTGCCACAGCAGATCAACTTTGGCAACGTGTGGAAGCTGCTTGGTCTGCTGTACCCTAAGAACTCATCCAAAGTCTCTTTGAATCAATGCCGAGGCGTGTGGCAGCGGTGATCTCCAACAATGGCGGCTACTCTGGCTACTGATTTTGGCAGGAACCACACTTCACAGAAGTCTATAAATTTAATCATTTGATACTTGGTCAACATGTTATCTACAAAATAAATTTTGCTGTGATATCTCTTGTCTTTCTTGGTGTTGCAATTTGGGTGACCAGCAGTGTATATCCACAGTGTAAAATGATAACCAAGTGCCTTGAACTCATTTTTGAAGAATATACTCTCTTCGATGAGACACTTGGCATATGATCTTATAAGTGATAGTTTAAATTATGATCTAGTAGATTTTTATAGACAAACTTTCTAGAAACCCTTTCTGATATACAAATTGTAGGAATTAATTACCTAGAAGCAATGGATGCATGCATGGGTTGGAACAAGCAAGGAATATAACGCATTGACCTTAAACATACATTTATTTGATAACCCAAATTTTAATTAACTTGTCAGAGCTATCAATATTACAATCAGTTTCATATTAACAATTTTGACATACGATACCCAGAAGCAGAGGCAAACTATAGAGTCAAATATGATTTTTAGAGTCTATCGGGGAGGCACTTACTATAACGGATGTATGCAGCGATGATCGTAGCATCGGCGACCGGGACCCAGTGTCATCTCCAGTGTGGGAACACCTTGGCGGGATATTCGCACTTCTCCAAGGCTATGGGGCAGACGAGAGTCTCCGACATCTAGCTCTCAGGAACCCAATCTAAAATCCGTCTCCTTCTTTTTCGATTCCTTCCGTCCTTAGCGGAGCTGTTGTCCGTTTACAGGGGGGCCATTCTGGCACGCCCCTCACTTTCATTGGGCAATGGGCTGTTTTTCTTTCAGTGATTCCTACCCCTAATTGGTTCTTTATTATACCGCCTGTGTCGCCTCTGTCCATCGTCTATGTAGTACCTCCCCCAACATACTTTTATTTTGCAAAACAACTTTGATCCTTCTCATCTGACGTTTTTACTGTGGGCCATAAAATAACGACCATCCATCTTGTAAAATTTAGACTTCAGATCGCTATCACTGGCCACACCGACAGCTATTCTTCTATTTTTTATTGGTTTACAATTCTGTATTTACCCCTGCCTCTGCATCCTTTATAATACATTCTTTATTGTCCACACACCGTGGGGAATTATATCATTTTCACTTCTACATCACACTCCACCACTATGGGAAAAAAATTTTATTTTTATTTTTTTTTATAGTTGACTCACGTCCCTGTTCACAGAAGCTGCAAATAAACATTTTAGAGCATACATGACAGTGTAAGTGTGCCTCCACGCATCACAATATTAAATTAAATCTTCGCCAAAGCGACAAACCGTACTAATTTTGAATTTTGAATGAGACTTCTAATTCCATATGCATATTATATGCAATTTCTTTACCATACACAAGTTTTACTGTACATAAAAAATCAAATAATTAGCACATTTGTGGTTCTGTAAATATACTGAGTATAATACATTGGAAATTTCAACAGGAATGAGTACATTACAAATTTGTTTTACTCATTATTTTCAACAAACTTCCCTGGTCTTTATTAGAGCTACCATTACAAACTTAGAACCACATAATTTCTCATCTTATCTGCATCATTTTCATTGAATTAATTCTATCTTGAAATGACATCTTAGTTATTTATCTAACATGTTCACGTGCGTTAACTCTCAGCAACACTATCATAATATAAAACAAACATAGAATACTACACAATAAGCTTCTTATTACCCACTACATTGATCAATGAAAATTCCATCATACAATTTGCATCTATACATCATCATATCATCAGCATAATTATTACTAAATATTTCCTCTATAAAAATAAAACACTATAATATTTATCTGCCCATTTTTTTTAAATTTTTTTTTAATAATTGTAAAATAATAATTATCGCACAAAAATTTCATGACATAAAATAAACCTTATCATAACAACATTAACTTTATATACATACATCGACATCATTGTAACTGCAAATCATCATACACTTATATCCTTCTCACAGATTGTTCGTATCCAAAGTCCATAATTTTACATATGATATATTCTCTGTGCATGATTTCACGTAAAACACAGTTATATCGTGGATGTCTTTACACCGATACATTTATATTCACCTAACCTTTTTTTTTGACTAAGTCTATACTATTTTATACCATCAGACCACTGTATCAACATACCTACAACCAACAACCTTCCCGTCCACATTGTCGCTTTCTCGTACACTCCGCTATATCACCTTTGCATCTCACACCTTCATCCCTCACAGTTTGTTTACAAACTGTCAATTTGCTTTACCACCTGTGACACGCCCCCTTTGTCGTACTACCTTAACGTTACCATGACTACCGTCACGTACCGTCCGGTTTAAGGTTAACCTCCGTAATAGTCTAATCGCTAAACCAGTTTCTTTTCTCGGCTTATCGCCGTCATCGCTCGCGTAAACCCCCGCGCTAATTACTTTTTTACGAACTTAAGTGGCAACTCCAGCGTCTTTCCGTACTGACGTAATTTTTGCCTCGTCATTTCTTCACAGCCCTGGTAACCGCGCGAATTCAAAATGCACGATGCCCATCCACGCGACTCTTAATCTTTCTGCATCGAGCTCAAAGCGTAACTATTTCGAGAACTTTTTGTATCACATTTTATTTATTTATTTATTTATTTTTTATTCTATACATACATTCATTTATTCTATTCGATATTTACCTTATAATGTGGCTAAATGTTATTTCTGCTATTTAACTCACATTGTGTATTGTATTCAATCATCTCTCGCATAATCTAACTTGCTGGATATTAATTAATATGTTGCTTTATTCTATTCTATCCATTCTCATTCGCCGTGCTATTTATTTCTTTATTTATTTTTATTGTTTATTCATTTATTTAATTTTTTTTTTACTACTTATTGTCATTCAATCAATGCCGTGAACTCCTCCATCCCTATCAATCTCTGACCCTCACTATAACTTAATTTTTTAGCTCACCACTTTGCTTGATATTTAATTTCGTTGTTTGTTAATGTTGATTATATATTTTTTTATTTATCTACTCATATTGTCTTTTACTCTTTCAATGCTCAACGCTTTTTCGTACTTTGCTACCGCTGTGATATTGACGCACCATGATGGCCTTAATATTTTGTTTAATCTGTGCTCTTCCACCATCTTAATATTCGTATACTCTACAGGTATGTATTTAAACTTTTATTGGTTATTTGTTTTACTATTCATTTTTCTCATTACTTGTGACTCATTCATGCATGCCCAACTTCACTTGCTCGATTTCTTTTTTAATTATTATTATTATTTATTTTTATTTGATTTGATTACTTCTTGGTCTAAGATTATGCCCATGTTGTTGTTGAATTTTTGTTCTACGCGAATCAATTTGCCTCCGGGGTTCTTGATGTGTCAATGTATCTTTTCGCGAACCCGTTTCCTGTGAAATAATTTGTTTACTACTCTCATTGTCAAATACCACATGTGTGTCATCGCCATTGATATTCTCCTCATCGATTATATTAGTTTGCACTTTTGGCAAATTCATTTTCACTAATTTCGTAATATGCACTTTATAATCTGCTTCAAAAGGATTCACCGCATTTTTACATAAAAAATTATTATTTCTAAAGCTTTTCATAATGATATAGGGGCCCATAAATTTTGGGTGAAACGTACCCGGTGGCCTAAAACTCTTGATGTATACAGTATCCCCAATATTCAAACTAACCGTAGCTTTCCTTCGTCTTTTGTCATATTCGTCCATCATTCTTCTCTGATTAGCTAACGTATCATTACGAATCTGTTCAATTTGTGCGAATGTTTTTTTGAGATACTCTGGTGATGGCTTCTGAGACTCACATGGCTGGTGGGCGGAGAAAGGTGTTCTAAGGGGGCGATTAAAAAATAAAACACTTGGCGTGTAACCAGTGCTTCTGGAAATCGAGTTATTCATAGCTAATACAATGAATCGGGATTGAACATCCCAATCGAATAATTTTTGTGAGGAAGCCATAATAGATTCTTTATGCTGACGATGTGTTCTTTCACACATGGAATTTGCTCTCGGAAAATAAACGCTGGTCTGTCTACTATCAATATTCAAATTTGATAGAAATGATCGAAATTCATCCGATATAAATTGTGGTCCATTATCAGTCAATACAATTTTTGGCAAGCCAAACTATGAAAAATATTTCGTTACCGCATTAATTACCGACGCTGAAGTAATCTTACGTAAGGGAAAAACTGACAAAAACCGTGAGTAGTGATCGTTAGTACGAATTGATTACCTTTCAATGAACGTGGAAGTTTGCCAATGCTATCCATGGATAAAAATTCTCCTGGTGCATAATTTTTTTCTATCTTTTGTAGTGGAACTGCAATTGTCGGTCTAGATTTGTATAGTTTGCATGTATGACACGTGTCACAATAATTTTTGATATCTCTGTACATTCCATACCAAAAGTAAACTGATTTACATAAATTGTACGTCTTAGGGAAGCCGAAATGAGCCGAGTGTGCATTCACCATTACATTGTTCTTTAATTTCTCTGGAACCACTATTAAAGCTGGCTGCTCTTCTGTCATTGAATCTCTATCGGGCATTACCCATAGTAATTTGCGGTCACTGTCCCATCTAAACATTTTGTACCTTCTCCTCTCTTTCTTATTTCGTATTGCTTCAATGATAATTTTGAGTTTTGGATCTTTTTGTTGATGTATCGACATATTTTCTAGGGATATAGTTTTATCAACTTTAAAAATATCCTCAGTTAGTTTTTCTAGAATAGGAATAGTAAAAACTGCCCTTGATAGAAAATCTGCAGGGTTCGATTCTCCTGCAATATGTTCAATTTTGAAATCAAATTCCTGTATACCTAATAACCATCGCGCCGTAATATCTGATTGTTTTGTTAAACTTAAATGATGCGTTAATGATTTGGAATCAGTTAGAACTTTAAATCGTTTGCCAAATAAGAATTTTTTTAAATGTATCATCGCATCATGTATTGTCAACAGCTCAAGTTTTATTGAGAGATATCTGGTTTCGGAATCCTTTAATTTTCTAGAGTAAAATTCTATTGGCATTTGTGTACCGTCATGTTCCTGCATCAGTATCGCTGATAACGCAATCTTTGAATCATCACAACTTAAAATAAAAGGCTTATTAAAGTCTATCTTGAAAGTCGTTGGTTTTTGCAAAACAGAGTTCTGAATTTTCTCAAAAGCCTCCTGCATCTCTTCGTTCCATACAAACTTTACTTTCGGACTTGTTGCTTGTATTAACGGATATACGTTCTCTGAATACTTATTAATTAATTCCCTGAAATAATTACATAGCCCTAAGAAGGATTTTAATTGTCGCCTATTCTTAGGTACAGGGAAATTAGAAATTTTTTTAATATTTTTCTCTGCTGGTGCTACACCGTTCTCATTAATTTCAAAGCCTAAGAATTCAATCGTGTCTTTATACAATTGTAATTTTGATGGTTCAATTGTTAGATTTACATCTTGTAATCGTTTTAAAATTAACAATAATTTTTCTTCCATCTCTTCTTGTGAATTTGCACAAATAACCACATCGTCTAAATAATAATGTATATCATGTTCTTTTAAATCACTGAGGCACTTGTCCACTAATTGAGCAAATATGCTGAGCTATTTTAGCACCAAATGGAGCCTGTTTGGCTCAAATTTCCCAAATCTGTGATAAATGCCAATTTATGTTTTGTCCTCAGGTTTTAAAAATAATTTGTTGAAATGCCGCATGTAAATCTAAAGTGCAGTTAGTTTGTACCCGCCTATATTATTTAAAATTTCTCTAATACTCGGGGGTAAATGGTATGAAACCCTACCGTTATGTCATTCAAAAGCCTATAGTCACACGCCATTCTGTATTATGGTTACCCGGGTTATCTGTTTTCTTTGACGAATTTTTTTTTTACAAAAATTACCGGAAAACTGTAGTTAGATGTAGAATGTTTTATTATCCCAGCCTTTAGAAGCTTTTCGATTTCTGATTTCGCATAAGGTTTAATTGCGTAGGGTAACGGATACGCTTGGATTGAATGGCTAAATCATGGGATAGTTTAAAATCTGGTAGATACTAACGTTGTGCTCCCCAGGGTATCATATGATTTTGAAAAACAGCGGTAATGTTCTAATAATAATTTCATCACTCTTTCTCTATTCTCCTCCTGTAAATGTGACAGATCAAAATCTTTCTCACTTAATTCCTTTTTTCTAATTTCATGTATTTCATTTAACGTTAAATTATTAATTCTATATTCATTTTGCGTGTTTTCTCCGTTCGTCTATTGATGACAAAGTCTTGATGACCGATTGCTAAATCATTTTCTTATTCAATGTCAGTTCTTATCGGTTGAATTATGTACATAAGTTTAAAATATGGTTGGAGTGGGTGCACTCTAACTAGCGCATTGTCTACCAGTACTCCTAATTTATTTTTATTTGAGGCAATTAAAATATCTGTATGTTTGGTAACTTTCATCTTAGGTTCAAGCATACGCATCTCGTCTCATGGGGCTCCAACGTTACTTATTTATTAAGAAGCAATTAAAAATTACTATTTGCATCCTCATGATTCATAGCTAAACCTTTCAAAGACTTCGTATTTTTATCAGTGTATCTATCGTTGAATGTTACATGATTGCTTTATAGTCGACCACTGCATTGTATTGTTTTTAGAAATGGATACCCTAGTATTATCTCGTAATGTTTACTGACATTATTCATGACAAAAAAAAGAGTGTTTGAATGACCTTTTATCAATTTTGAAATTAATTTGTATTACTTTTGAAAATGGTATCTCAGTATTTTGTATTGTTGTAATTTTAATGTTTCTGGACAAATATTATATTTTACCGTCGTTCTGTTTAATTTTTTCAAATAATGCCTCGCTCAAGATGTTCACCGCCGCTCCAGAATCCAACAACGCCGTACATATTAAATTTTGTATTTCTATTTTTAGTACGGGTAGATTTGAGACTTCTTTGAAAGTACAACTTGCAATTATCAATTGATTATTCTTTTTTTCTCATCTTCGATTTGATCCGTTTGTGTCATCGATACCGTTTTGTTTTTCTCCCCCTGTTCACTAATCTTCACATTTTTGGTTATCTTACCCACTTGAATCTCATTTTGCCTCGGGAACCTCTGTATCTGTGAGCTTTTATTAGTGTTTACATAGCGTACCAGCGGTTCCCTCTTTAGTTTAACCTCCTCGCATATTGTCTCCTACCTCTCATACCCGTATTATGTCTCACACCCTGACCATCCTGTCATAATTATAATCATTATTCCTATTTATCTCTGCATATGCTTCTCCGTGTGCGATAATAAGTTCCTTGTCTCTGGTTATTTTGATTATTATCAACATTACCTGTAATTTTGCCTATAATTAACGTACGTTTGTGGCATTTGATTATTTCCATTAAAATTTCGCCTCTGGGGAGTCCCCAATATGCATTCGTAGAATTCGAAAATTACTTTCTGCCTGGAATTACTGGCTGTGTTTGATTTGACTCATGGTCACATTTCTAGAGTTAACCAGCATTGTAGTGTACTGTGGTTGGTTTTTCCACATAATTCACATTTTATGTCACCACCTTGGCCCTCTTTTGCATCTTTTAACTTAAGTTATTTATTTTCTCTGTCGTGGCGTTTAATCGTTCCATCAGTTCTTATTTGATTTTAGATAGTGATTCAATTATTTTCATTGAAGTGCTATCATTATTTATATTCATAACGCTGTTTTCCGAATCCTCTAGCGCGTTTTCTATGTTTCTTGCCGTTTCGTAAGCCTCGTTAAATGTGGTAGGAGCCGTTTTTAACTTCCAATTGAATATCGGGTCTTAATCCGTCTAAAAATTTGATAATTTAATTTTTTCCGTCAGACCAACCGCCCCCTGATCCTCTGATATTTTCGCAACTTTTAAATAGCTGTACGCGGCCCTGACAATTTCCTCCTTAAAATGTTTAACGGACTGTTCGGGTTTCTGCGAGATTTTCATTAAGGCATTTGTGATTTCATGAAATCTTGCTCCGGAGGTGAATTTTAGTTTTAACGTTTCTTAAGTTTTCATAATTATTTTTCGTCTGTAACTACAATATGTAAGCTCTTCGTGACTGCTTACATATTGTAATGCTCTGTCCTTTAGTTTGCTTTAAAAATAATAACAATTATGCTCTTCATTTAACTTCCCCTGTCTGCTATTTTATCAAATTGGCTAAAAAAAATCAATGTTGGCATTTTTATTCCAGAAAATTCTGGCAAATGCACTAATACACTCATGGACAAAAAATTTAGCGCACCAAGAAATAATTACGGGATCGTAACGAAACTTGCAATGAAGGACATGTCGGGGAGATATGCAAACAGGGGCGTTCCAACCGGGGGTGCAAGGGGTGCGGGGCACACGGGCGGCACATCAAGGGGGCGGCAAGTCAGCCGCCCGGATAAAAAAAAAATTTTAAACTATTTTATTAGAAAAAATAAGAATATAAAAATATCACCATTATGCTAGGTAACTACTTAGAGTTAAAAAATGCATTTTACAAGTATAAGTGGAAATAAACAGTAAGTTTGGACTCAGAAGGGGAAGTGACGCGCCCAGGCGACAGTCGCGACCTATAGCTACAAACTGTAGCTCTGTATAATAAGGCCCTTAGATTATCGCTTTTGCGAAGCCAGTGTGTCTACAGGACATTGCTGATCTAGGTGTAATTTTTGTTTATTCGGCACATGCCGGGTGTGATGAGGTTTGCGCGCGAAAAATGTTAAAAGAAGGTTATTCTGGGAGATTTTGTCTTAGGCTGAGGTCGTGTCAGATCATTTGCGCTCCCGGTATGTTATTTTTATTGTGATTCGTTTTGTAACTCTGTGTGTCTCTATATATAATCAAATGTGTTTGATTAAATTAAGACTTCGTTTTTATTTGGCAAAGCAAGAATGCCTATATTTTAATGATAATTTAAATTCGGCCATGGAGAAATTTACTTAAGGGACAGTGGACCTTCAAACCTAACTTTTTTTGTTTTGAATGATTTGCTTGAAATTTGAATATGTGATTAGTACCATAGATATGTAAAAGTGGTTAAAATTTAAGATGAAATATTAATAATTTTATGAATCATGAATTATTAATTATATCAAAAATTGGCCTCATTAAGAACGTTCCCAAGCGCATTTCTTTTGCATATTAATATGGTCATTTTTATTTACAGGATACCTATAGAACTAACAACGAAACTTATTGCTTATTTTAAGCATTCATTAAAAAATATAAAGAGAAAAAAATAATAGTGAAAACACCCTTTGTATGACGCAAAATACCTATAAATCATCTTTTCGAATACAAAATTTAGAAATTCTGAGCTACAAAGCATAATTTTTTTCAATAATATTTATTTGATATACATGTTAAGTATATAAAACTTAAATTTCAAAGCAATACGATCATTAGAAATGCGCCTGGAGTAGTTTGAATATTCGTTAACATGAAAATTTTTATTTTGAGAAAAACACATTTAAAGTTATTGCTGTTAGTAACCACATAATATCTAAATTAAATACAAATGCCTATAACTAGGAAAGTAATCACAGAAATTAAAAATTCTTTTTTGCAACACATTTCTACTCGTCCGTAGTTTCACAATTCAATAAAATTTTTTAAAAATCGAATTTTGGACAAATTTCACAATTTTGAAAGTCCACTGTCCCGACAATGGACCATGAAACACTTTTTCTTTTTTTTTATCAACCAATTGCTGTGAAATTTTGTATACTTATACAGTATTGTTTAGAGATGAAAATGCTAAATTAAAAAAAGATCAGAATGTAATTAATTAAGATATTAATTAAAATCAGTTTGTAATTACTCTACTTAAAAATGCTCCATGTGCATCAATTTTTGTCTCAGATATCTAATTTCTCTCTTAAGCTAGCTTTATATAGTTATAATGAAAGTTAGTAGCACTATTTGATTTACAGTCATATTAATAAAAACTAGTAAAGAAATCGATAAAAATAGGTCATTTTATGCAAAATTTTATCAAATTTTTTTTATTGTAAAAATTTTAAGGTGTTTTAAAATAGTATAATGAATGTATCACTAAGTTTTATTCTAACATATATAAATAATCATTTTATGAAATTTTATGAAAATTCAAGAAAAATTATGACGCATGAAAACATTTGAACTTACCGAAACGACATGAAAGTTTCATTGAGAAAATAGCATTAAAGTTTTAATTTAACGTAATATTTCCATTGTTTACGTTTGGAAAAATACTTATAACTCGGTTAATAATGATTGGATCAATATAACTTTTTTTTTAAATTTAAAGCTGATGAGTTGCAGAATAATTTTCTGGAAAAAAAATCGTTTTTGAGACATATTTTTGTCAATCTGAAGGTCTATTGTCGCCTTAAACAAAACCATTGGTTTTAGCAGCGCTACTCCACGTCGCAACCAGTTGGGAAATATATTGTTCGTTTTTGTTTTAGCACATTTTAACCCATCATCCCATCAAATCGCGTCGCATTGCCGGCATCGCAACGGTGCGGGCGGTTTTTGTAAGGTTGCAGGAAAATACTCTTTTATGCCCTGAGCCTATAAATACACGGACCAATTTGCACTATATTAATTTTGAACGTGTCCATCTCAACAACTGAAAAACAAAGCTTTTTGTCTCTAATTTTTGTGCTCGATATTGTGATTGCTGACCAACAAAAATATTTCACAGGTAAGTAAACTTGATATTTTTTCTTTTGAGCGTGTAGCGGTTAGAAATTGAAAATAATACATTTAGGTTTGACATTTGTTTTAAAAAAGCTAGGATTCATTACTTAATTCTATTTTTAAAGGTTTTTATTTTATTTTGCAAATGTTAAACATATACTACAGGAACAAGTGTAAACTTGAATTTTTGAACTGCATCACCTTATTTTTTTTAACAGGTACGTGAAATATGGCAATTCAGAAATCGGGGAAATACGATTTTTTTTTGTTAAGAAAACGTACGGGGAATTGTATTTAAAATATGAACAAAATTAAAATAAAATCGATTTGGAACGTTTCTTTGGAAAAGTCACTCTCTATCGAGAAACAGCTAACTTACATTGCGCCATTTTTATAAGTTCTTTACGAAAAGAACCTCATTTTTTTTTACAGATGTCTGATAAACGTAAAAAGTTTTCTGGGGCCCAATACAGAAAAAGAAAACTTGAAAAAGAAGAATTAGTAAAGAAAGCTTGTGGGTTCATTAAAAACATTTTTAATCCCAGCAAGATACACATGAGGCGCCATCAAGTTCCAGAGATACAAATGTGACGGAGACCGAAATCACAAACCCCAAGGAAGATGTTTTAATCGCAGAAACAAAGTCTTGAAAACCAGTGAAACCGTGACCAAAGATCATGAAGATTTTTCTTCATCTTTCTTATAAAGATGATGTTTATAAGGATTCTAGCTGTTGGCCCTCCGTACTATCTGACAAATTAAAATTAACTTTAGTAGAGTTAGGCCCTACCCAACTTACAGAAGCGGATCTAACTTTCCTGTAAATAAAGATAACAGAGGTTCTCTCATCTATTTATTTAGAAAAAAAATTAAGTAATGGGGAAATAATTCCAAGAGTTGGCAAGTGTATTCTAAGTTAAAAGATTGTGTATTTTGTTTTCCTTGCAAATTATTTAGAACTTTTTCCAGTGCCTTTGATATAGCGATTGGAGACATTTAACTCAGATTATTGAACGCCATGAAAAATCAAAAAGTCACATTTGTAATACAAAATCTTGGATTTGATTTAAATAATCAATTCTTCTGAAACAACTACTGATTCCCTAAATGAGAAATTAATAAATATGGAAAAAGATAGATGGGTTTCCGTGTTAAAAATTATAATTTATACCGTTAAATTCTTAGCCGGTCAAAATTTGAGTTTTTAGAGGCAAAAATAATAAGTTATACGAGCAACTAAATGGAAAACTTTTTAAAATTAATTTAAGCAATTGCAAAGTTTTAATGATACCATATCAGACCACCTCACTAGAATTAGCAGAAATCCATCAAGTATACCCTCATTATTTAGGTGTCATATTCAAAATGAACTTATTTCCCTTTTGGGTCAAAAAATAAGACATGAAATAATTTCGCTCTTAAAAAGTTAGTAAATATTATTCTATTATTTTAGATTCCACCCCTGATCTAAATCACCAAGACCACTTACTGTTGTAGTAAGATTTGTTCTATTAAATAATAAATCAAAGCCAAATAGAAATTAGGGAGCATTTTTTGGGATTATTCAATACCAGATTCGACAGGACAGGGTTAATTGATATTTTATTAGATTTTTTTGGAGACTCACAACATTTGTTTGGGGGATTTAAGGGGGCAGGGTTATGAAATGGTGCGAATATGAAGGGTCGCAATATGGTTTACAAAAAAAAGTTCTTGACTTAAACCCTAGAGCTTTTTATGTGCCTTGTGCGGCCCATGGTTTAAATTTAGTGTTAATGACGCTGCAAAAGCGTCATTTAGAAATTACAAGCTTTTTTGTAATTGTACAGGAGCTAACGTTTTCTTCTCCGCATATACTAAACGTTGGAAGGTCCTAAAAATGAAATCCCAACTTTAACGCTTAAACCCGTTTCAGATACTAGATGGGAAAGCAGAATAGATGCGCTAAAAGTTCTTAGATACAATCTAACAAAAATATATGATGCTTTATATACCCTCTATTCTGATAATACTAGAGACTCTGAAACTAGAAACATGGCAAATTCATTATTTTTGAAAATTAAGTCGTTTTAAATTTATTTGTTCCATTATTACATGGTATAATGTGTTAACAAAAATTAATATCGTAAGTAAAGCTATGCAGGAATCGGATGCTATACTACCAAATATTATTTTAATGTTAGAGCAAACCAAAACATATTTATATAATATTAGGTCAGATAAAGGTTTTAGTGATATTTTAGAAGAGGCAAAAAATATTGCAGAAGATATCGATTGCAACCCTTCATTTCCTCTGGTTAATATTGTTATACCCCGAACATAAAAACGTTTATTTGACTACGAATGTAAAGATGAGGCTCCAAAAATCCAGAAGACCAATTCAAAATTCATTTTTACTTCGTAATATTGGACACTGCATTATCAAAAATAGAAGAAAGGTTCGAACAAATAAAACAACAACACACAGTTTTCAATTTTCTCAACGACCTAAATAATTTCCTTAAAACAGATAAATCAAATAGGTCTACAAAATGTAAATATGTGGAAAGTATGTTACATGATCCATTTACAAATGAAAATACACTCATGGACAAAAAAATTAGCGCACCAAGAAATAATTACGGGATCGTAACGAAACTTGCAATGAAGGTACATGTCGGGGAGATATGCAAATGATTAGAAATGCAGCGTGATTGCGCATTACGTATAGCCGGTAGAGGGCGTTGAACATCGTACTCTGTGGAGTATAAAACAGGTAACCAAAGCTTGTTTGAGTGTGCTGAAACATTTACAAAGGAAGAGCTGAGATAGACATGCCATTACGCCGTGTTCGAAGACAATATAAGCAGTTGTCACAGTTTGAGAGGGGGAGAATCGTCGGGATGATGGAAGCATGGGTGGTCAGCTAGGCGAGTAGCTCGTCAATTAGGCCGCTCTGATTGTGTTGTGAGGAGAGTTTTGGGACCAGTGGACCCGAGAGTACACGAAGACCGGCTCAGGACGCCCTCGACAGACCAGTCGTCGAGAAGACCGCCACATCGTAAGACATGCACGCGTACAGCCAACTGCTCATCGGCCTCATCCAGGCACAGGTAGCACCTCACTAGGAGCCTCTGTGTCTTCTCGAACCATACGAAGGCGCCTGGCTGAAGGACAGTTTGTATCGCTGCGCTAATTACGTGTGCTGCCCTTGACGCAAACCCATCGACGCCTCCGTTTGGAGTTTTGCCGCGCACGAGGAAACTGGACTGCAGCGGAATGGAACCAGGTCGTTTTAGCGACGAATCCAGATTAAATCTCGGCGTTGATGACAATCGTTTTCGTGTGTGGAGAGCCCAGTGGTGAACGCTTCAATCCTGCCTTTGCTGTACAGCGACACATCGCTCCAACAGCTGGTGTGATGGTATGGGTGCCATTGCCTACAATACACGGTCACCCCTAGTATGTTTCCGGGCACCATGACAGCCCAGCGGTATGTTCATGTAATCCCTGCAACCACATGTGTTGCCACTCATGCAACGGCTTCCAGGAGCCGTTTTTCAACAAGACAATGCTCGGACTCATGCGGAAGGGTGTCACAAGACTGTCTTCGCACTGTTACTACCCTTCCTTGGCCTGCCCGATCCCCAGAGTTTGTCTCCAATCGAGCATATCTGGATCATTTGGGACGACGAGTTGGGCATCCCACGAGTTTGAACGAACTAGAAGCAAGGTTACAGCAAATATGGAAGGAAAGTCTCAAGACATCATATAGAATTTGTATGACTCAATACCCGATCGTATCGCATCGTGCATTCGCGCTAGAGGGGGTCCAACGGAGTATTAACTCCTCCATTCTTTTGCGTTTTTCTCTGAAATAAATTATCCTTTTTCTTTGATTTTCTTATCATTTACTTATATCAAAGTAGTCATTACGTATGTAAAATGTCCGTTTCATTTGACTTTGTCGTTTCATTATCCTTCTTGGTGAGCTAAATTTTTGTCCATGAGTGTATATAGCTGAAGATTTACGCGATGAAATTGACAACGTTGCATCCTTTATTTCCCCTAAAATGAACGCGTTAAATGTGATTCATACCTATTTACAAGTAACCTCATCTATCTGTTTCCAAATTTAGTGATTGCCATACGAAATATTTTAACATTACTCGTGTCTGTGGCTAGCAGGGAAAGAAGCTTTTCAAAACTTAAAATAATAAACATTATTTGAGATCAACAATGGGGCAAGAAAGGCTTTCAGACTATCTATATTAGTATAGAAAAGGACAATTTCAGAAGATATAGATGTATCAGATATTATAACAGAATTTGCATTAAAAAAGGCACGAAAAGCAAAGATTTTTTAAGCTTTTTGACTGTCTGTTATTAAGTATATGTATTAATAGATATGTGTTGTATGTATTTAATATAACGTATTCATTGGTTACTATATCAATACATTAATAATTATTATGTTAAGTTGTAAAATTAAAAAATAGACTGAATTATAATATTTTCTGTAATCGTTGTTTCATTTAAGGTAAAAATATTCAGATAAATTTCAATTAATCCATAATGTATCAGGGTGGGGCGGCAAGATTATTCTCGCACACGGGCGGCAGCTACCCTAGGAACGGCCCGTATGCAAATGATTAGAAATGCAGCGTGATTGCGCATTACGTATCGCCGGTAGAGGGCGTTGAACATCGTACTCTGTGCAGTATAAAACAGGTAACCAAAGCTTGTTTGAGTGTGCTGAATCATTTACAAAGGAAAGAGCTGAGATAGACATGCCATTACGCCGTGTTCGAAGACAATATAAGCAGTTGTCGCAGTTTGAGAGGGGGAGAATCGTCGGGATGATGGAAGCTGGGTGGTCAGCTAGGCGAGTAGCTCATCAATTAAGCCGCTCTGATTGTGTTGTGAGGAGTTGTTGGGACCAGTGGACCCGAGAGATGTCATGTACACTAGGGTGGAACGAAAAAAACTTTTTTTTTGAATTTCAATATGCTCTAGTTTTCAAAAGTTGCCTTTTAACAAAATAAAGACGGAAATTAAATATTAGCGGAATTTTTGCATGTTTTCAGTTAGCGCAAGAAGGGCAAACTTTTGGTTTTTATTAAATTTTTGACAAATTTCGCAATTATTTGAAATCGAATAAACTTGTAGTACAAAAAAGTAGCAAAATATGTAATTTAAACATTCTTTTTATTCAGGAGACCTCCTAAACTGATTATATAATACGTTTTACTCAATAAAAATAGTACACATAAAGGCACTTAAGGACGAGGCACTTAAAAGACACTCGGATATCACGGTGGAACGAAATATTTTTTTTTCAGAATTTCAATATGCTCTAGTTTTCAAAAGTTGTCTTTTAAAATTAAAATTAAGAATATAAAATATTTTTGCTCTACTAAAATATTTTCAAGTGCAGCAAAGGGCTTCAAAATGGATATTTTTATGAAAAAGTGATTATATTTGTATTTTTTGATAATTTCTTTTATAGTATATTAAAATACTGTATATTTCCTATAAATAAAATATTCAAAATATGATATTTTGACAGAAAACTCGCATATTCTAGATATTTCTAATTTTTAGATGCCATAACAGAACAACTGATTTTGTGGAATTTCGCGATTTTCATCATATTAATTTTACAGTAGCATAAGTCCATAGTAATCACACATGGTTTCCATTACTTATTTCACTGACACATTGAATTGTTTTATTGTTTCAAATTTTGGCATTATCTTTAGAGAATGTATTTTTGTTTTTATCAATACATCTCTTGCAGAAGTACCACGAACAGACAAGGATGATACGGTAACTAATTTAACAATCCTTTCTACTACTTGTGAGTGACATGGAATATTGTTGAAGTCAATAATTTAAATGAACTGTCCATACGTCACCTATTTTGTTTCCTAGATGGAAAAACTAAAGGTCCAAAGGAATTTGGAGGAGAAATAGGTAAACAACTAGAAAGCTACTATAAACTTCCAGTGATTCAATTTTCACCTATTGAAAATAACATTCCATTACTAGAAATTAAGGATGATTTAAGTGTGGACTCAAAATATTTGTTAGAAATGCATAATGCAATCTCTGTTGGAAAGTGCTCTTCTGATTTCTCCATGAGAAAACCAGGAAAATTTTCTCATTCGCGATGGCTTACATTAGCAAACCGAATACTTCGCTTGTATGTGGGAACAGAATTTCCTGCAAAAAATCTCCGAATACTGATTACATTTTGAAAGTTTATGCACCAATTTGGTTTAACATAAAGCTGAAACCATCTTGTATCCGTGGATCGAAGCACTTGTGGAAACTTGTAAGCTATTCACGTTACCTCAATCAGGCACTTAAAAATGTAATTGACCCTGTCATTCAAAGAAATGCATACTTTGCCGCTTCTGAAAATCTCCTCCTTTTGTATGATATTAGACGATCGCAATCAAGTAAGAGAGCTTGGATTACGCCGGATTCTAAAAGCAAGGGCGGAAAATGAAGGAGGCATCAGAAAGAATGTAGTTCCACATATAAACTTTGATGCCAAAGATTATATTGATTTGATTGAATGGAATGATATTAAAGTAACAGAACCTCCTATGACGAGGCATGTTTCTGATGACAAACTAAAACAGTTTATAAAGGAAACAAAAGAATCTGATCACGAGAAACAAATTATTGATTTCAACAACATTCCATGTCACACACAAGTAGTAGAAAGGATTGTTAAATTAGTTACCGGGTCATCCTTGTCCGTTCGTGGTACTTCTGCAAGAGATGCATTGATTAAAACAAAAATACATTCTCAAAAGATATGCCAAAATTTGAAACAATAAAACAATTCAATGTGTCAGTGAAATAAGTAATGGAAACCATGTGTGATAACTATGGACTTTTGAAAAGCATGAATATTTTTTTTCAAAGTAACGTTTTGCCTTTATAGACATTACATTAATATTTTTCTAAATAAGTGTGATTTGCTTATTTTAACTAAGCTCCGTCAATTAAAAATTGTTTTTCTTTCATTCCAATATGTATTATAAGAATATGCTACTGTAAAATTAATATGATGAAAATCGCGAAATTCCATAAAATCAGTTGTTCTGTTATGGCATCTAAAAATTAGAAATACTTAGAATATGCGAGTTTTCTGTCAAATTATCATATTTTGAATATTTTATTTACAGAAAATACATTATTTTAATATACTATAAAAGAATTAACCAAAAAATACAAATATAATCACTTTTTCATAAAAAATCCATTTTGAAGCCCTTTGCGGCACTTGAAAATATTTTAGTAGAGCAAAAAGATTTTATATTCTTAATTTTAATTTTAAAAGACAACATTTGAAAACTAGAGCATATTGAAATTCCGAAAAAATAAATTTTCGTTCCACCGTGATGTTCGAGTGTCTTTTAAGTGCCTCGTCCTTAAGTGCCTTTATGTGTACTATTTTTATGAAGTACAACGTATTATATCATCAGTTTAGCAGGACTCCTGACTAAAAGAATGTTTAAATTACATATTTTGCTACTTTTTTGTACTACAAGTGTATTCAATTTCAAAATAATTGCGAAATTTGTCAAAAATTTAATAAAACCAAAAGTTAGCCCCTTTTTGCGCTAACTGAAAACATGCACCAATTACGCTAATATTTAATTTCCGTCTTTATTTTGTTAAATGGCAACTTTTAAAAACTAGAGCATATTGAAATTAAAAAAAAAGTTTTTTTTCGTTCCACCCTAATGTACACGAAGACCAGGCTCAGGACGCCCTCGACAGACAAGTCGTCGAGAAGACCGCCACATCGTACAGCCAACTGCTTCATCGGCCGCCATCCAGGCACAGGTAGCACCTTCACTAGGGGCCTCTGTGTCTTCTCGAACCATACGAAGGCGCCTGGCTGAAAGACAGTTGGTATCGCGGCGCCCATTACGTGTGCTGCCCTTGACGCCCACCCATCGACACCTCCGTTTGGAGTTTTGCCGCGCACGAGGAAACTGGACTGCAGCGGAATGGAACCAGGTCGTCTTTAACGAAGAATCCAGATTCAATCTCGGCAGTGATGACAATCGTGTTCGTGTGTGGAGAGCCCGTGGTGAACGCTTCAATCCTGCCTTTGCTGTACAGCGACCCATCGCTCCCACAGCTGGTGTGATGGTATGGGGTGCCATTGCCTACAATACACGGTCACCCCTAGTATTGTTCCATGGTACCATGACAGCCCAGCGGTATGTTCATAAAATCCTGCAACCACATGTGTTACCACTCATGCAACGGCTCCCAGGAGCCATTTTTCAACAAGACAATGCTCGGCCTCATACGGCAAGGGTGTCACAAGACTGTCTCCGCAGTGTTACTACCCTTCCTTGGCCTGCCCGATCCCCAGATTTGTCTCCAATCGAGCATATCTGGGATCATTTGGGACGACGAGTTGGGCATCCCACGAGTTTGAACGAACTAGAGGCAAGGTTACAGCAAATATGGAACGAAATGTCTCAAGACATCATACAGAACTTGTATGACTCAATGCCCGATCGTATGGCATCGTGCATTCGCGCTAGAGGGGGTCCAACGGAGTATTAACGCCTCCGTTCTTTTGCCTTTTTCTCTGAAATAAATTATCCTTTTTCTTTGATTTTCTTATCATTGACTTATATCAAAGTAGTCATTATGTATGTAAAATTTCGTTTCATTTTGACGACTCCTTCTTGGTGCGCTAATTTTTTTGTCCATGAGTGTATATCTTTGCCCTCCATAATTGTATTATCCTTTGTTTCTAATTTACGTATTAATTGCGCTCTAATTGCATCAATATCAATTTGCTGATTCTGCATCAATCTAATGATTGGCAATATATCTTAAATATTGCCTAACCTATCACTCAAACTATATAATATCATTAACATATCATACATAAACTACCAATAATTGTCATATCATTCTATTCGCATTAGTTTTAAACAAATCACTTTAGTCTGTATTCAACATCAGTCAAACAATAAAGTTCATAATTATATATATAATATCACTTCAAAATTTCAAACAATTCACAGTGGTAAAGAAATTGCACACAAGTCTCTGCTTCTGAATATCCCACGTTAATATCCTACGATTCTTATCATTCATAATATTATGATAAATATTCTCATTATTAAGTTTGGCGATTAACGTAATAGATCACCTCTCAAATTTACTACTTCTTCATACTCGTTATAATCATAATAGTGTTAAAATGTAATCTAAATGGTAATCATAATGTTGCTCACAAATCATATTCTAAGTCTATTTTCACTACAGTTGGTAAAAATAAAAAATAAAAACTTGTTTCCTCTTCTACAAAAAACAAAAAACAAAAAAAATAAAACTTAATTATTCTAGCAAACTAACAACATATTATTTTAGTCTTGATTATTACTAAGGTCTCTTCCGTAATATCCACAAATACTTCCAACCACGTGCATCCTGGTCACAGCAGCATAGATGTAGGAATTAATTTCCTAGAAGCAATGGATGCATGCATGGGTTGGAACAAGCAAGGAATACAACGCATTGATCTTAAACATACATTTATTTGATAACCCAAATTTCATTTAACTTGTCAGAGCTATTAATATTACAATCAGTTTCATATTAACAATTTTGACATACGATACCCAGAAGCAGAGGCAAACTATAGAGTCAAATATGATTTTTAGAGTCTATCGGGGAGGCACTTACTATAACGGATGTATGCAGCGATAATCGTAGCATCGGCGACCGGGACGCATATTCTGAAAGACCCACGATTTGGGCACTCAATTGCCGGTTTGACGAAAGCATCAGTTTCGCCATCTGTTGACATATATAGGAATCTTTTTATTATAAGTTTTTTTTTTTACTTCTACGCAATTTAGTATGTTTTAAAATCTGAATTACATATATAACACAGGATTTAAAGAGATTTTAACAAAATAAATAAATGAATAAATTGAAATAAGTATATTATTGAATTTTAAATTTACTTTCTTCAAATATCCACAATAATTTTAATTTTTTAAATTTTAATGTTAATTAGAAAATAAATGTATTTAATAAGCTTTAATTAAAAAAATTAAGTTGCATAACTTAAAAAATTTAAAGTTTTAAATTCCAATAATATAAATTTATTTTAACATATAATTTTTAAAAAATCAAATTTTAAATTAATCAAATTTTTAAAATATAAAAATTTATTTTAATTTGGTTACATTTTTATGCTAAATTATTGAAGAAATGAGGGAATGATGCTGAGTATGAAGGAATGACAAATCACTATTAAAGTTGACTATTTTCATATAACAAACTAGTTTTGATGCAATTATTAGTAGGCAAGAATAATACATTATTTTAATAATGGTTTATTAAATTATAGTAAAAATTGTATCCATAAATAGGCACGTGTAAAATTATTTATCAAGAAATTTATATTGGCTTTCTCTGCTATTACAAGGTGTAGGCTGGGGCAGTTCATATTTATACCTATCAAGCTGTAAGCATGAATGTCCTTTGTTGAGTGTCATGCATATCTGTAGTTTCCTGTTGAAACCATTACATTTATAGTGAAATTTTCAATGTCTACTAATAGGATCTCTCCAGGATACAGTGTTTTATCATAATTTATCATCACCTACTCACCAACTTTGTATTTAGTGTTTTTGATCTTTTGATCTTTCTTTGCTGTAGATTTTTCAATCCCTACTATTAGTTCACACTCTCTCTATATATATCTTGTTCAAATTTTCAATCGTTAATAAAAGTACTTTTTATTCATCCATTCAAGTTCAAATACATTTTTTTTAAACTTGTAGTGGATGACACTTGATGTTAATACAGTTTTTTCAAATATTAATTCATTAATTAAATTTAATTAATCAATTTTAGTTTTAGACCTAGAGCGTCTCTTGCTCTTGAATAGTAATTTCCCTCTTGTTACTGTGTAAACGGTAGCACTGTGGTGTCGCTGGTTTCTCCCGTCCTGTACGTTGCGAGGTCGAATCCCCAACCTGACAAACTTTTTCTCTCTGTTTCCCCCCCCTCCTAATCTCGCACAGTAGGCAAGGTTCTGGCAGGCAACCCTTTTTTTCAATTCCTACTATTAGTTCACACTCAATTTTTTTCTTTGTTGACCTAAGTAGGAATTGACTTTAAATTTTTTTTTATATATTACTTGTTTTTGTTTTATTTTCAGAATTTAATTGAAAATAAGAGCATTTGAAAATCCTGCACTGAAAGCAAGAAAGTGAATGAAAGTCTAGTACTGTATGTGCTGAAGTATATACAGTCTGATAAAAATGGTTCTATATATTTTTCAAAACAAATATGATTACTTTCAATTATACAAAACAAGTACGATTACTTACACATCTTAAATTTTTTTTTCTAATTTGCTAGGCTTTAAAACATATTGTATTAAGTAATTTCGTGTTTTCAAATCAGGAATACTGTATTCAATTTAATATTTTAACATGAACCCATACAGATCCCACTTTCAAACTTATTCAATCATTTTAGTACTATATAAAGTATTATTAAAAAAAATTTGAAAATTTTTCAAGCGGCGCATTTTGAAAAATTCAAATTTTAAATTCAAATAAAATAAATTTTTCTAAGCCCTAATTGTGTTATATATCATTGAAAAAGGTCTTGAAAATTACTTTAAAATGCCACCAATCTTAGCTCTCTAGCTCTTATTGTTGAAATTTTTTTGGATAATTGAATTAAAACACAAGGAGTGCGGTAACGAAGAAGTGAAAACATTCTTTCACTTCTGAATGTATTTGATTTCGTAATGTCATTTCGTAATGTCTGAATGATTATATTTGGATGTAAATATATTTATACATAGCATATTTATACATGTATATAGCGTAATACATGAATAAATAATACATTTATATTAAATTGAAATAGATTGAATTTGATTGCTAAATTTGAATTTATTCTAATTTAGCAATGCTGCTGAAATTAGTAAAATTCCATTATCAAATGACACTGTGTCCAAAAGAATTTCAGACATTAGCAATGATCAATTTCAACAGCTTCTTATGAGGCTTAAAGACAGCTCAAAGTTTGCAATACAACTGGACGAGTCGACAGACATTTCAAAAATAGCACAGTTGTTACTTTTTGTAAGATATATTTATGAGGGAAGCATTCATGAAGATATACTGTTTTGTCGTCCTCTGGAAGGTCATACTCGTGGAAAAGATATATATAAAAAAGTAAATGAGTTTTTTGAAAAAGAAGGATTAAATTGGAAAAATTGTGTTGGTGTGTGCACGGACGGTGCTGCAGCAATGACCGGACAAGATCTTGGTTTTACAGCATTTGTTAAAGCTGGAAATGATCATATTACATTTACACATTGTATGATTCACCGAGAGGCACTTGTTGTTAAAAAAATTGCACCAGAATTAAACACTGTGTTTTTTGATGCAGTCAAAATCATTAACTTTATTAAAAGTCGAGCACTTAATAGTCGATTGTTTAAAAATTTGTGCATTGATATGGATTCGGATTATACAAGTTTATTGCTACATGCTGAAGTTAGGTGGCTATCAAGAGGTCGAAGTTTGAAACGATTATTAACTTTAAAAGATGAAGTTCTTATATTTCTAACAGAGCAAAATTCTAATTTGGCCGATTATTTTCACGATAATTTATGGCTTCTCAAGCTATGCTATTTGGCAGATATTTTTGATAAAATCAATGATATGAATTTATCAATGCAGGGAGTCTGCGTTAATATGTTTATGTTAAAAAATAAACTTGAGGCTTTTGTTAAAAAAATTCTTATATGGAAGGAGTGGAAAGTGGATCGCTCGAAATGTTTCCATTTACTGACGAGTATATAATTAGTAACAATATTTCAAAAAAAGATAATCCTATAACAAAAATTATAGTTAATCATTTGAAGGATATGGAAGTTTACATGCATAGGTATTTTCCCAATGATATCGATACACAACAATGGATTTGCAATCCATTTTCAATTGAAATGGAAGAAATTAATTTTTTAAACTTCAAAGCACAAGAAGAATTTGCCGAATTAACAAGTGATACTACCTTGCGACTCAGATTTTCTCAAGTGCCTGTGCATGAATTTTGGATAGAAATCAAATCAGAATATCCCCTACTATCGGAAATGGCAATGAATAAATTACTGCCATTTTGTACAACATATTTATGTGAATCAGCCTTTTCCACATTAACTTACATAAAATCAAAATACCGTTCAACTTTAATAAACGTTGAAAATTTATTACGATCTGCAATAACTCAAATTGAGCCTAGATTTAATTATTTGTGTAAAAATAAACAATCACATCCGTCACATTAATATTGTTTGATGTTAATAATATGTTTTTATTAAAAAAAATTGTTACAAAAGTTTATTTTTTCTATTGAATATATAGATATAGTTTTATGTTTTCTTATAAAAAATTGTTACAAAAGTTTATTTTTTCTATTGAATAAATATATATATAGTTTTATGTCATTCTATTTATTGTGTTTTATTACGACCGATATCCCGTCAACGTTTCCAATTATATATATGTGAAATGAATGGGTACGTATTCTTTAATCCTTATTTTATTTACTTTGTAAAATAGTGCGATATTACATCTACATCTACGGTTAATATATATTTCATTATATGGAGGAGGGGGTCGTTTAAAATTTCCTAAGCTTGAAGGGGGTCGCTATATAAAAAAGTTTAAGAAGCCCTGGTCTATGTAGTACCTCCCCCAACATACTTTTATTTTGCAAAACAACTTTGATCCTTCTCATCTGACGTTTTTACTGTGGGCCATAAAATAACGACCATCCATCTTGTAAAATTTAGACTTCAGATCGCTATCACTGGCCACACCGACAGCTATTCTTCTATTTTTTATTGGTTTACAATCCTGTATTTACCCCTGCCTCTGCATCCTTTATAATACATTCTTTATTGTCCACACACCGTGAGGAATTATACCATTTTTACTTTTACACTAATTACATTCATTGAGATTCATATTTCATTGACTGTAAAGTTTTTAACACTTTAGAAATAGTTAATATAACCTTTGTTAGAGTTATCTGCCCAAAAGAGGTGATTATTAAAATTTAACAATAAGAAATAGTATAGAAATAGCATAGGTGAAATATATACAACAAAATTATCGTATTTCACCTATGATACTTTTGTTATTATGCACATAGAGTGTGCTTATTTTTCTGTTAGTATGTTATACTTATTACCTAAATAAACTTTTCTTGTCACAAGTTCTTGATATTTTATTACGGTGTACTTGTATCCCACTTCTGAAAAAAATCATGGGAAAATATTAAATTTTCGATTCGTTGCTAAACGATTAGACAATAATTCAGTTTTATATTTTGAACTGAAAAATTAATGGAAGAAAAATAATATTTTGGCTTGTCTGATTTAACGTCATTTAGAAAGCGCATTTAAAAGTCAATGTTTATGCAAAAGGCAGTTTTTAATCACCATCTCATTTGCCATCGTTAAGTATGACCCAATCTGTTGTTTATAGTTCTGATGAAGCTGTATACAATGACACCTTTGGTTTTATTAAGTATTCCCTCTGGATGTTAATAAATGGACTCACTGCGTTTCTTTATTTCTTTTTTGATTTTGCTACTTTGTTTCGTCTTTTCAGGCGTAACGTTACTTACCGCGTAGAAAATTTCAGCATAATTATAGTATGAAGTTTCCCACAAACGATCATGAGATTATAGCTTCCCAAAATTCTCTTGTGCGTTATTCAACCAACCGTTTGCGTGAATCCACAGGGGAAATCAAAACGAATTCGATAAAGAAACAAATTAATCTGACTGACTAGAGTTAGGCCCGCCTCAAATTGAACCCAGCCCACCCACAGTGAACGCAAAGACCCGCCTCCCACGCTCATGGGCTGGGTTGGGACACCGCAAATTGAGTCCAGCACACGCATCCACGCCAGGGGTGACCCTCGCCAGCCGTGGTTTCGAAGGTCACGCACCAGCTTAGCACGATGACGTCCAAGGTTGAACTTCTCAAGGATTTGAAATCGAAATTAGAGAATGAATAACTAATTTTATTCTATTCTATAGTTGCGAGGGTGAAAAGTAAAATAAATGCATATTTAGCTGGCAGAAATATCCATGGGGAGTTTAAACTGTCATACATACATGTATCAATAATTTTAAAATTATTGATACATACTTCTGTACAATAGTTTAATGTAAAAGACAAACTAATGTTGACATAACTTAAAAAGTATTAAACCATAGATTTATTCAAAGAATATGTAACTTTGATATCTAGTAAAAATCATTTTTATACTAGATAAACAATGCAATTAAATAAAATCAAAATTCAAATTCGTCTAAGTGCCTGTTCACATAGGAGTCCGTTGCGTTGCGTTAAGGAAAAGATGACGTTGAGACGAAAATAAACCAATCATATGCCTCCAAACGAATAGCAATGAAATTTTTAACGCCTATGATTGGTTTATTTTCGTCTCAACGTCATCTTTTCCTTAACGCAACGGACTCCTATGTGAACAGGCCCTAACTTTGACCAAATCAGATTATAAATTTAGAAAAATAATAGTTCTGGAAACCATACAGCTATCATAAGTATGTATCAATAATTTTAAAAATACAAGATTACGTGAAATTCTAAAATGTGTTCTGTATTTACTACAATTTGTATATAAAAATGACAAATAATAAAAATAAGCGCTAACATAATGGTGGTAAATAAAAGCTTTGTAAACAAGTTTGCGATGCTATTCCGAATGTTTTGCCAGACTGGGGCGTTGCTATCGTCTATCCCAGGGGTCGACAACCTATTGAAACGGAAGAGTCAAAAGTTACAATTTACAAAATTTCCCAGTTTTTAAAGAGCCACTAAAAATTTTCGTTTCAATATTATAGTATTTGCTTATATATATTTGATTTTTGATTTAAAATAAACGGCTTTAAATACGGAATAATATTTATTCATATAAAAACACAAATATAGATAGTTGCATCAATGGGAGCATTGGCTTTGCCTGCCTTTTGAAAGTTTGATTAAATCTGGCTTATAACTTGTTATTTTAAGTTTCAAGCACGACTCTAGATTTTTATTTGTTAGTTGACTTCTAACTTTACTTTTCATTTTATTCATGCAAGAGAAATCTTGCTCGCACGAATATGTCGACCCGAAGATCATCAGTGTTCCATATGCCAACTTCTTCACCTCACTGTAGCACTGGAAATGTGCTCAGCTATTTCTTGGTGGCACAATCCCGCCTAGCTTAGCTAACAGAGATCCAGGAAAACTAGCACATTCCCGATGGCTTACTTTTGCAAACAGGATTCTTCTTTTATATGTAGGAACAACGAAACCATTGGTCAACCTGAAAGAACTTGATTTTATTATGAAAGTGTACGCACCAACCTGGTTTGACATCAAGACTAAACCTTCTTGTAAATATGGGCCTATCCGCGTTTTTTATATAGTTAGAAGGTCTTCGTATATGCAAGACAAGCTGAAGAGAATTGAATTAAAAACTATTCAACGAAATTTATTCTTTGCGCACCTTAAAAATTTGTTGCTAGCTATGTTACAAGACAAGGAGTTACATATAAGAAAACTAGCTCTTCGAAGAATATTAAAAGCAAGAGAACAGACCAAAGGCCGAAAAGTACGCGTGTTTCAGCTTTCTGAACTTCAGATCAGAGCATCATATTATTACGATTTGATAAATTGGTGGAAAGAAAATGTTACCGAACCACCAATAACGATGAAATACAGTGATACGGAAATAAAGACTAGGATTTCGTCAGGAGACAAATTCCTGTATTTTAAGAAGTTTCCTTGTCACACACAGGCAGTAGAACGGTGTGTAAAGCTAGTAAGGTAGGCTGCATTAACTGTTTGTGGTTCAGAGGCAGGAGACGGTTATATAAGACCGAAGATAAAAGCTAGGCAAGACTTGCCATGTTTTGAGACAAAATCTCAATATTTTTGCCAAAAACAAAGTCCAAAAAACTTCTGAAAATGATACTTAAACATTATTAAGGAGGTGTCTACTGCTTAACACTAGAACTTCCGGCCCTCTCGACATCCTAAAACTGCCGTCGGTGTCATTTCGACACCAGGAATAAAATTGTTGTTATAACATCTATGTAACATTCTTTTTTTCATTTTCTTAAATTAAGCTAAATTTGTAACATTTTTACAAAAAAATAGATTATTTATGACACAGAAAAAATTATAATTAATTAATATTAAAAATTTTTATGAAATTTTAAAGAACATAATTTTAAAAAAATTTTTAAAAATACAATATTCAAACAGATTTTAACATTACTTTATATTACATACATACCTTATTACAATTGACACAATAATAGGAAATTCTTTCGGTGCATTTTCCGCACACCGCTTTCATGCATGAACAGCACCTTTTGTTTGTAACATTTCCTTTGCACTTTTTAATTTCGCATTTTCTGCGTTTAGTAGGATTTTCTTGCACACATTCCGATATATAATTTTGATCGTGACATATTTTATCACTGATATAATTTGAACGCAATTCATTTGCTAATTGCTGTATCAAATTTTTCCTTGAGATACAGTTACCTACCACGCCTTTGTAAATAATACAAGCGTTTATAGCTGCAAAATCTAAGATGTTATAAAAGGTATGAACTGGCCATCGTCTTGATCCGGCTTTCACCGAATATTTCCGTGCCATTTGATCGAGTACATCAACACCGTATTTAGTATCATTGTAGAAAGTTACTGTTTCATGTGACGCTATTGTGACGCTTGAATGAAGTGTGCTCAATATAATAACGTTTTTTTTCTTTTTACCTTGGTATACAGTCTGTGTGGCACCAGTTTTTTCGTGTTTATAAACACTCGTGGAATAAAGAATATCTTTTATTTTTTTCAAATTATCTGGAATTTCTCTTCGAGCTCAATTTACAGTCCCCACAAGACTCGTTTTATTCTTTATCAATTCTTTTGCTAGTTCCAAAGACGTGAAGAAATTGTCGACCATTGCATTATGTCCTTTATTTTTATATGGTTCCATTAGTTTTAGCACAACGTATTCGGCTAATCTTTGCCCTTCAGGTCGGGATTCATTTTTCCCTAAATAAGGAAAAGCATTCAAAACATATTTTGTTTCAACATCAGCAGCAACCCAGAATTTTTTACCATACTTATCTAGTTTTGTTGCTATAAACTGGGTGAATGGGCATCGCGTTTTACTGGGAAACAGTTGCTCATCTATTGTGATATTCTCTCCAGGCTTATAACATTGAATACATTTCTCTACGAATCAATCCCAAACTTCCGAAATCATAGCAAATTTGTTTTCTTGAAGTCGTTGTGAACGTGTTGATTTTAAGTCAAATATTAAAAATCTGGATATTTTGAGAAACCTATTTCTTCCCATTGTGTGTTTACAAAACTCCAAGCCCCAAGACTCAGACCACAGGGATTGTAATTCTATATTTTTAGCACCGCTTACTCCACGTGCATACAATATTGCTATAAAAGCACACAGTTCGTCAATGGACAAAGACCAATTATCATCTTGCAAAACTCTCTTTGCTTCTGTCTCCGTGCATTTTCTAATATGTTCTAACATATATTTATCGATGAAAAGAAGTCATGAACTCATGACGGACTCATTGACGTTTCGCTCTGCGTAATTAGTAGGACCACTACATTCAAGTAAAATATTAGTTAATTAGAAAATCTACCCGAAGCAGAATCCATGTTGCAAGGTTCCCATTCGGTGCCATCTCGAGCGACATACAGAGGATGTTCACACGTTTTTTAGACGATGTATATTGCATTCACAAAACTAAATTACGTAAAATTCTTGTGTTTTGAATGTTCTATTTGACATCCCTTATTCTGAATTATCTTTCGACACCGCAATTTCCAGGATAATAATGCCTTTTGAAGTGTCAGAAGAGGTATTCTATCCCATTCCTCCTGAACAGCTTTCCAGAGTCCTGTAAGGGTTTTGGGACGACGTTTGGATAATGCAGATTTTAAAAGTCCGAAAGCACAAAAATCCATAGGTGATACATCGGGAGATTTAGTAGGGATATCAGTGAAGGGTATGGCCTTGATACCAGTTTTTTTTCCATTTCTTTTAGGAAATTTACAGTGGATTTTGATGTGTGACTGCTAGCTTTGTCCTGATGGAGTCTCACAGATTGATGGCACTGTGGGTAAAGCGATGGTATTTCATTCAGAAAAATTGGCGATAAAATATGTTCCTGATAGTATTTGGAGTTGATCTTGACATTTTTTTCCACTCTCTTTATTTTTAACTTGCCATTATAAGAAAAACCAGCAACAATCATGAATCCCTTAGAAAAACTTTCTTTCGATTCTTTGAACCATGTACTTAAATTTTTTTCTCCCCTTTTATGATAATAAATGGCTCTTTTTTTGTTGCAATCATTTAACTACACCCATGATTCATCTATTGTGACAATTGTTTTCCATTTCTCTTTGGATAAGTGTTTCTCATATAGAATTCTGCAGCGTGTCCTGCGTTCAGCGATATGATTTGGAAGAAGACGATGCACATTGCGTTTTTTCTCTTTCTTTAGATTTAAATCAACGTTTATCGTTTTGTTTACAGTGGACACCGAGCATTTTAATGATTTTGCAACTGTCCTTTGACTAGGGGGATTTTCTTTTAACATTAAACAACGAACCTTTGCAATAGTCGAACATGTCCGTTTTTTCCTTGGATACTTGTTTGGAATTTTTGTCCCACTTGAGGCTCTAATTTGACGTTTTTTTCCTTTCCTGTTGACGATATTACCTATCGACGCTTTAGATATCACAAAACCATGACTCTGACATCGTTTTTGGATAACGGAGTATGCATATTTCTCTTCGGAAAGAGCATAAATGTATCCTTCGAACCACTGCTTTGTAAAAAACGCCATTTTGAATAAAAACAAAACTTTCAAGCCGTAGACGATAATTTTGACTTTTAAAAACATAGTACAATTGTAATTATTTCTTTTGCAGCAAATAATTTTCTATTACCGCTTACTAAAATCGTCTAAAAAATGTGCGAACAGCCTCTGTATAAATCTAAAATAGTCTGCGTGCTACAAACATCTTCTTTGTCACTTTCATCCGATTCATTTGTATGTAGTATGATTTCATTATCATCCGAATCTAAATCAGAACACGAGAGCTCACCTCCATCAGATTCATTTTCGGACAGTTCTCTCAAAAGATTTTCAATTTCTTCAGGGTTTAGTCCTTTTTCTACGAGACATAACTTTATCTCCTGTCATAAAATCAAAAACCAACACAGAAATTCCTTTGTAAACGTACAAAGATTGCAGCTGCAGAGACGGAGTGAACATGTGACAACTTCGGCCTGAACCATTTACTCCTTTCAGAGGGGTGGCGGTAAAGGGTTGAATATTGACAAGTATCAATAGCGAACGTGGGATTTAAAGTCGCATAAACCGTAAAAGAAGCGCTGTAAAATGAGGAATTCTGCTTCGTGTTAAATCGACACCAGCGGAAGTTCTAGGTAAATTTGGCTATAGAAGTTCTCTAAATTAAGCTACACGACTAAATTTTCGGCTGTACGCTCTTCAAGTGAAATGATTAAAAGTTATAGAAAACATATTTAAAATCATAAAAATTGTTGGAGCTAGAACGCGGTAAACATGCTTCGGTGTCGAAATGACACCAACGGAAGTTCTAGTGTTAAATGCTTTTTAATATTATATATTTAATTTGCGTAACAAATAAAAACAACTAAAAATGTATAACTGAGTTTTATTATCACCTTTTTAAATATCGCCTTTTTATACTACTTTCAAAACTTTTCTATTGCGCCACCTGAAGGTGGCACACTATTTCTAGTGCGCCACCTGAAGATATTTTCAAAACAGGTTGAAATTTTGCACTTTTGCATCTTGGGCCATGGATCAATGATTGATGATACAGGAAAGAAAAAAAAAATTAAATTTTTTTTTTCGCTCCACCCTAATGGTCAGTGCTTTTTTCATTGAGGAATGTTTTTATTTCACTCAAGCACAAAGCAAAACGTTGCAATGCGTTACCTCTGGAAAGCCATCGCACTTTATTGTGCAGAAGTAGGTCAGAAAATTGGCTATCTATTTCTTCAAGGGAATCTTAACACTGGCGATGGTAGAGTGCTTTTGTCAAGATGCTGTTAATAATCTTAATTACCAAGTTCATGACCTCAACTATTTCGGCCGGAAATGTTTGGGCAGAAAGCGCTTCTTGATGAATTATGCAGTGAAACGTTAGAATTTCGTGGTTTATTATTATTATTTTTTTGAAGACTTGATGTTACCCCTTTATGTATTCCTGTCATACTTCTGGCTCCATCAATTGCTATAGAAACGATTTAATTTTTATCAATTCCATTGTCTTCATGGCATTTTTGCACAGCATTTGCTATATCCTCTTCACGAGTTTGCCCTGAGAGCGGTAGCAATCCTAGCAGTTATTCTTTTGGACCTTGGGACGACATATACCTGACGAAAAGGGCAACTTGTGCCTTGTCTTTTATGCCGCAAGACTCATCTATAGCAAGTGATAAGACAGAAGCCAGTTGAATGTCTTCCACTTGCATATGTGTCACATTTGAAGACATTTTAGCAGTTCTATCTTATATGGTCACGGAGCTCGATAAACATGGTCACGGAGTCTCATCTCTAAGAACAAAACAATAGTTCAAATTTATCTCATTACGGTCATGTTTAGCGGAGCGATTTGTAATTAACGATTATGAAAATAGCAGCTATTGAGAAATTAGGTACTTAAAAATATATTTTCTTATTTTTTAAGGGTTTTGATAGTAAATTATTATTTTTTTCGTATGGATCTGGAGAGCCGCAATTTTAGATCAATAGAGCCGCATGTGGCTCGCGAGCCGCAGGTTGCCGACCCCTGGTCTATCCAAATCTGACCCACGGCCCACGAAATCTCTGCGACGATCACAGATCTTCCCACGTATGGGACACGACTGCGTTGGCTGGACGTGGGCTGGTTTCAATTTGCAATGCCTCGGTCAAAACTATGTTTCACAGCTACCCCATGCGTAGGCTGTGCGTGGGCTGGGTTTAATTTGCGGCGGACCTTATCCAAGGAGCCTTTTTTTCCCTTCCCTTAGTGAAAAACCACAAGGAAAACAAATTTATAATTTTAGGTTATCTCATTTTAAGGAAGATCTGCAGAGATGATCTGCGTTGTTCTCTAAAGAATTTCTTACATCCTTCGTACAGTTATATATTAATTTTTTCGGTTTTGAAATTTGGCAACACAAATTTCAATTATTTCACGTATAGATCTTGGCAATTGTCTATCTCGCCAAACTAAAAGCATTTTATGATTTTTTGTTGTGGCATTTTATCCGTGGTTGATCATGGCTGGTGATTCGGAAACTTTACGTGCCCGTAAAAGCCCTCGCCCAAGTAGAAGTAAACGCATAGTGGGCAAAAATTCTTGTCTGAAAAAAACCGGGAAAAGTCGGAGAAGGATCTTTAAGAAAAATCCTCCTATTAAATCCCCTGTTGCTGTTGCAACACCTGTGACAAGTGACAGACTGTATTACAAAGGTTCCTATTTTACCAAAGGAGATGTCGTATCAGTAGTAGATGATAAACATCGAGTTTATTATGCTCAAATTCGTGGCCTTCTTCAAGATCAGTACTGCGAAAAAAGTGCTGTGTTAACTTGGCTTCTTCCTACCCGTGGCAGCCCAAAGGATCGTTTTGACCCTGCCACCTATATACTTGGTCCAGAGGAAGATATACCTAGGAAATTAGAATGCCTTGAGTTTGTGTGCCATGCTCCTAGTGATTACTATAAGGCGGAGAAGTCGCCTTATCCTGTAATTCCTTCGAAACCAGAAAGTGGATTTATTTGGACTCGATTTGGACCTAAAATTGTACAACTTCCTTACAATGGGAATTCATCTGAGAGCGACTAGCATTTGTTACCCTCTTTTGTACGTATAATGCTTTTATAAAGCTTTGTATTCTTTTTTTTAATATGTATTTTTATCAAGTATTGTGGTGGTGTATTTTGTAGATGTAATTCAAAATGTGTAATTCTGTTTAATATGATCCATTAAAATTCACAAACTTTTCATATGAAATAGCTTTTGAAAGTTTTTCAAGGTGTTGTATATTCTCCATTGTTGCTGGTATTAATTTAATCTCTAAGAGGATTTAAACTTTTCATTATGAGATCTGATTTTTCACAGTTATTCATTCCTTCACTGAGTCGTTAACCAACTATCTTCATTTAACAAGGTAATTTTAAACAATTTTCTGGTTACAGGTATGATAATTTATGAACTATACATCGGTTTTTGCACTTTTTTTTTTATTTGTACGAGAATTTTGAGAAGTTTTTCTATCAATTTTATATATAATTTATTAGAAATACTACTTATGTGTTTATAGCATTATTTTGCAGTATGTTTTTCAAGTGAGATTACCTTATGCAGTCCAAAAAAAATTACTGAAAACACCAATCAATAGAGACTTAAAAATTAGAGAGCAAAGCTTTAAGTTCAGTTAAGATTCTAAAAGAAAGCCTCGCATCTAAAGTATCTTCAGATTAGTGTCTACTAAAGTGTCTTCTTAGTACCTACAAAAATCAATAATAAATAGTTAAAACTTTTTTAAAAATCTAAGAGATATAAAAGTACTGTAAAATGTAAATTTCAATAAAACACTTATTTTTCTTTTTGTTTATGTATTAGGCATGATATTTTCAACACCTGCTGGTTAGAAATTACACCAAATTTGATGAGCAATAAAAGCAACTGGTCCAAGAATAAGCTTAGTGATATTATTGCTTTATAAATAATATTGCCTGTAGTCTCACTTTGAAAAAATTCTTACAAGGATAATTTAAGTTAACCGCAAAGACTTCAGTCAGCATCAATATCTCTGTATATCAAAATTTCTCTTTGGCCCTATTACATTCACAACAGTACAGTTGAACTGTCTCTGTTCTAGTGTATATATTTTATACACTAGAACTGCTATATGTCTGTTGGAAGTTAAACAGTTTTGTATTGATTTTAGTTTTATATCCATATCTCATTGTATGAGTGCTACTGTAACATTTTGCTTTCTTTTATTTTTCATTTTCTTTCATTGTTGATATTTTTAAGGATGCATATAAAAGTGTTATATATAGTTTTTTTATTTGTAGGTTAAATTTTAACAAATTAAGTATTATTTTGGGGGTCGCTGTATCCTACTCTACTGGAGCACCAAAAAAAGAGTAATATTTTTCCCTCTGGCTACCATCTAATTTTTGGAAACCCTACCCACTCATTTTGTGGCATACAAGTTTGTTTTCAAACAGGACTTTAATTGTTTTTTTCTCAACTTTTTCTTAAAATGTTGTTTAATATATAAATATTTGTCGTTAACATTTTCATTGTACATTTAAAATATTTATTTTATATTTTTTTATCTATTTTTGAGAAGTGTTTTACTGGAGCATTTATTGATAATTATGTAGCTTTTGCTAATTCAAGTTCAATTTTTAAAAATTTTTTTTTTTTTAAGTACTATATCTTCATACTTGGTTTCTATACTTGGCAATCAGTTTTGTTTTTTGTATGGGTGAATGTTCAGACTTTGTGATACTTTTAAATTTTAGTTTATTGTTAAACAGTTTCATAAAACATTGCTTTTTGATCCTCTGTTATTTAAAACTCTACAATCAGTCAAGTTTTCTTCATGTGGTTCCATAGTTTTTTCTGGTTTTAATTTTTTATTTGCCCTGAATCAAGGTCACCAGACATGGCATTCAAAACAAAAATTTGCCAAAAAGCAAGTATGATACATTAGCCAATTTTTGTTAGTGATGAGATTGTATCCTTTACAATATTAAACATTTTGAGAATTTTCATTAATATATCCAGTAAATAATTTTTGTCAGTATTTTTATAGTTACTATTTTGTATTAGAATATATTTCTTTGATTCTCCAGAGTGCTTCTCTTTGTGATAGTAGCCGTTATACTGGTCATGTGATATACTTCGTTAGTTATAAGTGCCATAATTCAGGTGATAATGAATTGTATATATTCTTTATAATCAGATGATATACTGTGTTCACATTGGAATATTATTAATTAGTTCATCAAGAAACAGTGAATTTATACATATTATTTCACACTTAAAAGGTAAAAACTGAAAGATTAGTCATGTGTTTCAGGAAGAAAATCTCGAAAAGAGAACCATTAACAGAAGTTTTAAAAGTTGCTTTAGAATACAAATGTTAATACTAACAGTTTGATTATCACTTGCTGTTCACTTTTAAAGGAAATTCTGGTTATTGGTGTATTTTATTCAAGGACTTTATTCTAAGGAAAAGTAAACAGTGTTGAGGATGCAACTTTGCAAGGAGAACCTGCATGCATATATATCCTGTTATATTGCTTGTCGCCCTTTTTTTTTTTTTTAATCTTTGTAATTATAGAGTAATGGATTAAAATAAATAATACTGTTAGTAAGCTGAAATGTTCTCAAAAATAGATGGTAAAAGTTTAAACTGATGAATCTAAATGAAATGTGCTCTCTCTATATATATTTAAAAAAAATTATACTTTTGCAAGTTTCTTTTTATTTTCTTAATATTTTGACCATTTGCTAAATAATTCTAAACTCTATGAATCTGCAGTTCTAACCTTTCTGGTGAAAAGGAAGGAATGAGCTTTACTGTTCTGCATATTTATTATCATAATTGTTTTCACTGAAATATTACTTTGTATATATTCAGGGCCCGACTTAGCCTAATTGGGGCCCGGGGCAAAAACTTCTTTGGGGGCCCCCCTCTGCTTCACTACTTCAGTAATGAAGAACCGAACTTTATGGAGGTATTTAAATTTTTCTCCTCATTATGGATATATAACAGGAAAATTGACTAGAACCTAAAATAGCTATAAAGTCCCCCCCTCCCCTCCAATGGTCAGACGAAATATTGTTCTGTCCATTTTATTGATTTTCTGACAATTCTATGTCCATCATTAAAAGGGATATAGCACATCTGAAGAGCCAAAATTTGACAAAAATGCTATTTAAATTTATCCGTTATATTTCCGTGATTTTTCATTCCCAACAATTTGCAATTGATCCTGGATTGTTATACCAACTTTAATAAGTATTATCTCTTTTCTTTTTTTTATCGTGAATAACAATATCAGGCCTATTAGCTGATTGTTTTGTAGATGTTGCAACTGTTGTATCCACTCTTACTTCAACGTCTATATTTGCATTAATTTCTTGTATTGAGTGATTTCTTAAACGTTTACTTCTTTTTAAACCTTATTTATTGCAGATTCTTAAAATAATAACAATAAATAAAGAAAAACATACATAAAAAATTCATATTCTTGCTGACATTAGGACGGAATTCAGCTAAATTCCGCCCTAGAAAGCCATGGATTTACGAAATATAGATTTGTGTTCATACGATAGATTAATGAAGAAGCTAACATAAAACTGACGGATTTTACACTGTACTGATATTTTGTTTAAAAAAGTTCATTAAAGAAGGAAACGTAAAATAAACTTTCTATTCGATTTGGGGGGCCCCCTCTGATGTGGGGGCCCGGGGCAACTGCCCCGTATGCCCCTGCCTTAGTCAGGCTCTGTATATATTCCATGTAAATTAAGTAATTATTCATTTTTCTAAGTTGCTACATAATTAATGTATAATTGTTTTAAATAGGTAGTTAACTTGTTCCAATTTTAATCAACTAAATTTTATCTGGCATTTGTTATCAAGCAATAAGAAAAAAAATTGTTTTCTTTTAAACATTCTAGATTAAATTTATACATATGTAGCCTAATTCTTTCAGTAATATAATACAGCACAGGCATATACATGTATGTGCGAATACATACATACATTAAAATTGTTTCTTCAGAGAAGTCATGTGAATGATAAATGGTTTCAAAGTCAAAACCGGCTTACTTAACATTACCCTCAAATAAAATAAGTAACTTCTTTCAAATACTTCGTATATAATTATTTAAGCATTAATTGAATAAAATGTTTGGTAGCTCATTCCCTTAAAGATATCGCATTTTCTTATTGGGAAGGAATCAGTTTATGTCAACTCAGTTAAACTGAAAGAACGTATAGATGACACATAAGTGTAATTGTTAAAATATTTTAAATGGAGGATAAAAATTTCTTTGCAGAACTTGTCAAAGGTTAGTAGATAGTGTAATATATATTTTTTTTTGTATAAACATCTGTTACATTTGATAACATGCATGGTGCAATAAATTTAATGTGATATAATGTAGAAATTTGCTGTAAATAATGAAAGTTTATGATTGAGGCATGAAAAGGGGAAAAATCACTTCATGTGGGGTCTTCTCCCCATCTAACCCAGAAAAAATTATTCATATGTCACTGCATGTGTTAATCTTTTTGTCCCATTCTAATTTTAAAATATTTTTCAAGTGAAACATTTCTTGCTAGATTCCAACTGTTCTCATATGAACGAAAACCATCTCATTCTGTAAAGTGATGAATTTTTCCAGGAAAATTCTTAGCAGTATATATATAATGCTATAAAAATTATTGCTAAATGAAATTGCAAGAAATAAAGAATATCAATTTAAAATAATATTTGACTGTGTACAATAAAATAAATATTTTGTTAAAACGAGATGTGTTAATTATTTTCCAGAAGTGTGTGAATTCTGATGTAAATTTTTATATTATATTGAATGTTTCAAATCATCTGTATGATGTACCCTTCATATCTGGTTCTTACATTTAAAAAAATTGATTGGTCAAATTTTTTATCATTTTAATTTTATATATATTCATATGTGGTATTCCTTTATTAGACTTTTTAATAGCTATAAACTTATGAACTAAAAACTGTTTCTTCTGAAAAAAAAACTATGCAGGAACTATCTTATTTTGCTTGAATTCAAAATTCTTTGGCCTTCTCGTTTAAACATCTAAATTAGTAAAGAAATATCAGTACTCAGAAATATTGCAAATTGTAAAATCAATTATTTCTTTTCAAAATACATAGTCAAATGTTGCATATGATTCAGTGTTACAGAAGAGAATAAGGAAATAGAAAAATTTTGAGTCTTAAGGTAATCTCAAGAAATTTTTTCTAAGCTTTCATGAAAGTGTTATATTGTTATGAATTAATGAGAAAACTGGGATGAATCTGATATGGAATATAGTTGTTTTAGTTTAGTATTTTACAAGATTCATTGATAGGTTATTTTAAGCACTCACTGAAGTAAAAATCTACTATTCATTATCAATAATCAGTGTTCATTAAATTATACAAAGTTAGCTCTGTAAAGTTAGTGTACTTAATCCCTGTGTAATTCAAAATAATTACATAATACTTATGTAATTATAGTTTATAAGGGGAGCAACTCAGGGACAAGTTTGTTTTTCCTCGATAATACATAATTAACTTTAATGCTTGGTCTTTTTAAAGTTTTCTCTCACAGTATTAAGTTAATGGTAATTGTGTTAAGAAATGTTTATACATTATGTGATAAGTTTCATTTTCATGTTCTGTAATATTTATTTCATGGCTGGTTTTTCGTGATAATTTGTATGGCTTCTCATTAATTTATTGTGTTCACAATACACTGGTGATGGCTAAGTTTTTAAGGGTTAAATGTGAAGGAATGTGTATTATGTATTTTTTATGTGTGTTGAAATAAAAACTTTTCAATTCATATTACTTTGATATGTATGTAATACATATTTTGACACATTTCATTCCTTCTTCATTTCATGTACTAATGTTAAAGTGACTATAAAAAGTATTTTTAATGCATTGTATATTTATTTTATATCATAGTCATACATACAACACATCTTTGCTAATCGGTTACAGTTTGAAATTTTTCATTGAATTAAACTTATATACATGTTTTGTGTTCCTTGATATTAAATTTTATCCAAAGTCATGAAATTCTTAAAATTGCTACTAGTTAGAAAAATTTTTATTTTCCAAGATTACAAAAATAAAAACATTTAAAAAATTGGTCAAAACAAAGTTAAATCTTAGGTAATAGTTTCTCTATTTCGTAAAAGTTTAATAAACATATAGTTGAAAATAAATCCTGAAACTCAAGACATGATGGCAAACCAAACAAGATACCAGAAATAAAAGGAATATTTAGTCGTACAAGAGTGCTGATATTAAATGAAGGACTTTTCTGAAAATTGTGATCTCCAAGATATACACAACTCGTGGCACTGGACAATACTTCAATGATTGGAGGAAGGAATACAGCATAAATAACGGTGAAGCAAAAACAAGTTACTTCTATGCTTCTTGTCTAATCATTCAGAGCAATCAGTAAAGTCACTGTTCAGACAAAACTTACGGTATACTGCAAATACTTTATCAACATTGTTTAGACAAATAACATTTTAAAACTTTTGTTTATTGTAATGAAGAAACAGAAATGTTCTCATAATTATAAAATTTCGAAAATATATTAAGTTATAGTATTTATCTCTAAGAAAGTATATGGTTTAAATTTTTATTATATTAAATTTAATAGTTTCATAATTGTTGAATTTGACTAATTAAATGTTTTTATTATACTTTAAAAGTTAGAAAATTAAATCTGATTTAATGGGTTTGTTTATTTCTATATTTGTTTTCTTTTAAATTTTGTTGCTGGGCAAGATTTTGCATTTAGTCTCAAGGGTAAATATTTTTCTTGTATGCAGTAGAGTGTTTTAAGAGATCCTGGTCATTTTAAAAAATTATTTTTACGATATTCAAATGTAGCCTTTATGTAGCTAAAGGTAGGCTTTGATTTGGCATAATTTTTGCATCACTGTTTAATATTTGCATTCAGCGGCTGTTTTTATTCAGTTATTAGCAATACATTTTTTCTCTTTTTTTCCTGGTGACTAAGCAAAAAAAAGGTTAAAATGCATCTGTTATTGTTTAGGAAATAAAAGTTTATGCTACATTCTCACATACTTTTTACTTATTTGTCTTGGTTGTGTGTGTGTATATATATATATATATCTGATTACTTTCAATGATTTTTCTTTTGTTTTGGGTGGATCTTTTATTATCATCAAGCTGTGTTGAGGGTTTTCCTGAAAGCAAAATTTGGGTAAGCAAAAGTTAACCTATTTCTCTATCCTTTAAGGGGAAATCACACAATCTGTATGAAGTAAGAAATGGCCGCAATATACAAAAGAAACTTCATTCATATTTCTCTAGGATCTTGTAGAATCGTCATACTGAAAGTTACAATTACATGCAGACTTTAAATTTGAATCTTGAACTCAAGAATATGTATTCACGTAGGCATAAGGTGAGTAAAGCATTGGATTTGGTTAAACCTACGTTCACATCGCAGGCATTTATATTTTTTCAGATTATTGTGGAACTTAAAAAAATTATTACGGTTTCAGTAATGGCATGTAGTACTTATATTTAAATGCACTAAAAGTCAGTCTAACAAGCAAGAACTCGTGAGATTTTTAGGCATGGCAACATATCTAATGAAATTTGTCCCTAAATTCTCACAGGGAACTTCAGTTCTAAAAAATCTCCTTAAAAAAGACACAAATTGGCTATGGGATTCTCATCAGCATGCAGCTTTTGTTAGAGTTAAAGACTTGCTACAGTCAACCCCTGTTCTTCAATTTTTCGACCAAAAGAAATCGATAGTTGATGCAAGTTCCTTCGACATTGGTGGAGTACATCATCAGAACCGCCAACCTGTTGCTTATACTTTTGCTACTCTTTCTGAAGCTCAGTCAAGGTATTCTCAAATCGAAAAGGAACTCTTTGCTATAGTTCATGCTTGTGAATATTTTCATTATTATGTTTTTGGTCAACATATTGAAACAGAAACAGATCACAAGTCATTGCTAGGTCTGGTCAACAAGCCATTTGACAACATATCACCTAGATTACAAAGAGTTTTACTATGTCTGCAAAGATACAGTTTTAAATTGACTCATGTTCCAGGAAAACAACTCGCTGTCGCAGATGCCCTGTCCAGAGCACCCTTGCCAGTATCTCTTGTCTCAACATCTGACATTGATAATGCCCCACTAATGGTTTCCTTACTGGTACAAGCTTCAAAATCCAAACTCGAAGAAATTATGTATGAAACTGAAAATGTCATGGAACTCCAAAGTGTAAAGAATCACATTGAGAATGGATGGCCTCAAAGCAAACATAATGTGACTCTGCATGCACAACCTTATTGGAACTGTCAGTCTGAATTGTATACAAAAAATGGCCTAATCTGTCGTGGGCGACGACTAGTAATTCCTAAATCTTGTTGAAAAGATATATTACAGCATCTTCATACTGGTCATACAGCAGGGGTGTCCAACCTTTTAGCTTCCTTGGGCCACATTAAAAGAAAACTAATTCTTTTGGGCCACACAAAAATATACTTAACATTAATAATAGTTGATGAAAGTATAATATATAGTTAGCATATTTTTTTCGTTATAAATTTTATTTATAATTTTAAAGATAACTATAGGAGTCATAAAATTGATGAAATATTTGATATTGAATTTGAAAAACTAATGCATCAATATTTGGGTTATTTGGAAGTGGTTGCAATTCTCAGGGAGCTCTCAAGATCTTCATCCGATATTTTGATTTTAATTTGACTCTTAGTGTGCTTCACTCTTGAAAATAGTTGTTCATAGATTACGTGCTTCCAAACAATGTTAACATGAATAACTCATAACTATGCAGCGAGGGAACTTTATCTCTAGGCAGGGAATATGATTTATAGAAGTCCAACAAAGAGACTTGATTGAATTTCTCTTTAAGTTGGAAGTCAGATTTCAACTCTGTGTCTTCAATTTGAAAATTTGCTGGCAACATATCTATATCGACTGCAAATGGAGTAGCAAGTATGCAAAACAATTGTTTATTTTTCCAAAAGTCCTGAAATCGATTTTTAAATTCTTGTACTGAATCGGAAAGCAAGGCTGCATATTTTTCAAAATTTTTAGAATTATGCTTGGTCATCGTCTCGAAATGCAAAATATTGTGAATATTTATTCGGGCGTGCCATAATTTCAGTTTCATTTGAAACGCGTTTATGGTTTGAAACATTGTACTGATAAGTTGATTTTCACCCTGAAGACGGGTGTTTAAGTCTTTTAAATGGACAGTCAAATCTATCAAAAATGCTAAATCTGCAAGCCAGTTGTCATCATCCAAGTTCTGGCACACGTTTTTTTATGTCATAAGCAATTTGATTTCACCAAGTAGGCTATAAAATCTTTTTAACATTTGACCTCAATTGGGCCACCTTATTTCTGTTAAGTATATATGATATCGCCATACTCAGCATCTAAGCTTTTAAGAAATTCCTGAAACTGGCAATGATTAAATCCCTGAGTCCTTATCAAATTCACCATTTTGACGACGATTTGCATAACATGGTCCATTTTTAAAGCTTTTCCGCATAAATTTTCCTAGTGTATTAATCAATGGTACTTCATCAAACGAGAATTTTCAACAGCAATGGTATCGTCTTCTATTAATCTTACAAGTCCCTCTTTTTTGCCTATCATAGCTCGGGCATCATCTGTAACTGTACCAGATATGCTGGCAAGAGTTAATTAGAATAGCACATCAACATTTTCTTCACCGCTTCATATAAATCTCTCGAAGTTGTGTCTTTTAACGGTACTAAAGAAGCCGTTTCTTCAGTTAAAATAAACTCATCATTTATATGTCTAATAAAAATGGCAAATTGAGCAGTGTCAGTAGCATCAGCTCTTTCAAAGAATAAAACTTATAACTAAAAGTTTTACTTTTTAAGTCGTTTTCTATATATTTCCCAAGTTCATCAATTCTCCTGGAAATAGTTTGATGAGACAAACTGATTTTAAATATCATCATCCTTATCAGAGCAAATTATACCTGCCACGCTTTCCATGCATTCCTTAATAAACTCGCCATCAGAAAATACTTTTAATATTTTGGCAATTAATATCATTGCAAACATGAAATGTTAAATGTGTAAAAACTTCACATTTAATTTTTGTAATGAAGTGAATACACAGAAATTGCATACGAACTTATGTATAGAATTAAAGATATTTCAAATGATGTATTGTTGATTTGTTGAATGAACAAAGCGGGATCTGTAATGGCCGCCTGCCATTATCTCCGAGGCGGGCTACTGATATTTTTTTTCCAAGATCTTTTCAGGGCCGCACTAATACTTGCTTTGGGCCGCGGGTTGGACGCCCCTGTCATAGAGGTATAGTGTCTTGTAAAAATCTTGCCCGTCAATCTCTCTATTGGACAGCTATGAACACTGAAGTTGAAAATATGGTATCACATTGTGCTATTTGTCAACAAATTCAAAAGTTAAATTTCAAAGAACCACTTTTAGACAGAAAACTACCAGAGCGACCATGACAAAAGGTTACTATAGATTTTTTTTCATCTCTCTTCAGTGACATATCTCTTAATTGTGGATTATTTTTCTAAATATATCGAGCTCCAGCATCTACACCATACAACAGCTCCAGTGCTTTAAAAACCTGTTTTGCTCGTTTTGGAATTCCTGAAGAAATTGTAGCTGGTAATGGACCACCATTTGAGTCGAAAGAACTTAGTGATTTCTGCTTGAGTTGGGACATATTTTTCAACCCATCCTAGTCCTTGATATCCTCGCTCTAATGGGCAGGTTGAGAGATGTATTCAGACTGTCAAGTCAAGCCTCATCAAAGCTGCACAAGACAAGATTGATGTCCCTCTTGTATTAATGGAGTATAGGAATACTCCTATGGATGGGTTACCTTCGCCAGTAGAAATTTTAATGGGTCGTTGTATTCGTACTTTGATTCCCGCACTTCCATCACAGCTCATACCCCAGTATGATTGCAGTGTTGTATGATAACGTCTGAATTTCAGACAGCAACGACAACATAAATATGATCTTCATTCTCATTCATTGAAACCATTGCAAAAAAACCAAGAAGTGTTGTTTCGCTTTAATAATAAGTGGTGTAAAGGGAAAATATCTAGAGTTGGACCTAGCCTAAATCCTACACCATAACAGCTGAGAATGGTAGAGAATATCGCAAGAATCGTGTTCCTGTTAAAGTGTTTAAATCTCAAACAACTATATAGCTTGTTAATCCGAAAACGACTGCTGATGATTTATTTATAGCCTCTAGCAACAAACAAACTACTGTTCCAATAACTCGGAGTAACTCGCCTATTGCTAACTCTGTCCCAACAACCCAGACTTTTTCGTCTATTAATAATACTGCTCTAACAACTCGCTCAGGTAGAATAATTAAACCACCATTACGTTTAAAGGACTATGAACAATAAGATAATCTAAGAACATTTAATTTTTATTCATATTATTAATCTTAACAATTTTCTTGTATTATTTAATTTTTTTCTATATATTCCATTATATGTACTTTTTTTTTTTTGAAAGGATGTTATGTACCATGTATTCTAATCTTAACATAACTTGATACTTTATATTTAATCGTAATCGAAGTAACCTTAACTGCAACCGCCCTTCTAACTGCATCGTATTATGTCATAACGTTGTTGTCATCTCCCCAACTATGTATCATGCTGATCTCCGAATAAAATAGCTATCTAGTTTCATCTAGCCTATTTTATGCATTCTTATTTAAACAAATGCATTAAACTATATAACACTTACAATCCGAACTTTTCGTTCGGTGATTGTCGCTCAGTGAACAACGCAGCTGAAAAGTTGCAAATTTGCGTCGAACACTAATCTGCAGGAGTGAGTTACGCTAATTCTCAAGTGCATCAAGCAAGAGACTGTGTAGCGTATCAATCAACAAAAGCCACAGCCAAGTAAATTTAAAATAGACGAATTTATTAACAATTCAGATGAGAAAAAATTGGGATTGATGCTCAGTAATCGGTTGCAGGATTAATGTTGAGTCCTCTAAGATGGTGACGGAGTCCGGGTGAATTACTAAATAAAGTTCGTCTAATTAAATAATATCGAGACCGACAGGTCCCTCGATTTACGCTTCCTGCAGAGCGGATGACTGCGAGGTAATTTATAAGATCAGAATGATCGGGACGGATGATCTCGTCCAAATAAAGTCAAGTTTCCTAACTGAAGCTAAAAATTCTCTTCTTGAGAAATAAACCACTGACTTCACAAGTTAGCGTATAGCCTTTCTCGACCCAGGATGGTCGGAGTAGTTCTCTCAGCTCAGGAAATAGATAACTAACTTTCAAGATCTTTCGTCTCATCTTTGAACTTTGGCGCTCCATCCGGAGAACTCGTCTCTCATTGGCTTTTCTAACGGTGATGTCAATTTTGAAGCTTTTTATTTGCTGGAACACAAGCGCCAAGATGTCCGCAATTCTTGCATGTCCCGGTTCGGGGGCTGTCCTGCGTCATTAATCTGGCGCTCCGGGGCGAAAGATTTATTCAGTCCAAGTATCACTTTTTTGGAGACAGGCTGGCGTCTCTTTTCTTCCGAGTGTACCATCACCTGTCGCACGTACAATGGGGGCTGATCCACCGGTTGTTAGAGGTGTTAGCGGTGCTATGGGTATTTTAATTATTGGGCGAATTAATTTAATTCGTCACAACTGCTATGACCGTGGAACCAGCAGGCTGGTTACACAGGTGGGCTGATCCCTCAGTGCTGGCGATGATAGTGTTGACATGAAGTAAATACTTTCTGACTCAATCCCCTTGACTAGCTTTTGATTGACTCGCCGTCTCCAAATAATATGTATATATATATATATGTGTGTGTGTAAGTAATACCCAGCGCTGTAGGCATTCGTTCTGTAGTCGTGTCGAAAGGAATCTCCATAGATTTTTAGAACTGTCTTCTGGACACACAATGACGGCGTTTTGAAGTATGTTATAGCACACATAAAACTACATGTAAATTCCGGACCAGCTGGAGTATTTAGCTACGTTACATTTTAATGGAAAGAGAAGGGACGTGGCGCGCGTCAGTACAGTACACAAGACAAAAGAGTGCGGAGATGACACAAAGCATGGACGGGACAACATCAACATACGAGAACAGTCACGAAAAAAGCCGCGGAGAACCCTTTCTCTCGCTTATATGACGGGTTCACGACCTTCTACACCAGGGGGGACCAAAACTTCTAATTGGTTATCGGTGACCATCTGACCTCGTGCGTCAGAAGTCGTATGATCTTTCGGAAAGCGCGAGATGAACTCGTGGTGTTGAATCATGCTTTGAAAACAACTTTTACCGTTTAGCGCGCGTGCGTTAAGGGACAATTTAGCTAGTTAAGGGTTGATTTATACAGGCACGTAACGGGAACGAGCCGAGCCCGGACGCCGGATGCATGTGTTTATACAGAGACGGGAGTAGAAAGTGGCGGGAGCGTGTTTCATTAGTTGTGAAAGATTTGTAACGTCATGACGCTGTTTCATTTTTCAGTTAAAGATTTAGCCATTATCACACTTTTGTTAAAGGAGAGCCAGGGCCGTGCTTAGGGGTGGACAAACTGGGTAACCGCCCAGGGCCACCATTTTTATTTCTCATAGCAACACTTTTCTAAATGTTATGGATTTTTAAAGAAATCCCTCATTTTCGCGGTTTCTATAATTCAACTTATAAAAATATATATGTTTCGATTTTTTCTAAAGAATCGCAGAAAGAATCTTAATTGACAAACTACCATTTTGGTTCGAAAAATTTATCGGTTAAAAAAACATGATTTATCTTCAATTCAGTTATAGTAAACCCTTGATTATCAATCCTTTTTTTCAATATCAGTTTCTACTATCTGTCAGTCACTACATACAGTCATTTGAAGAATTATAAACCGTTTTGTCGGACTTTGTTCGTTTTCACGGAATAGTTGCAAACTGAGAAAAACGTGAACATATCCTTGTGAACGAATACTAATACCATTTGGTCAAATGTTTGCTCTATTCAAAGCAAGCAATAGACAAGACATTTCTCCAGGGAGTGTAAGACAAATAAGTAAATGCACTCCAAAGAGGGCCACCCAGAGACTTTACGGGGCCTGGGGCAAACTTCTGTTGGGGGCCCCAAGAAATCTGATTAATCGAATAATTTTTTTGGGGGGCGGGGGCCCTTTTTTCAGGAGATTATTTTGAATTTTGAAGTACGGTACAAGTTTCAGAATTTTCTTTCGGAGGAAATCTAATAAATAATTATTTAAAAATTTTTGGGGGCCTGGGGCAAAGTGCCCCAGTTGTCCCCCCCCCCACCCCCTTTGGGCGGCCCTGGCTCCAAACCTGTTGGGAAGAAAGGGGTTTGAAGGCTGAAGGAGTGAGGTAAACAAAAAAATGGCTTTTACTTGTTCTCCCTATCATTATAATGGATTTTATTTCCCACTTTTCCCACAAGAATTGAAAATATTACAAAGCAGGTACAATCAGAATGCTTTGAATACGGATTGTACGCTTGTCCTCCTTGGCACTTATTTCTAATGAAAATGATCTCTCATCATCTTTGGACTTTTCACTTTTAATATACAATTTTGCTGCTCAGAAAACAAGAAAAATTGCTTTATAACCAACAAATCCATACATGTAAGTATTTGTTTTTAACAATTTACACTTTCTAAATCGTGTAAATAATTTTTCCATTGTTTCATTATTCATACAAATTGATCAATTTTATATTTTAGTGAACCAATTGTAATTTCAAGTATAATTTTCTCCTATTGCCTTCCGAATTGTCACTTTGAACTTTGGATTCATGTATTTTGATGGGCCAAATCGTACAAAACCTCTCACCAGCTCAATGAGTTTTCATCATCCATATTAAATATCAAACATAAATAACAGTATGTAAATTATATCTTGAATAGCCACTTTTTACTTTCTGCCATGAACGAGAGACGGCCGAGCAGTGAACGACTTCCTGCTTCGAATCGTTGGCGCCGATTCTCGGCCGGGAATCTGCCGAGAATCGGACGTGTCACGGCGCAGTATAAACAGTTCCATTGAAAAACAGGGAGGAAATGATTACGACGACTCGTCGCGCGCTCGGCTCGTTCCCGTTACGTTCACTTCACGTCGCTATATAAATCGACCTTAATTCGTTTATCCTTAGGTCATAATTTGAAATAGGGGCTATATTTTATTGAAACGTCAACGGGAAAATTTAGAATATGCATTAATTAATAAAGGTGGAATGTTATCATTACTTACACACACACACATATATATATGTGTGTGTGTAAGTAAGTAACGATAACGCCCCACCTTTATTACTTAATGCGTATTATAAATTATCCTTTCAATAAAACACAGTCCCTGTTCCAAATTCCGACCTCGGAATAAACGAATTAAACAAATATTCTATTCCCTTAACCGCCACGCGCTGAATATCAAAGTTATTTTTAGACATGATTCAGCGTCGCGCGTCTATCTCGCCACGCAGTCCCTGTTTGAAAAGTCTTGCGACGTTGAGTCAGATGATCACCGGTAGCCAAATAAAAGAATTCTAAACACCTAGCACCCCAATAGTATAAAAAGGTCCAGCAGAAGATTTTCGCGTGCTTTTCGTCTTTGCTCTTGTCTTGTTTGTTCGTGGGTCTCTTATTTTCGTTTTACTCGGTGTGGTATCGCATGGCCCACAGCAATATAAAGTCGCATCACACCTCATTTCAGGAACAGACCAGGAACTTGAATTAAATTTTAAAACAAAGTCCTTTATTGGACAACTAGATTACATGAAGGTATTTACAGCTATTTACATGTGTAGTAAATACATGTTACAGTTTGATGTGATGACGAGGCTTATCGCCCAACAAAAATGGCTCAGTCTAGCCTAAGGTAAACTGCTCCTCCGAGCTAAAAACCCGTTGCTGTCCTGAGTCCGCAACGTGCAAAATCCTGGTTATCTCTCCGTGGTCCTAGAGCGAACACCCTCTTTTATCCTCTGAAAACCGGCTGACGTCATCCATCAGCAGGGCCCGGATTTCCGGTTCTCTTCGGGGACCACCCCGTTGACTTCTTGCTCCAACTGGAGAAATACCGTCCCCAGGGCGCTACACAAAGGCACACATACACCTTGCTTTGTCGTAGTACCGTTGGGAAAACGGCCTTTCGCATTCCGCCACACTGTCTGAAAATAAATTGGGTTTTCTTTTCTCCTGGAAGCTACAAAAGAGAAGGCACGTCATCTATCGCTTTATAAAGATTCATTCTTCCCGGAGTCATCTTTCCTTCCACGCAAATTTCCAGACATCTAGTGGAATCAATGACCACTGTTGGGATGCCAGTGTGTGTCCTTTTCTCTTTATGTACAGCGAGTTCGTACAATAAGGACCACACACATAGTTCAACGACATAGGGGAGATTTTCTCACGACGCCACAGCTCTCCCCCCCTTTAAGACATTAAAAAAAAGTCTCTTTTTGAATGTCTAAATGTTCGGGTAATAACATCCATCATCAGACATGAGATGGAGCACTATTAAGTTTCCAGAGAGATCACTGCGCGAGGGAATCTATCTTCCCACTCTTAACTTAGACCAAGCATTAAGTGCTTCCTACTCCAATTTTTTCATAAAAATTATTACTACGCGTACTCAGTTTTGGTATTACAATTTCCGGTTTCCTTTATTTAAAACCATTGAGATATTTGTCTCACCCAATTTATTTACCTGGGTACTCAGACCCTGCATACAGAAGTCAGAACCTACAATTCTGTCCTTCCTTCAGTGTAATTACAAAACTGGTAACCAACACAACTTAAAAAAATGACAATCAATACACCATACTCGCACAAAACAATTACGAGACACTTAATCTCCATTACTCATTTAAGAATTACTTTACATACATCACAGTTCACTATAATTAACACAAAAAAGAATCTTGTTATACACCACGTCCTTTCTGAATTCATGACACTATTTTACATGATGTTGGATTGTAGATCAACACCCCCATATAATATCACATACGGAAAAAAAACTACAGTTACCTCAACACATAATAAATTTCATACGTGATTAAGACAAACAAAATACTCACAATGCACTAAGAAACTTACGTTAACAATTCCATACTGAAGACAACAAAAACATAGCCTCAAGGCCATTCTATCTGCAGGTAACCTTCTCGGTTCAATTATAAACTTAAGGGCGTCAAGCCCCGGTACATTTCAGCCAGTCATAGCCGACAACGTACCCTATAACTCGGTTAGCTTCTATTCGCCAACACATTAAGCACTTTCATTAAACATATTTTAGCATAGGTACTACACAATACATTACTCTAATCCTTACTTAGTTGCAATAACATGAAACAAAATATTACTCAAAGACACATTAAACAAAGAAACATTACTCAAAGAAACACAGTTAACACAACCTACATTGATCACAACGTTAACCAATTAAAAATTTCACAATTGCTCTGTAAACTTCTCTTATAGCAAAAACATCTCATCGTGGATAACAATTACCAAAAATAGTGGACAAAATTAAACCTATATTTCTTACTAAATATTAGTTATGTAATTCTTACTATTTCATTAAATATTCGGCATTACAAGATCATTAACTATTCGACCTTCCGTTGGTCCTGTAACCCCCGGAACATAATTTCTCCTATCCAAACGCGCGACTCAAACGGCCTCTTTCCACTCGATTGTCCAGGAAACCGAAACTCACAATTGAGCCCACATTTATTTCTATACTAGGATTCCACAATTTCCATTAGGTGTCTTTAACGTTATTTCCTGACATAGAGTCATAACAAACTAACTCGTTTGGTTCCTTTTCTAACAAGAACAAAATTGTATTGCAGTATATTAATGACAGCCTTTCCGAGGCCTTCCACCGGCTTACACAAAAGGTGTCTTAGGACCTTTCACCAAAACAAAATCATTATACTAATTGATCACAATCGTTATACTAATTGTACATAAGGAAATACACATAATTTGCCTAAATCCATTCCCAAACTATGTGATCATATTTTACCACATATAGGCACTTTAAATTTCACAAAAATCATCACATAAAAGATTATACACTACAATTTACTCAATTCAACTTTCTGGTATAAAATCATAACAAAAAAATATACATAATTATTACACATACATTTCTGGGTCACTGTTTCACGCAGCATTAAAGTCTCACCTGACCCTCAAAATCTCATCTGAGAATTTAAATTTTCCCAAACTTAATTCCTTTAAATTTGGAGTAAACCCTCCTCGTAGCATCTCGCTTAAGCTGAATTTTCGTGGAAACCCTGTCACACGACCCTCTAAATTCATCCTGTCTATTAATCTTCGCCCTCGCGAATATTTGCAACTTTCGTTTTTTCCTCGGTCTCCCGAAATTGCTAGGCTGCCTTTCAGAGTATCTCATACCCATTTTCATTTTGAATTTAACAGAATGTTGTGCTCCCTTAAATTTCTTTTTGAACTTGACAAAATCCTGGCGTCCCACCTCCTGTCTATGCCTTACGCCATTTGGCTTTTTCCTAGCTACCGGACCTTCCTCCCTAGTTTTGTTCAAGGTCCAAAATCTTTTAAATTTCGCTTTCTTGCGCTTAATTCCCCTCGCCTTTCCGCGGCGCTGTTTAGTGCTTATCACCCCCGGATGTAATTTCACTTTGAACTCATTACAATGGAGTATCCCAATCCTAGGTAACCTCCCTCTCAAAATGTTCCTACTCGGAATCGCAACACTCGTTTTGTCTACATCCGCTGAATTGTTTAGGTTTCCCCTAAATTCCGTCAAATTCTGACCATCCATTTTAGACGGACTTTCGACCCTTTCGCGGTCCGTGTTTTCCCGAATGCCATTGTCTAAACCCTGGGGAGCAATTAAACCCTGGGGAGCATCTAATCCGTCTCTCGGCTCAACTTTTTCGGCTACATTCATCAAATCCTGACACGCACTTATAGTCCTTTCTACTTGAAAAGAACCTGATGAATGGACTCTCGGACAAAGGTCCATCCCCCTCTGAGTGCGGTCAGTTACACAAAACTCGGGGTTCTGCGGGTTATTCGCATTTTCCCATAACGACTTCAGGGAGGGACAATTTGCCTGTGCTTCGCCAAAACTAGACTCGGACACTTGTTCTAAACCAGTTTTTCCCAACCTGCTCATTCCCTCAAAAAGGATCGGCCGCCCCCTATGCGATTCTTCTCCCTCGCCGTCATCTGTCACCGGCCGTTCTTCACCTGAATTTTCGTTTTCCGAATCAGCTGCCCTCGTTTGTTTTGAAATTGATTTCCCCATTTCCAATTCATTTTCCCCAATTGGACTTGCGTCAGAGTTTTCCCTTTCCGAGAGGCGTTTTGTCTGGCTGCGGGTACCGATCACATTAATTTGGACACTATTTTGTTTTTGTTTGATAAGCTCGGCGGTTTTATTTCCTAGAAGATAGTATCCCTGCGTTAAATTGGCGGGTTTAACTGCAGCCTTTGTAATTACACTACCGAATTCCCCTTCTAAAGTCACCCAAGCAAGGGGTAGGCGCTTACATTTATTGTCTAAAGGTTGTTTAATCCAGGTGACTTCCCCTATTAAATCCCCTGGATTAATCCAGTGTCTGTCAATGAGATCTATGGCTGACCCCGTGTCTCTCAGATAACTCCTTTCCATCCCATTTATTTGTGCTTTCTTTAAATAGGGTTCAAAATAATCCCCTAAATCTACCTCCTCACTCAAATGATTCACGGCTTCACCCTGACCCTTTTTTTTCAAGAACTCAGAGCACTCGGCTTTAAAGTGACCCTGCTTCTGACAAAAATAACATTGAATTAGACGTTTCTTTTCGTATGTCTGATCTTTACGACCATTATCATGTTTACCGGATTCTTGTTCCTCCGTTACTTCGGGTTTGGCCTTCGAATGGTCCCTGAATTTGGAATGATATTCTACCTTAGGTTTATCCGGAAAAGTTTTTTTTCCCACTGCTTGCGTTCTGGTTTCCTTTGATATCCCCGAATACTTTCATACCGGTCGCATTTGTCGGCTAACGCGGATGACGTTTTGATTTCATCCCAATCCTCCACGTACCGTTCTCTAATCTCAATTGGAACCCTTTTTTTCATCTGCTCAGTTAACATTAATTCTTTTAGGGACTCGAAATCTTTTATTTCTAGGGAGTCTAACCAATTTTCGAGATATCCCCTCAGCTCATAGGTCAAATCTGCCCATAAAGCTCCTGGTTTTCGCTGGTGTTCGTTGAACTTATTTCTTAACGCCCCTGTCCCTAATCTGAATCTTTGTAATAACAATTTTTTTATGTGTTGATAATCGTTTCCCTTTTCCGCCGGTTGTTTCACGATTATTTCTACGATATCGGCTGGTAATAATGGAATGAGTTGGCATACCCAGTCATTTTCCGCGACATTCATTTTCTCGGCCTGCCTCTCGAAAATCATAAAAAAGAGTGTTATATCACTTCCCTTTGGGTCATATTTCGGGACCAAATCTCTTAGATTAACCCTTTGCACTCTAGATATTTCGGAAGTCGACGCTTGGGAATTTATGCTGCTCACTTCTGCCGCGTTTAGTAATTTTAATTTTTCTAATTCAAACGCTCTCTCTTCTCTCACCCTCTCTAGTTCTCTCGCTTCCCTGTCTCTCTCTTTGGCTTCCCTGTCTCTCTCTTTGATTTCCCTCTCTTTCTCTTTGGCTTCCCTCTCTTTTTCCTTTTCCCTATTTTTGGCCTCTGTCTCTTCCGCCAAAATAGCTTCAAAACACTTTTTCGCGTAGGTCTCTGTGTACTCGGGCCCTGTTACAATTTTTTTAATAATATCCGTTTTCCTTTCCGCGTCCTTCGCGCACGCCCCTACTACTTCGGCTAACTGAAGCAAGAGTTTTTTTGGATAAGTTACTAGGTACTCCTCCATCTTTCCCATGATTTTTCCCTACCACCAAGTACACGGTTCTAAACACTAATTTCTCTAATACAAGATAAAAGCCTCTAGGAAATTCTAAATTTGCTAGCCAAACACTCAATAATATGTAAACAACATTCAATACTATGCAGAATACACTTAATGATATGCAGAATACACTCAATAATATGCAGAATACACTCAAAATATACAGAATACACACAAAATATACCCGTTTCAACTAGATATAATTTCACAAAAAATACTTCTTATCATTAACTTTAAATTCCAAACCGAAAATTAATACGTTAATACATACACCTTGTATTCTATAAAATTCCCTAATTATAACTGCACAAATATCCTTAGCACTATGCTAATTTTTAAATCATAATAAAATACACTTGGAAAAATACTAAACTCAAAGTTAATACCGGTACACAAAATACCCTTAGCACTAAACTAAACTTTTTCAAAGAATACAAAAATACACTTGACTCAAAATCACAATAATAAACAATAAATATCTTGTGTATTTTTCATACACGCATACACCAATAATTGACACTTTTAGTCTTTCCTCAAATTATTTTATGCAGTGTAATTTTTCCAAAACTGAGTTTTTCCCTTAAACAAAGCAAAACCCTGGTGTAACAATACAAATAAAATTCCTTATTTGAAAACACAAGCCAGCATAACCATTACTTGTTTAATACCCAATTACAATTTAATAACCTCGCTCCAGTACAACAATTAAATTCAATTAGTACAATTCTAAACAAAATTATTCCACAATCCTGAAAAACTTTTGCCCCCTAGAATCTTAATTTAATTTTGCGTTTGTTTAATTGACCTTGAAACAATATTACCCGCCTAACTAATTCCTACAGAATCTCTCTGGACTTTAACTTAAAAGTTCTCACCTTTCGCTTGAAGACTTTCTCCGCTCCAATCTGCCGCAAGGGATGTAACTGCGTCCACTAGGCTCTCCGGGCAATTTCTCCGTCTCGACCCGTACTTAGCTGCTTATACTGGAGACGTAGATCCCTCATCTATTCATTGAGATGAGCATCAATCAAACCGCTGCCACCAACTGTGGTATCGCATGGCCCACAGCAATACAAAGTCGCATCACACCTCATTTCAGGAACAGACCAGGAACTTGAATTAAATTTTAAAACAAAGTCCTTTATTGGACAACTAGATTACATGAAGGTATTTACAGCTATTTACATGTGTAGTAAATACACGTTACAGTTTGATGTGATGACGAGGCTTATCGCCCAACAAAAATGGCTCAGTCTAGCCTAAGGTAAACTGCTCCTCCGAGCTAAAAACCCGTTGCTGTCCTGAGTCCGCAACGTGCAAAATCCTGGTTATCTCTCCGTGGTCCTAGAGCGAACACCCTCTTTTATCCTCTGAAAACCGGCTGACGTCATCCATCAGCAGGGCCCGGATTTCCGGTTCTCTTCGGGGACCACCCCGTTGACTTCTTGCTCCAACTGGAGAAATACCGTCCCCAGGGCGCTACACAAAGGCACACATACACCTTGCTTTGTCGTAGTACCGTTGGGAAAACGGCCTTTCGCATTCCGCCACACTGTCTGAAAATAAATTGGGTTTTCTTTTCTCCTGGAAGCTACAAAAGAGAAGGCACGTCATCTATCGCTTTATAAAGATTCATTCTTCCCGGAGTCATCTTTCCTTCCACGCAAATTTCCAGACATCTAGTGGAATCAATGACCACTGTTGGGATGCCAGTGTGTGTCCTTTTCTCTTTATGTACAGCGAGTTCGTACAATAAGGACCACACACATAGTTCAACGACATAGGGGAGATTTTCTCACGACGCCACATCGGGTTAATAATTGTCTGGCTTCCTAGAATAAATTTCTATATGTTTAGAGAGGACTTATAATATAATTTTCCATAAAATAAGACAGCTTGGAAGAAAGTCAGTTACTGAATGAGGGGTATTGTATTCCCGAGTGATTTGTTCTTAAAGAATATACGTGTTATTCCGTTGCTATGCTAGTTTCTCGAGTGTTCGGTTCGGTGTATGTATTCAAGTTAGTGTTGTAATGACGGCAACGCATTCCATTCTCCCCGTAACGTTCTTGGAACGGTAGTGTACGAAAAACTATTATGAGACTTTAAAGCGCACGGCATTCCTAGAGCCAAAGGTGACTTCAACGAAGGGACTCGATAATAACCTCTTGTCATTCTAGGAAGAAGCGGTTTCTTTCAGGCAAACGAGAAGTCGACGGAGGGGAGGTGAAGCCATTTCCGCTCATTTACAGATAAGAAACCGAGAAGGCATCCGCCTGGGCAAGCACGTCGTTAACTAAGGGGCGTGCAAGCTGTCCAATTGAAAGGGAAGACCGTTAGCCCAGACAAATGAGCCGACACTGAGTTTCCAGTTGTATCACTGGACGGCAAAGGGAACCTGTTACGAAGGACGGCGATGTGAAGTTATTTAAGTTCGGACACGCGTCTCACTAGGGACAGAGACGGAGGAGAGGAGAACTGGCTCAGGTTGAAGGAAGTCACCTGGGAAAAGCGATTGTTGCGTGATAGCTCCGTAGGGAGTTTGGTCGGCGTGCCTTTGGAAGCTTACGTGTGCGGTGTGCCACGTTCCCATGAAATTGTTCATTTGGCTGTGAGCCATTTCTGCACTGCAAGAGCAGTACTTTTATTTAGTATATTGTGTAAATATTCATAGTTGAATAAAGAGTATTTTTTACTCTAATCTCAGTCTCCTCCCAGTTAATTTACTGTGATTTTAACGGCTAGATTTTAGCCGTAGCTCGGCTTGCGCAGGTATGGAGAGTGAGGCAGTGAAGTGGCATTGTCCCCACTATACTACAGTGTTGCTACATATGCTCGATACAGGTGAAATGATAAAGATGATCTAAAACTATCAAGTTTTGATGAGAACAGAAAGAGCTGGGACAGACTAAGTTTTGTAGGATATTTATTTTTTATAACTTTTACGATAATAAGTGCAAAATTATATAGTTATCTCATTCTTTGTGATTGCTTCAATGAAAACTGTACACATTGTCATTTAGATTTCAAGTAATTGAAAATTCGAAAATGATAATCAATCATATAATTAGTAAATGGTATAGTTGATTATGAAAATTCACGATTCCAGCAAAATAGACGGTCCACACTCTGATGTCTTTTTTTACAGCTAAGACTTAAGTGTAGACGTTGTTGCGCCCATTTCCTCAATAAGCTTAGGTTCACTTAAATTTGTTGGTCATGAATAAACCTTAATTTTAATACAGTCGGTGAACTCTTTTTATTATTTTAATAGTTTGATGTCTACGAGAAAAATTAAGAGGTGGGATTTTTTATAATTTTGAAGGTATTGACGTAATCAATTGATACGAGAGTCAAATTCTGTTACTTAAAAGATGAGAAATTTAAAAAAAATTGTTTAGGACAATTAGTATATTTTTTATTTGTTACACTTTAAAAAACATTCAGGTTGGTCGATATGGACTGTACGAAGAAAGTTCAAATAAACTGGCAAGTTTCAGTTATCAACGATTTATTAACGTTAGCCAACGATATGGCTCATTTAGTTAGGGATGCTTCCGAATGAAGCTTCCTACTCGAGCGAAAGACAAAATTCAACTGCGCAAAATACTTGTTGCAGCCAAATCATAGGCACCAAGTAACGACGGTTACAGTTCAACCTTTAACCAGGTGTAAACATACCGCCCGACTTTGAAATCCTAGTGATTTCAAGAAAAATAACAATTTTACAGCCATATTTGTACAATATCCAAATTATACATAGATTAATACAATTCAAAATTTACAAACAAAATTAATATGTAGATCACAATACAGTAAAACACAATACACTTATATAATTATAAATACACTTCCATACAAATACTTCAGTAGACTATACAAATTAAAGATATAGATAAAATTAACTCTTTTAAGTTTCCATATTATTTAAAGGTAAAATGCAAATATTAGATATACTACGTTTAAAAATACCACGAGGTGTTTTTACTAAGACTACTCGTATTTTTCCATCTTTGCCTGGGATGGTGTCGTGAATTCTACCAATAGACCAAGTGCAAATTGGTAATTTGTCATCTTTTAGTAGTACTAGTGTTCCAGTGGTAATGTTATTTTTTATCAAAAAGCCATTTGCCTCTTTGCTGTAAATGATTTAAATAATCTCGTGTCCATTTTTTCCAAATAATTTGATTAAATTTAGTTATTTTTTGCCATCGAGAAAGTTTATTTTCTGGCATATCGGTTAATACAGGTTCTGGAATAGCATTGATTGGGCGACCTATTAAGAAGTGGCCAGGGGTTAGGGTTTCAAAATCATTAGGGTCCGAAGAGAGTGGAATAAGTGGCCTGCTATTCAAAATTCCTTCGATTTGATTAGTTACCGTTAAAAATTCTTCCAGAGTCAATTTTGAATTTCCGACTGTTCTCTTTAAATGATGTTTAAAAGATTTGACTCCCGCCTCCCACAATCCCCCGAAGTTCGGAGATATGGGAGGAAGAAATTTCCAAGATATTGACTGCGATACTAAGTATGATGCTAAATCATCAGATGGCTTTTGTACCAGTTTGTACAGTTTTTTCAGTTCAGAATTAGCTCCAACAAAATTCGCAGCGTTGTCCGACAATATTGTCGCGGGAATACCACGTCGGGCAAAAAATCTCTTCAAAGTTGAAATTAAAGCATCCGAGGTTAAATCAGTTAAAATATCTAAATGAATAGCTCTAGTTGAAAAACACACAAAAATAGCAACATAAATTTTTCTAACAACACCTTTACGTTGGTTTTTATATTTTATAAAAAATGGGCCACATAGATCAATACCCGTTTTAAAAAAGGTAGGGCTAATCGTCACTCTTTCCCTTGGTAATTTTCTAGCGTTATTTCTGCCATTTAAAGGCCAAAATTCTTGTCTAACAAAATTCAGTAATGTTTGAGCACCAACGTGCAAATTCTTTAGGTGGAAATATTGCATTATTAAAATAGTTAGCTTATGATCTCTTGGTAACAAAATAGGATGCTTTTGGTCAAATGACAAATTTGAATAATTAAGTCGACCTCCAACACGAATTAATCCATCATTGTCTAGAAAAATATTTAAATTACTTACATGACTGTCCTTCAACCTTTCTTTTTCTTTAAAGAACTTAATTCTTTGAAAAATACTTTTACCTGTACTGATTTGATTAAATATCATTTAGCCTCATTAAATTCCTCCTTAGTAATAGGTCCACGTTTTTTCTCTTTATTTCTGCAATTGTATTGAAACCTAAAAATAAAGCTAAGAATTCTAAGTATTTTAACATAGCTATTACTTAAATCAAGAATTTGGTTAATAAAGCCATTATTAGATGTGAGAATCAAGTTAGCGTTCGAAGATTGTTTTAGTTCACTTAAATATAGTTCTTTATCAGGAGAGTCCATTCCACTTTCATTAGGAGAATTTAGAATTTCTTCAAAGGCAAGTTGTGGTCCATTCCACCACAATTTCAAGGTTTTAAGTTCTTTAGGATCGACACCACGGGAAAGAACATCCGCATGGTTGTCACTGGAAGAGATGTGTTTCCACTGATGATTTGAGGTTAAAGATTGTATTTTGGAAACTCGGTTGCCAACAAAAGTTTTTAGCTGATGAGGAAGTGATCTGATCCATGCCAAGGCGATGGTAGAGTCCGAGAATAAAACTACCTTGTCAATGGTCATTTTCAAAGAAACAAGAACTTTGTTGACCAGTTGCGCAAGTAACCAGCAAGAACATAATTCTAAACGAGGTATCGATAAAGTCTTCAACGTGGCGACTCTAGATTTGCTGGCGAGTACTTTAGAGGTATGAGATCTAGTTCGAGTGTAACAAGTTAGGTAAACAACAGCTCCATAGGCAGAGATTGAGGCATCACAAAATCCAAAAAGTGCGATAACTTTAACCTCCTCTCAAACCTCCTTAAGACATACTTGTTGATTGTGATATGCTCAATTTCTTTTAAAGAGCTAACAAAATAATGCCATTCATTGACGAATTCTTCTGGTAATTTATCATCCCAGTTCAGTTTTTCTAACCAAAGTTTCTGCATAAAAATTTTAGCTCTGCAAATAACAGGTCCGATTAATCCAAATGGATCATATAACTTAGCAATCGTTGATAATACATCTCGTTTAGTATAGAAATTTTGTGGCTTTACAGATACTTTATAGATAAACTGGTCTTCCTTAGATTTCCAGACCATTCCCAAGATTTTGATCGTGGCTTCTGAATCTGGAGCAAATGAATGCTCGTCTCGAATTTGTTTTTGATTTTCAAGAAGTTCTTCACAGTTCGAATTCCATTTGTGAAGGCTCATACCACATGTTTGAAACATTTCAATTAGTTCAACCTTCAAAAGTTTGGCTGAAGTAACGTCTGGGCAACCAGTAACGATATCGTCCATATAAACATCTGATAACGCAACTTCTGAAGCTAATGGGAATTTTACAGATTCATCTCGGGCTAGTTGTTTAATAACCCTTGTTGCCAGGAATGGAGCACTTTTTGTGCCATAAGTCACCGTGTTTAAGTTAAAGACAACGGTTTTTTGATTTTCTTTATCTTTCCAAAGTATTCTCAATAGATCCCTCTGACTTTGATCTATTATTATCTGTCTGAACATTTGCTTTATGTCAGCAGTTATCACTATTTTATGTTTACGAAATCGTATCATGATATCGAATATATCCTCTTTAACTTCGCCTGTAAGTAGTAGATCATTTAAACTTCTACCCGAAGTGGTAGGGGCCGACGCGTTAAACACTACTCTAAGTTTCGTTGTATTTTTTTCCGGTTTGTAAATTCCATGATGTGGTAAATAATACACTACAGCAGACGAATTTTCGTTCGAAACCTTTTCCATATGCCCACGAGACTCGTAATCTTTAAGAAAGTCATCATAGAGCCTATGCATATCCGGATTCTTGTGGAGTCTACAAATTGTTTGTTGCAGTCTTTTTTAAGCTAAGTTTCGAGAATCCCCTAAAGTATTTAATTCTTCTTGAATTGGCATCTTAACGACAAATCTACCATTTTCATTTCCCTTATGAGTTTTCTGAAAATGAATTTCACAGAATTCTTCTTCCTCACTTAATGGTCGATTACAAGACACCTCTTCTACCTCCCAAAACTTTCGAATACTATCCTCTAGATTTTCAGAATTAGAAATCAACCCACAATATTCTTTAGAAGTTTTTGTCATAACCGAACCACTGGCAAGGAGACCAAAAACCGAATCTTGAAATATTAAATTATCTGAAACAATTTGTTTATCATCTTTAACTACATTAAAAAAGATTTCTGCACCAATTATCAAGTCTATTGGTCCAGGCTTATCGAACTGCGGATCTGCAAGTGTCAAGCGCGGTGGGATGTTTACTTCTTTAATGTCAAGAATCGAGTGCGGGATGACATCGGTAATCTTCGATACAACACATAGATCCATAAACTGCTTAAAAGAATTATTTTTATTACTGATTAATGCTCTCGTTTTCCATTTGACGCAAGTTGAAATTCCACCTAAACCGCAAACAGGAATGTTTACTTTTTTCTTTACCAGACCCAATTCCGAGGCAAAATTTGTTGTTATGAAGCTTGACATAGCAGCACTGTCGAGCATCGCTCTCCCCCGAATATAGTTTTGTCTAGCAGGAGACCAAACCCATACATTAGCTGTCGTCAGCAGCACTGTTTTGTTCAAAGTTTCATTGATGGTCGAGAAAGAACTCAACACTTCCTGGTTATTTGAAATGTCCAGGTCATGAGTCATTTTCAGAAACGAAGGACATCTATAAATCATATGTAATTGTTTACACAAAGAACACAAGTCGCTATTAGACTTTAACAAAAAGGTTTTATTTTTTGGTATGTTCGAAGCTTTAACTTTAACAGAGAAACTTTGCGCTCCTTGCATGCTTTCTAAAATCTTTTCTGCAGGAATTCAATAAAATTATCCCAATTAGGCAAATCAGTTGTAGTTAAACTCATTTCATAAAGTTTGCGAGATTCCTTATCTAATTTTTGTAACAGGATATTAATTAAAATCTGATAAGTCAGTTCGTTTGTTTCTAAGTCCATTAATTTCAAACCTCTTAAACCTCTGTTTAAAATATCTATGAGGTTTCTAATATCTTTAGCCGATTCACCAGTCAACTTTTCTATGTTTAATATATTTAAAATATAAGTACGAACAATTAATCGTTTATTTTCGAATCTATCAATCAAAACTGTCATTAATGATTTAAATGTGTCTTCTGGGGTTTCAATAGATTTTGCTTCACCTCTTAAAACAGATCGCAAATAAAATAACTTTTGAGTATCGGATAACGATGAATTATTAGTTATTAAACTATCAAATTGTACTTTAAAAATATTCCATTGTTCTATATTACCATTAAATTCGGGTAACTTAACATCCGGCAATTTAACATAATTATCATCCACCTTTTGAGTTTTGCTTAATTGTAATTTATCAACTGAATCAGAATGAAATAGAAATTCTTGTAATCCTACCTTGATATTTTCTAGCTCTTCTTCTAGCTTTTCAAACTGCAATTCTACGTCCTCCAAAGCGTCATCATCTAGTACTTCATAATACTCCACTTTTAAGTCTTCTAATTTAGCATATATATCCACCACAGAATCAATTTTGGCTTGCAGCACAATCTTGTTAGCTTCCGATACCTTTTCGGTTAGAAATGTTCGCAATTTTGTAATTCTTGACTGGCAATTGCCTTTCCGACGATTCAAAGTCTTTAAGGGCCTGTTCACATAGGAGTCCGTTGCGTTGCGTTAAGTAAAAGATGACGTTGAGACGAAAATAAACCAATCATATGCCTCCAAACGATTAGCAATGAAATTTTTAACGCCTATGATTGGTTTATTTTCGTCTCAACGTCATCTTTTCCTTAACGCTACGCAACGGACTCCTATGTGAACAGGCCCTAATGGTTCCGGCGATTCAGTATTTAACAGTTCCGAAGATTTTTTATTTTCTTCTTTCTTAGACATTTTCAAACAATAGTATTATGCACTACGTTTCCAAGTTAAATGTAAACAAAGTTTTAATCGAAATATTCGAGCCAATTCAGCTCCGGTGGTACAAGGACCATACTGGTCGATATGGACTGTACGAAGAAAGTTCAAATAAACTGGCAAGTTTCAGTTATCAACAATTTATTAACGTTTGCCAACGATATGGCTAATTTAGTTAGGGATGCTTCCGAATGAAGCTTCCTACTCGAGCGAAAGACAAAATTCAACTGCGCAAAATACTTGTTGCAGCCAAATCATAGGCGCCAAGTAACGACGGTTACCAACCTTTAACCAGGCGTAAACACAGGTCTTAATATATGGTGTGGCATGAATAATGTGAATGATTGATGTAGTGTATTAACTATAATAACTGTTAACCTCCATGAACAGTTTTAACTATGACCGTAAGAATCCTAACTAAGTAGAACACGAACGAGACTATAGTAAGAAGTAATTCCATGAGTATGTAACGATGGATCTTGTTCTAAAGAGTTGTAGATAGACTGTAAATAAATATGTGCAACAGGACTAAGAGTACTTCTCTCTGTAACTACATACACATGGCCTAAAACTCAATTTAAGTTTTTTCAAAATGAGATTCACTTTTTGGGAGATCAAATTGATTCTGATGGATTACACAGAACTAATGAAAAAAATTCTGTTATTGTGAAAGCCCCGATACCTAAGGATGTACAGGAAGTAAAGAGTTTTTTGATATTAGAAAATTTCTATGGGAAATTCTGTCCAAATTTAGCTACTATAGCAAAATCCTCTAAATAACTTAACTAAAATGAGAATAAAATTTAATTGGTCTAGGGGTTGTCAGGATGCTTTTGAGCAAATAAAAAAAAAGAAATTGAACACCTCGAGTGTTAGTTCATTATGAATCAAACTTACCTCTAATGCTGGCAGCAGATGCATCAGCAGTTGATGTGGGTTGCGTATTATCTCAAATACTGCTAGATGGAACAGAAAGACCAGTAGCTTTTGCATCAAAGACTTCAACGAAAACAGAACAGAAATACTCCCAAATTGACAAGGAAGCTTTTGCAATAGTATAGGCAGTAAAGAAGTTTTATTTGTATTTAAAAGACAGAAGATTCCCCTTGATAACCGATCATAAACATTTAGTAGCAATATTTGGATCAAAGCGAGGACTCCCAATACTAACAGCTACCAGACATTTACATTACGCATTAACATTGCAGTCTTTCCACTTTGATATAGTTTATCGAAATACTAAAGTCCACGGGAATGCAAATTTCCTCTTGTTTTCCCAAAACTTCCGAAGAATTAGAAGTTAATGACGACATTACAATGTTCCAGATGTCGCAAATTGAAACCCTACCGATCACTTCAAATTAAAAAAGCTGAAGTTCCAGCTTCTCCAGAAGTGTCATCAGCTGATATTCTGGTTCAAGACTCATCACTAGTGCTCTCAAAACTGTTATCTACTGAAACCAATACTCCTTAAGTCCGGTCTAGTACACCACCAGTGCACGACAGCCCAAGCCATGTGCCTAGACACTCTAGAAGAGCTCGAAGGCCACCCCAGAGACTTAACCTTTAATAAAGGGGGAGGAGATGTAGTGTATTAACTATAACTGTTAACTTCCCTGGACAGTTTTAACTGTGACCGTACGAGCCATGTAAAACACGAACGAGACAATAACAAGAAGTCATTCATGAGTCTATAACAATATATCATGTTCTAAAGAGGTGTGCATAGACTGTAAATAAATATGTGTAACATGATTAAGAGTACTTCTCTCTTTAGCTACACACACATAACATTCGGCCACGACAATTGATATTTATAATTAATGGCACGGTCAGTGAGAATAAGGAAGTGGTTGTAACAGTACATTTATTAAAGCAAAGTTTCTTTGTTTTTTTAGAGGCATCATTTCTTTTGTATTACTTTATCGTAACTATCTTATCGCCTGCACGTGTCAGAGAACTATCAAAAAAGATTGAAAGTTAATGAACATTTAATATAGTATTTGAAAAAAAAAAACAGATCACGGGGCAATGTGGTCATGATTGTACGCAGATTATATTGTCAAGGCCTGTGGCTCCAAAACTCTTTTTGTTCAAAATACTTTTTAGTGTTCTAGGATTTTCCACTGTACCACAGTAAAGTCAGAACCATGAAGCTACAGAAGGAGCGGAAGCTTCAATGGGGAATTTTTCGAAAAATGAACCGATTGTTGTCGCTCACCGGTAGAGGGCGCGACATGCGATCGAAGTGACTATTTTACATTGAGTTATACGGCGTGGTGGTGAAAGTTGTTTTATAAATTTTTAAATTTATTATGCGTGGAGAAATATGCCAAACACGTGTTTTGCTCCGGGTTGTTCTACTGGCTATAGATCAGTCTTAAAAAGAAATAAAGAAACTGGACAGAGAAATCCTAGTATATTTGCTGCTCCTAAGGTAAAAACATTATTATTGTTTTGTGTTAATATAAGATGTATAATAATGAGAGAAAAGTACAGCTGCTGTGTTTTAAGTGAACGCAAAGTTAAGACATCTTAAGTTCTGCTGGAAATAAGCGTGTTTTATTTTTCAATCATCCCTATATCCCATCAAAAATAATCATCACGTGTTCACAAAGCTCTATTGTATGTAAAAAGATGTAAATAATTACTCATACTATTGCTCTAAAGGAAATAGCTCATCAATAAAAGATGTACGATACTTACGTATATAATGAAGCATTAGTTTTTGATGGTTTTCAAATTTTTAATTACAAATTTACCTTCATTAGCGATTGTAATTCATTTGATATGTTTGTGATATGTAACAAGTTATCAGAGAGTGAATTTTATACCAAGCATACAATTTTCATTTTATAAATATATATTGATTGTGTTTGTTGTTCATTTCAATTCTACTCATTCCAGGATAGTGAACTTTTGGAGAAATGGCAAAAAGCCATCCCCAGAAAAGACAAAGTTTTCAGTAATCGTGACAAGCTCTGTGAGTTGCATTTTGAAAAAGAGTGTATAGAAAGGTCATATGTGACTAAACTCACTGATGGAACAATATTTACTCTTGAGAGAGGGTCACCTCTTTTAAAAGCAGGTTCTGTACCAACATTATTCCCAAATTTACCAAAATATTTGTCTGTTAGAACATGCAAGAGAAAAGCTCCAGCTCCTCGTCATTCTTCATTTGAAAAAAACAAAAGGCCTAATATAAGTACAGATGTTGAATCTCATACAGAAGCTGAACAACAGCAAAATTATTATTCTACATTTTTGATTCATTTAGAAAATATACAAAAACCAGATTCATGGTGGACAGTAGCATCTACTCAAGAGTATCTGATATGTTCAAAATGGAATTCTAAATATTCTTGTGAGCGACGAGTCATTATTTGTCAGGATTCATCTGTAAAAGTATGTACAGAATATTATTGTTTAAAAAAGTTGAAATTGCAAAATGGTTAATGGTTAATTTTAAAATGTTAAATGGTGTAAAATAATATTCTAAGTATATTACTTCCACCTTAACTATTAGATATAAAAGTAATGAACAGTTGTTTCCAATTGTTGTGTTGATTAATGTAATCATAAGTACTTTTTAAACAGATTTCTTTACTTTAAGAATACATGACATAATGAATTAATGCATATTGATTTTAATCATTAAATATTACTAATAATAGAAATTGAAGTACACTGCTTTTCGAATTTCAGATTTTTTTGGGAAATATAGAAATATCACTGGATGTTGATGTGCATGATATTGAAAGCCTGTCATTTTTACTACAGCGTGTTAATGATTTAGTAATTTGCAAAAATGCTGAATCAGTGTAAGTTTAATTTTAATCTGTTTCATTGGGTGGTAACATTTGTTCTTGAACTTTACTTATTGTTTTGATCAAATTTATCTATAGTAAATTGTATATCACACATTTAATTTTTATTTTATAATAATGTATTAATAGTGTATATTGTTAATTTCAGTTCTTTATAATTATGAAATACTTTTCTTCTATTCAATATATTTTGTGGTTATGGCAAATTGAGCTACACGTCTGAACTAAAGCCATCATTTTTTTTAATTGTGCACAGAAATAAAATATTTCCAGTTAACTTTTCTTAATATTGAATTTTATCACTATTAAGTTAGTTGATAAGTAAATAAGTTTTCATTGTGTGATAAATAATGTTGTTACTATAAATGCTTATGCAAAATCTGTTGAGTATAATTTTTAAAAAAATTAATATTTTCCTATCTTTTTACTGTGACTACAATGAAACCCATACTTTGTGAAAATGCGAAAATATAGCTGATTTGTCCTTATGAATGTTATTTGGGGATTTTTTCTTTTTAATTTGCTGAAAATATTTGTAATCGATAATTTACCAACTTGAAGGTAATTCCTGACAATGCTGGAACCATAATATTGAATTTAATCACTATTTAAGTTAGTTGATAAGTAAATAATTTTTCATTGTATGATAAACAATGTTACTATAAATGCTTATGCAAAATCTGCGTACAAAATCTGCTTATGCAATTAAATGCGTACTTTGTGAAAATTCAAAAATATAGCTGATTTGTCCTAGTCAAAGTTATTTGTTTTTTTCTTTTTAATTTGCTGAAAAAATTTGTATTCTGTAATTTACCAACTTGACGATTATACCTCCAGTTTTTGAAAGTGTAATCTGAGATGCTTTGACTGATTTTTTTTTCCCCAAAGGAAGATATTTTAAAGTATTGTCTGATTAAATACTGAATTGACTTCCTATTTTATTAGTCCTGATAAGAATTTATTTGGGATTGATAGAAAATGTTGCTTTTTTTTATAAAGGCCTGTTATATATGATGTATTATTCATACTTATCTGCAAATAAAAATATTCTTATATTACTATGTGTGTGTGTGTTTTGGTTAATCAGTATTATTTCTCACAATTTTTTTCCATAAGAGATTATGAACAATGATAAAAAACTTTCTTCACAATTCTTTTCTGTAATTTCATTTCTTTAATTATTAAATTATTACAAAATTCTGAACTAATTTATTCTGAAACCAATACACAATTATTCTGAAAAAGTTTATTTACTCATTTCCTTTAAGAATTTTATTGAATTGTAGCAAAAAAAAAACACTTGAAATAAAGATTTTGAATGAAAATAAAAAATTGTTAAATTGAATAAATAAATTCATATTAAATACGCACTAAAATAAAACAACTTGTTTTCGCTAGGAAAAATACGAAAAATCCATATTAAAGCGTATGGTTGTCCGTGTCTAAGCCGCCCGCCAGAGCACGCGAGCGCCCTCTAGGGGCGGCGACAAAAAGGGAGACACATTTTTAACACTGAGCTGCGCCTCCTTCTGTAGCTTCATGGTCAGAACATAGAATTAATCAACAGTTACAGGATGCGGTTAGGGGTTAGGTTGACTAAATAAAAAAAGTTAAATGTGTGTTTCAAATCCACAAACAATTTGTATGAAAAGGATAAAATAAGTACATATTTTGAACAATAACATCACTGAATATATAAATAGTAGTTAAAGGGACGGGTGAGTAGGTTATTTATTGCATACCCTCTTAAATCTGGAAACCAAACTGAAAACAATCACCTTCAGTTCTTAAACCATGTTGATTTTCGTCCACCTCCTTTATATCACAGCTATCACCGAAAATCCAGCTTCGCACAAATATGACGTCGAAAATGAAATTAAAGTTCACTGAGCTGAACCACATAGTAGCGGATTTTCGTTCTCAACACATTGTTGACTGGTAATTTTATTGACCGGTCACCATTAGCTTTCACGCTGTACACGAGTTAACTCGTGTTAGAGTTAACATCAGTTAACTCGAGTTAGATTTCAGTTAAACACGAGTTAACTCATTACTGATCATGAAACTCGATACAGGTCAACAGTGTGTTAACAGATATCCAAAAGTCACTTAGCTCTAGGCTGCCGAATTATATATTCGATATATTGTAGCAAGCCAGATCAATTCAACAGATTATTTTACTGTACAACTTTTATTAACATGAACAAAAATTTTTGAATGTGTAAGTTTATATTTCAGATCAATGTTTTTCTCAACTTATAAAGCTGAACTTTTTTTCAAAATTACTAATCGTCTTAACTTTTAATGATACTCAAATACGTGAGCCGTACTTTAAATTTATATATATATCCCATGATGAGTAATTAATGTATTTCTTCAGTTTTTACGCCAGGAGTATTTATAGCATTTACTTATAAATTAACTAAAGTTTGTATAATTGTTTGAAGTTAAAAATTTTCATTTAAATACTGAAATTTTTTTTGAACTTTCGAGCTATTGCGCATTTTGGAATACTCCAGTGTCTACAACTTGTGGAATCCAAAAACTAACAATAAAATTTACAGGAACTCAAAGGTTCTGTTATACGTATTAAACTTCTTTAGAACTTCAGATCTTGCTCTGATATTATATTTTCTTATGGCACTTTGGTGGATGGAGTCAATTTCGGTTAATGTTGTGTCCTAGAAAATGTCGATCATGATGTGCTGGGCGTGGTGTTTTTTTTTTTATTTTCATTTCTTTACCGTAACGGTAGGAAGAAAGATAAGAACTCTATGGCATTTATGTGTAAGCTTGAATGACAGTGCAAAATGTTTAACTATCCAGATAACAAACTGTGATGTCATTGGGTAGCGATAAATATCGTTTATGTCCAATGTTACCTGTAAAGAAACAGGTCACGTGGTACGTGCAGCTAATCATAGGCAATTCAAGATTCGTTTCCTAAAGTCCCAGCCAGTTATGATGGCGCGGTCATGCCTCTTGTAACGCAAGTAAAGTGGGTTGTCACACATTCCCCCTGTTTTCGATTAGAGTTGACGGAAAGAGAAAGTGCTGACGCTTACCCAAAACTGCAAAGAACTCAACATGAGCTCAACATGAAAGGTAGTGATCGACTTCATCTGGGCCACGCCCTCGGAAGCCTTTCTTGTTAGCGATTGGTAAGAAACGTAACTTGATTGACATAAGGTGGAGACAGGAAGGGATAGTAAAGTGATTGGGTGATCTTTGGATCCCCTAGAAATGATAAAACTACTTGAGAAGGAAGCTTAATGATAGTGACTAAAAGAAAGTTTAGGGATAGAGGCTAGAAGAAAGTTTATGGATAGTGGCTACGAGAAAGTTTAAATATAGTTAAACTTTCTCGAGACTGTAAAGAAGGAGCTTCCCCTGGAAATTCTGCTTGTGATTTTTAAACGATTTCTGGTTTCTGTTTTGGGGAAAAAAGTTGCAGATCATGCTACCGGCTTTTGAGAATCTCCTCCTACATATATTGGGAGAATCATCATTTCTTACCAATATCGATTGTTGTTTCACCAAACTTTGAACAATGGTTACCAGGGGTCACTTTACCATTATTACTGTTTTCTATTTTACGGGAGAAGGTGAGATTAGAAACTTTGAAATAAATGGATAGCCATATTCATCATTAAAAAAAATTAAGTTTACTCACGTAACTTTACTTCAACGATTTCGATTGTTATCCGAATAACTTTAATAGATGTGAAGACAGAAGTATAAAATATCTAACACAGAGAGGGTTTGATATCTTTTCAAAAAATTAAATCAAATCATCTTAATTATTGTTAAATATCTAATATGAAGAGACCACATCTATCATGGAAAAATGATTAGTGATAACTATTGTCCGAAGTATGGTGAAACAGTAATCGGTATTGGTAAGAAAGAGCAACGTTTCTTTGCTTACCAGAGAAGATTCAAAAGTTCCATGTTGGGATGATTTTAGCTATGGGAAAAATATAATGAATAAATATAAATTTTTTCCAACGCAGCAAGCACTTGTCTATTTACAACATTCACCCATCGAAATCGCGAAACACTTGTTGGCTGCTTTATTATAGGAGCACTATTTATAGCCAACATTGCTTCCTATGAGGGGGCAACACGGGAACGTCCAAGCCTTTGTCGGGATTCGAACCCAAACCCACAGCTCACGACACTGATCACGTGGGAAACCAATGCGGAAATATTTACACAAGTATTTTCTTGATACTTTAAACCAGTGATGCCCAAACTGTGGATCACGGATAGTTTGAAGTAAATTTTTTTCATACTCAATTATTTAATCAAGAAATCAGCTTCAAATTTTCTATAATTACATACTTTTAATATTTTTATTTATACTTTTTGAATGATAAAGGTTAGATAATATGTTGTTAAAAAAGGTGTCAAACAGTCTTACAATAAAGACTCCATCAGCAAAAGGCTAAACTTACATTGGCTTCCATTTGCTTCTACTTAAGCGTTGAGAGACAGTTTTCAAAACAAGTAGCTATAAAAACCAAACAGCAATCAAGAATTTACCCGGAAGGTGATATGAGAGTAGTAATCTCAAATATTTTACCAAATATTGAACAAATATTATCTGAGGTCCAGGTTCACCCTTCTCATTAATTTTTTTCTTTTTCAGTTTCATTTTAGTAAATGAAGTTTTCAATTTTATGGTATGAGGCTAATACTTTTGAAATCATGCTCCCTTTTAATTTTAATTTTGTTAATCTTGCTAGAAATGCATATGTATATTAATATTTAGCTGTGATGTTTTAGTCAAATTTAAATATTAATATGTATATGTATTTTTTGCTAAAACGAGTGCAGAAACAAGACTTTTTACATTATTTTTTAAAGCAAATATATACGCAAAATCTACAGTTTATGGATTTTAAAAATAGTTCATCAACATTCCCTTATTTGTTTTTTTTTAAATTTTTGTTGACATTTTCGTAATTTTTTTCAAAGAAATTTGATATTACTAAAAATTTTTCATTAGGGTCAAGTAATTTTACAGTTTATGTGAGTCGCGGTCGTTAAAAGTTTGCATACTATTGATTTAAACAATCTAGTAGGCTACTCTATTGGTTTATGAAGTTAGTAGAAAAGTTTAAAAAGTCTTTTTATTGACAGTTTCTAATTTTTTTTGAGTGCAGAAGGTAATTTCAGGATTACATCACAAAAACAGATATATTTGGTCACACACGACATGACGCATTCCATGCAATTTTGAGTCATTCTGTTCGGGATAGGTGAGTCACGCGCTTGAGCTCGATATAAGTGAAATCTCGTCAGTTGAATGAATTCTTATCTTAGTTTATCACACTAACTCATTCCGGTGCTACCGTGTCTTACATTATTTGCGTTAAGTTTAGAGTTATTGTAATTATTTGATTGTCGAGTACGCTCATTGAAATTGTGGGTTGTGAGAACAGCTTTATCTCTTTGCAGTTACTCCCCGTTTTTTTTTCTTTTCGTGATTTGTTTCATCAACTGCTTTGCGTGTACTGGACATCTCGATATTCTATGTCTCTGATGTCCTCCTTAAGCACAAAGAGGTTGAAAGCCATTTGATTGCCTTGTTTTAAATTTTACGCCCCCAAAATGGTCGACCGTCTAGTAAACAGTGAAGCGAACGCCCGTAGAATTGCTACGGTGGAAAATTGTTTTGGTGCATCGGGACAACCTCTTGCAATCCAGGGACGTGTTTTAGTGGGTGAAGGAGTTCTGACAAAAATGTGCCGAAAGAAAGCAAAACCGCGACAGTTCTTTCTCTTTAATGACATTTTAGTTTATGGAAATATTGTGATGGACAAAAAAAAATATAACAAGCAACATATTATCCCCCTTGAAGAAGTTAAGTTAGAAAATTTGGAAGATGATGGCATATTGAAAAATGGTTGGTTAATAAGAACACCAACAAAATCTTTTGCCGTTTATGCTGCTACAGCTACAGAGAAGACAGAGTGGATGGCACATATTAATAAATGTGTAGATGACTTGCTAAAAAAAACTGGTAAAAAACCTTCCTTGGAGCATGCTGCTGTATGGATACCAGATGCTGAAGCTTCTATTTGTATGCATTGCAGAAAAACCCAGTTTACTGTACTCAATAGGAGGCATCACTGTAGAAAGTGTGGAGCTGTAGTTTGTAATCCATGTTCTAGTAAAAAATTTTTGCTGCCTGCTCAGTCATCCAAACCACTACGAGTGTGCTTGAGTTGTTATGATACTCTATCTAAAGCACGTGCTAATATTGGAGAAGCTCCGCTGAAATCAAATGAAAAATCTATTAATCAAGATTCTTCAGGTGAAGATGATTCTGAAGATGAAACTGATGAAGGTGGAAAAGGAGTAGATGAAAACATGTCTAAAATTTTAACTAATATGACTATTGATGACAAACCAACCTTTTATGGAGACACTGCTGAGGACCAGAATTCATGTTCTGTGCCTGATAGTTGTTCTGGAAATACTGCTACTAATTCTGCTAGTGATGGTGGTGTGGCTTCTGAATCTGTTTGTGAAAGCAGCACTGTGACTGATTCTGGATGTTGTGATAGTAGTACATCTGCATGTGCAGATTGAAGTTATTTGACAAATCAATGCTCTGGTACAAGTATATTTTTATAAGTTTAATATATGAAGTTAAATTGCAAGTATTCAAAAAAAAATTATATCTTTCCCATAAGTGCCTTTTTTATGAACAGGTTGACATATTTTTGGGATACTTTATCTGATTAATTTTTAATGAAATATACTTGTGCATTGATTTCCACTGTACTTAGTTGTATCTGATAAATTCTGACCAGCTTTTTCTATATGCACCATTGTTAAGCTATACTCTTGTTATAGATTTTCAAAAGTGCTAAGTATTTTCATGATTCCATCTCATGAGTTGCTCTCTAAGAAATCTCAAAAAGTGCCTGCTATGTGGTAAAAAGATAATGGTTGTTAATGTGTGAAATGAAAATATATTTGCAATTTTGTTTAATATTAAGTTACTAACAACAAATGTTATATGTATATATGAATGTAATCATAGCTGTCATATATGTTAATGTTTGTAAATATGTTAGGTTAAGTAATTAAAGATTTGAGTAATCTTTGTTAGCACTGAATAAATTAAGTATTAGGATTCACGTTTTAAACTTATTTTTCTTCAACTTATAAACTATAATAAAGTTGAAGCATAAATACTTGCTTTGCATTATGGTAAATATGCTGAGGTTAAATAGAAGTTTAAATTTTTATATAAGTTCTAAACTTAATTTGTTGTGAAAAATGTGTATGCTCTAATTTATTATAAGTTGTCTTAAAAATGTGAAATAGCTTCAGTGAATGGTGTTTTATAAGTTTGTTATGATATTCATATTTCATACCATTTAAAACATAGCAATGAAGTACAAAAAAGTATTGGTTCCAAAATTAAGGAAATTCTCAATCCTTATGACTCATTTGTAAGGCAAATTATAAAAAAAAGTGATTTTAGTAACAGGAATATGTGGAATGAAACTAGACTGATAATTATAGTCAAATTTCACATATCTTATTTCACTTGTAGATAATTTCATAATTTTTTTTCTGTTTTTAATTTTGCACCATTCTTTGCCCCCCCCCCCCCCTTTTATTTTGGTTAATTATAGTGGATTACCTTCAGTCAGTGCTTTGACTGAGTGACAATTAGATCAGCTGTAGCTATAAAAAATTCAGAATCTTATTCTTTGAAGAAATCAGTCTAGTTTGAAATGTTCTGATTTCTATGAACACTAAAAATCAGATCAATTAAAATCACTATCTTGAGAATCATTGAACTGCTTCATAAATATTTTCTGAAAGTACATAATGACAGTCTTTTTTTTTTTTTTTTCAAAATTTATTAAGTTAAATGTAATTAGGGCTATTCAGTACTAAATGTTTGATTTTTAAATGCTGATATAGGTATCTATATTGAGTAAATATATTTTATATGAATATCAACTCTTGCTTTATCAAATAATGGCTATCCTTAATGCTGTATTTACAGTATATTATACCATTTTAATCAGCATTAATATTGAATCAGTTTAATTAGAATTTTAAATACTTTCGAATTTTTTTTATGTATTTTAACTAGTCAAAGAACACATTGTAATTCTCCAGAGTTACAACATAGGCTTATTACTTTGAGGATATAGCTGTTAGAATGTCATTTAATTTAAATCACTTGGTTAAATTTAATTAGATATGAATGCGTCATAATTTAATAATACACTATACAATTATCTAATTTTTCTGTATGATATATTTTTTTAAAGTAACAATATTTTAAAAAAGCTCAACCCAGAATTTTATTTTTGGGCTGAAATTTTACCCTTGAATTAAATGATTTGCTATGAGATTAAGTAAAATACAACTGCATCAATGCCTACTCTATTAATTTGTTTTTATACAGTGTTGAATCTTTCTATAAAATTGGTGGTAGATCTTTAATTTTGTTAATATTCTTGTTACTGCATGCTTGTATATAGTTGAATATAGTCGTGATATTTAAGATATTTTGATTCAAGAATAATTATTAATGAGTTATTGTGATAAAGAGTTGATGTTAGAACATTGTTTGGTTGCACAAGTATCTTGTCTTTTGTAAGATTCTCATAACTTTCTTTTTTCACTGGAATTTGAATTACTATTATTTGAATAAGATGTTTAGAATAAAATTCTTACAGTTGCAGTTACGGAAAAAATTTAAAATGTTATTTTTTATATAAAGGTTTTTAATTCTTTTTCTGGTAAAGATAAGATGTTTGTTTCACTTGCACACTTTTCTACAATCATTAAAAGTTGACCCATTTCTTAAGAGCATATATAGGGGATAAAATGTCTAGGATAATTTTATACATAATTTTATAAATAGTCTTCCAAACAGATGGAAATCCAGAGTCCAACATTAGATTTAAACACAGCTGCTATGCATAAACTTAAATACCCACTGTAATTGTGCTAAGGATGCAATGTCTGATCATGAGCAACATAGTTTTTCTTTTTTTTAAATAGAATTATCCATTATGATTTTTAACATAATGTTTACCCTATTCTCTTAAGTTTGGGGTGAGACATTTTTTTATATACATCTTAGTAGTGCCTTACTAAATCTAGTTTTCTCTGTAAATTAATAAAATGCTTTAAGCTTTGAAAGTCTACTATGCAAAGTGTTCTTCTCTACTAGCAGATTATCCAAAAGGGGTATTCTTTGAAGCTACTGTGGATTGCTCTTTGTTTATATATTTGTTTAGACTACATAAACTGAGTATTAGAGTTGTTGAATGACTTTGACTTTATTTGTAATTGAACAATTATACTAAATGATTTAGAACATTTATAAGTGATAGGTATTGATTTTTGCATAGAAATTAAGTTTGTATTAAGAGGGATTTTTACTACAGGATCTGTCATATAAAATGATAAGATTTTTTTCTTATTTACTTACCAAACCCTTTTACTATATTTCTTAATACTGCTAAATACACACACACATTTGAAAAATGACTTTTGAATTCAACTTTTATGTATTTAAATAGTGAGTGCCTTCATCTTTTCTAAAAATTATCTTTGAAGATTGTGCTCTTAAGATTTCATGGTATGTTGTGTTGTCCCAAGCTCTTTCAGATAGTTCTTTGAAAGTGAATACTTTTCAGTTTATTCATATTTTCCACATTCTGTATTATAATTTAATTATAAGAAAGATGAAGCTGTATCTGCTAGCTCACATTAAACTCTTACTGTAACAGATTCAGAAATGACTAAGCTGTAGTTTCCTTGTCAGTTTAGGTTTTGTGTTGACCGTAGCACTCCATATCCACTAACACAATGATTGGTGTGTGCTTAAGGTATATTTGTCTTTGCTTAGTAGAAGGAATGTGGTCAGATCAATTTTTGAAAAATCCTTATTTCACTTTTTGGTTATATCTGTTGAAAATTTACAATTTTTCCTGAAATTTTTATCATAGGTATTCTAGATTATCTCAGATTTTTCATTTAAGCTTATTCAGAATTATGCATTCATTAAGATATTAAGTGTTGGGTTTAAATGTAATTGAGTTTAATAAAATTGTAGCTTCTTTGAAGTTCGCTTGAACTTTTGAAGCTGTTGTTATGCATCACTTTGAAACTGTATTTCCTTTTTTTTTCTTCTGCACTTTCGAATTTGTAACTGTCAATTATTTTCATTAAAAAATACTGTATTTATGTTCTAAAGTTCCCAAATCTCATGTTTCTTAAAAGTTAATTTCTTTCCATTTTCTAAAATAAATGTGAGGGGATTCATGAAATCCCCTTGAATTCATCTTTTTTTATTAGTATACAAACACTGGTATTTGAAAACATTAAGATCTGATTGAAGTTGAATTTTAGGGCTTGAAATTATTATTGAGATTTTGAACTATGTACATTACCAGGTTGCATGTATTATAACTAGCCAATTAAAATGTAAATGCTTGTGTAATAATTTTCAAATTTTCAGGGGGGGGAGGGATAGTTTTGTAATCTTGGATAGAATCATCAGCAGTATTTTACTACTGTTCATTCAACTGAATGGAAAAATAACCATAATTTAAAAAGGAAAAAATGGGTATATATATTTTTAAATAACATTTGACCTGAGTAGCATTGTCAAAATTAAAATGCAAACTTTAAATTAGGTCAAAACTTTACTAGTTGTTTGATATTAAATTCCTGATCAAATTTTTTTTTAAATTTCTGTCACCTATTCTGTATTGTTTTAAGCATTTGTAAATGTGTATCAATCAGTATTATATTTCAATATACTGTCCGACCACGGAAGCAAGTTCCTGGAAGCTGTTACGCATGCGCGAGAAAAACTAGTCTACTTAAAAAATAGGGGAAAACGTCATATTTACGGATGTGTTTGTTTATGAAATACGGAATGTATTTCAGACAGCCTTTTGGCCGCAATTTTAAAGTTATTTTTTAAAACTTTATTTTGGATCGAATATGTGAATAATAATTTCAAAATAATAAAAAGAACGAAGCAAATCTATTTAAAAAATAGGCGTGTTATAGGAGTGGATATTTTCAGGTGTGTTTGTTTAAGAACTGCGAAAGAATGTTTTCAACCAACTTTCTTTTTCAGAATTTTTTTTTTTGATTGAATGTATAAATAAAAACCGAAAAACATATTAAAATGAAGGTTTGAAAAATTCCATTTTTAAGTGATATATTGTAATAACATAAATATATATATAATGCAATAAAAATAATATATTTGATTCGCAGTTTTACAATTTGCAGAAATAATTAGGATATAGAACTCAAAATTTTCAATCTTTTGAATTTTTCTCAAAGTTTCTCTTTGATGAGTAAAATTGATTTTTTCTCTTAAGACTGGAATTAGTTTGCGAATTGTTGGTACTATTTATAGACAGCATAAAATTCATGAATTGTTCTTCGAATTACATCACAATCAAAATTATCTAAAGGTATGTTTTCGGTGGTTCTTTTTTTCTGACGTTTCCTCGGAGATTCAATTTTTGGAGTTTCTTCACCCTTTGATTCTCTGCATATTCTTTTTACACTGGACATTGATATCCCGGTCATTTCACTAGCTCTCTTTAGGGATTGCGAAAGTGGAACAATAACATTTCCTTCTAGTGCTTCTTTATCACACAATTTAATTACATTGTGTTTTATACATTTACAATCACTATGGAACGGCTTATTCCGAGTAGTTGTGTTGGGTAAAGGATCCATTAATTTTAATATAATAATCAAAATAACAGACGAGGAAAAAGCAAGCAAGCACAGTTAGTAACCGATTCTAAAGAATGTCGAGAGAATACGAGACTTTTCCCCCTCCTTCCTCAGCAGCCTTACCTACTGCGTGAGTAGAATTGTCTCGGCACTATGCCAACCGTGGTTCTTCCTACTGTGGTCGGACAGTATTTTACAAGTTTTTAAATGTTTCTTGGATTTTGCTAAAATGTATTTAACTTGTATAAAATAATTTTATTAGAGCTGTTTTTTCTCATTCATAGTAAATCGTTTCCCAAAGTATTTTATATATCAAAGGTGACTGAAATTTCACCTTTTTTATGTTTAAAAAAAATTAACTATTTTTGTCTTGTATAAATGTAATGTTTGAAAGTGAACTTTTGGCATGAATTTTTTTCCTTTCAAGTATTCGTTGTGTTGATTTTAAATTGAATTTTATTTATCGATAATCAGATTTTAGATTATATTGACCTTTTAATCATGAATTTTTCTTGAAATTAATTAAAACTGTTAAATTAACAATTAAATTGCATCTTTGTTATAGTACTATGAATGTTAACAAAAATATTTATTAGATTTTTAATAAATTGTTATATATTTATCAGACAATGTTACCTTTAATCTTTTTTGTTTGCTATTTCTGAAATAAAATATTTCATATTTTCTCCTTTGGTTTTCTACCTTAAAAGTTTCTACCATAATTTTCATTAAACAACATATATAACACTCTGTGTTAAAAGTGAGGATGTGTTGAAGCATTAATAAAGTCAACCTGATTAATGTTTTGTCTCTGTGACAGGTAATGTATAGTGTAGTGTGTTTTGAAACACAGACTTTGTTATTGCAAAACCAGGTTTAGGGACCCTCTCTGATTAGTTCTTTAAAATCTAGTTTTTATTGTGTTTCTGATGTCAAAAGTTAGCACTATCAGTCAGGAATTTACTAATGTGCATTTTGGGTTTGTTTTCCTAGTAATATGAAATGCTAAAACTCTGACTTGTAGAAAATCCAACTGTACAGTTTGAAATGTTATAAAGGAGAAAAAAACACAACCTTCTGTATTGTGTAGATAAATTCATAATTAAGTACCCCACAAGTAATGAAAAGTTTTTAAAATAATCATGCATTAACTTTTTTATACAAATCTTTTGCACAAAATGTGCAGCAACATAATATGCAAGGAAAAAGGTTAAAAGATAGCTGAAGTAATTGAATGTCGAATAAATTAGTTATAAGGAAAGTTACTTTTATACTAATAGCACTTATAATGGTTCAAGTTCCAAGTTGTTAGCGCTTGAACTCCCCCTAATACACAGAAATTATTTATACATATAGTGAAGCATTAAAAGTATTGTTATTTGTTATACTTGTATATCTATTAGCCAACTCTCTAGACTTAAATTCTGCAGAGCTGCTGTTTTAAATATTAAAGCATGCCTCTTATGTGATTAGAAAAAAAAAAAATAAACACCAATTTTAAGTTATTATTAAAACCACAAGTATTTTTTTTAAGTATTTAGTAAAGTAGTGAAAGTACATTTGTGGAATAGTACTATAAAGCTGAAATATAATTACAAAATTTGTAGGTTATTTACATATTCTTTGATCCATGAGAGCATTTGTCATTGGGTCCTTAACTCCTACAACTTTTAGCAACTCTTGAAGTTTAATTCGTATTCCCCCTATTGGTTTTCAATCTTAATGTGGATATTTATATGTCAATGGATTGATAGATTTGAAATTTTCTTTTTAGAAAACATTTCACTTGTGCATTGTATATCATAGATTTTTATTGTGAAGTTTCAGCATGAATTGAAGTCTCATATAATCCAAACCTATCATTATTAAGTTATCTTTTTCTGAAACTTCTAGAACACTATTAATTTAGGAAAAAAAGTTTTTGTTCGGATCACAAAAGATAACATGAATTCCTGTTTCAGCCCCTCTTTGATGAATAAGCACAGTGTATTAACTTTTATAACTTGGATTGTGAAAAGAATGTAGTGAAATCGAATTTTACATCTAAATATGTAGCTGTAATGTTTGGTGAGTTTTTTTTCCAGTTGTTAGGTAACATTTGTAAAATTTTTAGTTATTTGGTGAAATAGGTGTCTTTTTAAAAAATACAATCACATTAAAAATTTTTGAAGTGACACCCTAGCTGCACACAAAAATTTTTGTATGTACTGATCTTTGAAGTTTGATAAAACCTTGATGGTATTTATGCTTTCTTGTGTAAATAAACTATCAAGTAATTAGTGTGCCTGTTGTATATTAAAAAAAAATATCAAGTGAGATAAATTATTCATAACTGCACCTCCTAAAGGAATAATTTTAACATTTTTTTGGAGTAAAGAGGACATACATGTAAGTGAAATCTTCAAATGCAAAATAGTTTTTAGTAGAACTGATGCTAAGAGGATTCATAAAAATTGAAACTTTACATTGAGAGAGTTCTTGATATTGATCTCATGTGAGGGGAATTAGTTTTTAACTGGGAAACTACTGACTATTAAGATTTACCTTTATTAACTAATGCTAAAATTCCAGTCACTTTGACCTGATAGGTTTAGAGTTAAATCGGTGAATATCTCTTCAAAATTCCCGGGGATGTATAGTAATAAAATAAATAAATCTTTGACATTTCGCGTGAACAATTTTGAAAGTTCCAAAACAACTTTATATCTAAACATAAACACTACCCTAGTGCAATGTTCATGTTCATTTAAACAGATAAAGAAGCTTTTATTTCTCTTTGTAACCTCCTACCGCCAATTATGCGACGGTTAAGACATCTTAAAAACAAACGGAAGATCATTTTTTCTTTATGGCAACTTTTTATAACGGTACTAATGAAGCAAATGAGAGTCAAGCTGTCTTTGGCTTTGGGCAAGTGACCATAAATTGAAAAAGGAGCCGGAGGGGATTCCATCCACTTGCTGGTGCAAGGGATTTTAACATGCAAAGGGAAAGAAGGTCTCTTGACGAAATTTGGGTTAATTCATTAATAATTACAATGAATAAACCAAACATAACGCTTAATTATGTTTTCGTCAGAAATTGTGGGTCCCTTCGGACGAAAGTTTTACAGATTACGTCAGCTTGAGTCGATCCTGAACTCTTTAGCCGTGTTGCAAAATATAACCGTCGTTCCCAGTCAACCAACCTAAAGTCTTCATATTTTGTTGGCTTGAACTCGATGTTTTAATTATTTGCTTTGCTAGGAAGATTCCTAGTTCCCCGTTCTCCGAACTATTATACTGCTAGTTTTCTACAAGTCATAACGACTCAATATTTCTAGAGCGCCTGACACGTCTCCATAAATCACTAAGGTCGGGTAAAAATAAGTTTTTAACTGTTATGGATATGAACAGACAGAATTAACCGAAAACTGTGCCAGTGTACCTTTTCAAAAATAGATGCTTGGATGAAGCAAAGGCATGCGGAGAGTTTCTCTAGTATTTTAGATGTTGAAATGTGGTGTCATCTAGTGGAAATATTCGGAGTTAGAAATAGATCAGAAGTTTCGTTCCGCAGTAAATACTTTTACGAAACTCTTCAAGGATTACTTTTCCTAGGATAAACGCGTTCTTCAAATTGATTGTTTTAGCATTTTTTTCTCAGATTTTTTACTTTATAACAAGTGATTTAATAATTTCTTTTCCAGCGAGAATAAAGGTTCCTCGTAAATTATTTTAATGGTTTTCAGAGAAGTTTTGAGTCTTCCGGTGTTAGTCACGTCAGCTTTCTGTAGTGTGATAGCCTTACATATCTTTTCCAGTATGAAAAATGAGCAGCAGAAAATACAACATTCCTTTGAGGAGAAGATAAGGGCACACCAGCGTTCAAAAGAAGGGGTGCATAATTTTTCAATAATGTATAAGAAATAATATTTCAACGGTTGGTTTGGTTTGGAGCGCTACGGTCAACTTTTAATATTGCAACGGAACGCGAACAATTATTCCAGATTTGTTTTAGACTTTGTTGGCGAGTCCAATATAGATGATAAAACCTTTTGAAACACTGTCGACGAGGGTTCACACATACAAATATAAGCATCTCAAGCGTATTCAGTAGCCATGCTCTTAGATTTCACTCCTCTCCCTTTATTATGAGCTCCTTTTTATGTCACAATCCCCAAAGAAGATTTTTCCTAAATTTTTAAAGATGACTGACCTAATCCTTACAATCTATCCCCCTCCCCTACAGCAAAATGAACAAAGCGTCTTCTAAGATTTGAGGCGCAAAATTTTGTGATGGTTAGAAGATAACAAAATTGTATGAAACAAGGGGGGGTTCTCTTACGTCAAGCTAACACAGCAGACTTTAAGCCGATTGGATCGATCGTTCGACATTCGGGCATGCTGCCCAAGAGTGCCCTAAGCTATGGCAATGTACTTACAGTCTAAATAACAACACACAGTTTCTTAAAATCTAGAATAACAATTCATTCGCAACAGTAATCACTACATGGTAAAATATCGTCGAAAAAATATATTGAAATAAATGTGGGCGGCAAACACTTTGTACCACAGGGAAAAAAAAAACAATAGCTACTGCTACTGCATTGGCCGTCAAAGCGAAATGGAAGAGAAGAAAAGAGATTGTTGAGCGCCACGGTCATCTTTTGATACATAAAGTTCAAAGGGTGGAAATCGCTCTTGCAGATGGGATGGTCTTGTGGTTAGGACTTTGGCTATAAGGCCTTGAGGTTGTAGGTTTGAGTCCTGCTCTTGGTAAGTAGGCGTAACAAAGTTCGATTACCATGCTAGCATGTGAATGATTAATTAAGAAGACTACTAGAGATAAGTTCCTAGTTTTCATGAAGTGATGACAATGTTAGTCGGCTGCTGCTGCCTTGAACAATAACCGGAGTTTCGCGTGTTTTAGGGACATTTCTATTAGTTACAAACTTATGGAGCTCAGAATTAAATATGTAACAGAGGGTAGAAATTAAAAGCATATTGAATCAGAAATTTATTTTATGACACTCAGAAAAATGGAAAGGTGTGCGTAGCACATAAAAAGCAAAGCAAAACTGAAAAGTACATGTACATCTGCACAAATACATCTTGCATTTTAAAATCAATCATAAAAATTCAGAATAATTATATACTGGTTTTCTACAAGTAATGAAAATTCTTTATCAGTTCCGTGGATCAATAAATGTCCGTGTCTCCATAGACAATTCACAAATGAGAAGATCGTTACACTCTTAAATGCAAATAGGGGGAAATACGTAACTTTTCAGTACTTCGTGTGTGCCAAACGGAAGCAGGGAGTTGTATGGGGTTTGCTAATCAGAGGGCTTTGAGGTTGAAAATTTATGTTCTCAGGCCCGCGCGAAGAGATTCACTCGGAAACAAAACAAATAAGCAAGGCCAAGTAGGCGAAAAAAAGCTAGGAAGAAACAGAGTCGAAAATTTTAATTTTTCAAATTTGTGTCCGAATTCCCAAGAGTGTTTAACAATCATAGATTCTTAAATTTTCGGACTTTTAACACGCTTTCAATGCTCTTTTATGCTTGTGCATAGTTTGATCAACATGGGGCCGTGGCGGCCTTGTGGTACAGCGCGCTGGTTTTCGGTACTGAGGGTGCTCAGATCGAATCCTGGCGAAGCGCCACTAAAATGTCTCCGTTTGTGTCGTCCCTTCATAGGGGGCAAAGCTGGTCCGCCTATATGGCGCCCCCAAAATAAAGTGGCCAGCAAAATCAGAGCCTAGATTCAAGGAGTGGGGATGTTAGAGATCCCGCCAGGGAAAAAAGTTTTAAAAGCGGAGGCAGGAGATTTTTACAGGAGACGAGAGATTAGAAGCCAGAGTTAGGAGTGATAGCTGATCTCCTAGCTCCATTCAATTTGAGCGACTTTGATATTTTTTGGAGGCTCAGCCCTCTGCGTGAAGAAGACCTTTTTCTCGCTGAGAAGGGTCGTTTGGAGATCAAAGCTTGATCTTTCCTATTTTCGAAGCAGCTAGCTTCTTTGGTGAGAGTGTGGGACGAGCCGTCCACTACTCTGTGATAATTAGATCAAATTGCGTTTGGAGTTCGAGTTCGCCTCATTCCAGCCTGTTCCGACGAGTGGAATCCGTTCCTAGCAACTGAGACTTCTGCAATTATAGCTTTATTGCCTGAAGGCCCGATCTACGATCCGTAGCGACAGAGCATCCAGCCAGCTGAACGGACAATCTTTAACGTGCATCGCAGACTTCAACGGACATTATTAGTGTAAATTGATGTTCCAGAACACGACCTAATCGTGAAGTATTTTAATCCAGAATCCCTAATAAATTGATAGTGTAACAAGTTCTTATTAGTAAGCTGTTTATCACTATACATAACCGGTGTGACGCTACCTAGCATGTCGGCTTTGACACCAAGCACGGAATATGTTACAGCTAAACTAATATCAGAATTTATGGTGGCAGCAACGGATTAACCCAACTTTAGTGAGTGATTGTGCAAGACTGTGAGTGTGTGCGCGTACGATAATTCGAACTTTCAACAGTGCCTGACTAGTGTGGAGCCATTCCCACTAAACCGAGAAAGCCAGCATACCCGAGGAGAGAAGCAAGCTTCGAGGACAGGTACTTGTTTTTTCATTCTCTAGAGGCAAATGTGTATTTGAAGTGTTTTTTAAATTATTAACTCTTTAGTTAATTAAGTGGTCGAGAAAGTCGACAAAATATTTGTTTTAATTATTAACTCTTTAGTTAATTAAGTGGTCCAGAAAGTCGACAAGATATTTGTTTTAAATTATTAACTCTTTAGTTAATTAAGTGGTCGAGAAAGTCGAGAAAATATTTGTTTCAATAATTAACTCTGTAGTTAATTGAGTGGTCGAGAAAGTCGACAAAATAGCTGCTTTAATAATTAACTCTATAGTTAACTAAATTCGAGAAATTCGAAAAACGATAGAGCATCAGCTCGTTAGTAATATTTTTCTTGAGTCCTAGAAATTCGAGACATTGTGGTTTTATATGTGATCTGGTTTATGAACAAGTCGCGAAGTGTTACAAAATTTAGAAAAGTGTATCTATTGAAATCTAATGAGTGGCTTCCATTGAGAATGGGCTGAATTTTTTTGATTGCTTTATCTAGGACCGAAGAGACGAAACCTCTACTAATAGCCGAGAAAAGGATGGTTTAAAAGTGCTAATTTCGACATTAAGAGAAATGGAGTCCGAGCATAAATGTAAATCCCGGTAAACGACGACAGTTTTTTCACTCGAGGGATGATTAGAACAGGTTTAATGAGGCATAAATACAGAAACTGCTTTTTTAAATAAGGAAGTATTAAAACTAGAATCTGATTTAGGAACTAAAATATCGAGAATGCTGACCTCGAGTATGGTGCTGTTGTTGACCCCAACTTCAGAAGTCAGTTAGATATACGTATCGATAAAATTATCAGTAATCAAGACAGAGGACAGAGATAAAATACGAGTACATTATAGACAAGAATGAACGTGTTGTCAGCATACCTCAGATAACATCCAAACTGAATTAATTTAAAGAGTTTTTCAGCAATGTAATACATATAGAGGTCACATAAAGCAAAGGGGGGGGGTTAAGGTTTTCCACTGCGTTTATGGAAATGGTGAATAAATTTAAAAAATGTCTGTTCAACTTAATATATTGATATATATACATACATATATATATATATATATATTTATTTATATACATATATACACTATCTACTAACAAGTATTTGGAAACCTGTGAAAGAAAAGAAAAATAAAATTTAATCATATTCAGCAGTTGGCAGAGCCTCCACGAGAGGCAATTACAGCCTCAACCCTCCGGGGTATGTTTTCCACGTACATTTCACCAGCCCCGCACCTAAGCAAATTTTAATCCAAACATATCCCATTCGTTAGTACTTCGTTAGTACCGGTTAGTACCGCAAAAATTTTCGTTAGTACCGAATTTGAAATAAATTTATTGCAATTTTTTATTGCGGGGCTGGTGAAATGCGAGCCCCGCACCTACGCAATTCTGGAATTTCACTAGTGCCATTCGTTAGTACTTCGTTAGTACCGGTTAGTACCGCAAAAATTTTCGTTAGTACCGAATTTAAAATAAATTTATTGCAATTTTTTATTGCGGGGCCAGCATTTCACCTGCCCGCAACCTGAACGCAATTCCCTGGCTGACGCAACGGGGAAGACCGCTTGTTTACGAGTGGTGGGAGGAGTCGAATTGGCGGAGAATCCCCCCCCCCCCCCCCCCGCAGCAGAAATGACACTTTGAAGTATAGTAACGACCCTCTCCCAACAGGGCCCGTGTTGTAAGAAGACACTCAAGTAGAACAGCTGGGTGTCGGATACCGATGTTTATTTCAACTGTTATCTACCGCTCTAGGCCCTAATAATCCAAACGTTCTGTTCTAAACGAAAACGAAAGCATCTCGATCGAAGGTTCGGGCTTCCAGTTGGGCATGAATTTTTAATAAATGCATCCTCTAAGGCAGGGTTCGGAAATCTTTTTTGGTTGCGGGTCAAATTCAACCAAAATGTGTGTATTAAAAAAACGTTTCGAGTCAGTGGTATTATCATTTTAAAACAGTCTTTTTTGGTGAATAAGATAAATTTTCTTGAAGATAATGTCAATACGATTCAAACTTTCAACATAAATTTTAAAATTTTAATTCTAATTATTAGAAAAACAAGCATATCTGAATGAACTTTATTTTTGCTCTTCAATATCAATGGCTCCCCTGATGCTGAACCTGATGAATGATGTCAATTTAGTCAAGTCTGGCTTACGGTTAATCCTCTTAAGACGAATACAAGCATCTGATTTTTCGGTAGTTAAGGTGCTCCTGTTCTTACTCAACATAAATTTCTTGTGTGAAAATATTTGCTCACATTTATAAGTTGAACCGAATGCGCACAAAATGTCCCAGCCAATTTTTTTCAGTGATGAAAACTTCGTAGGAAGTGATGCCCAACACGTTGATATCACGAAAAGATCATATTTATGTTTCATATTTGTGTTTTATAATCTATTTTTATATATTATACTTTATTTTCGGAACTCAGGTGGGTCACTTGAAATTTTGAAATGGGTCACTCGGTGACCCTCGGGGCTTAGGTTGCTGAGGCCAGCTCTAAGGCCTAATAATCCAAAACAATTCTTGAACATTTTAATACATTTAATTTCAGTACGAATACAGAACATATATCTCGCAGCGTATGCTTTTTGTATTTGCTGAAACCACAACCGAACAAACATCTTTGTATAAAAAATTTTTACACCCAGACTGGCCAACACCTTCTCTCCACTGAGAGAAGGTTTTTCGTTCACGCATCAAGACATCTGGCACAATTGCATGTTTCTCTAGTAGCTCGGCCCGGTATGAAAGCAAGTTTTTACCGGGCCCTAATCCCCTGAGGCGTAGGATCGGTCCGGCTCTAGGTATAAAAGTAAAATTAAGAGGGACTTTCATTAAATAAACGATAACTTAAAAAAAATATTAATAATTGAACTTTGCAAGGCTTTTTTTTTTCCAATGGGAAAACAAATGTCTTGCGAGTCATTTCTATGATTATGTAATATTAATTACACTATAAGATGATGATTTAAAAAATAAATTTTATATTAAATTTTCACTCTATATTATCTGTTTTTATGTGTGTTTTCTGACTGGTTTGCAGGGTAAAACTACTTATACTTATTTAACTCTTTTCAGTTAAACTAAATTTGTTTCGACATGACTAAATCCTTTTTCTATAACACACTGCATCTGACAATGCACAATAAAAATTAATAACAGCAACTGGTTTCAAACTTATTGATATAGTTCAGGCCACGAAGTATAAATTAATAGCTAGAATATTGAGTAAATGCTTTAGCACAAGCTGATAATAATGCGACTGAATGGTCACAAATGACTTCTTTTGGTGTTTCAGCACCGCTTCTGATCCAAACGGCTAACCAGTGATATATGGAATTATTGTCATGAGCTTCGGACAGCATGTTGCTGACGGAATATTGCATTTTTGAAATTGCATCATGTATGGCTATTTCATACAGGAAAATATGTCCTGATGAAGAATTGAGGGGCCTTGCTATCTTTTTCACCACACTGCCAGTGGCATCCACACAGATTTTGGAAAAGGGATACTCTTTACAATAGTTATTATAAACATGTATTTGTGATGGCAACCAGTAAAATACGTGAAATGGCTCATAACCCAAAGCTCTAATGGCACCTTGATATTTCGGATTATGCATCATTATGTTAATAGCAACAATCGGATCATTGTGTATTGTATCAGATTTCTTCTGACGACACTTCATTATACGAAGAGCATTTGACGATGGCAAATGGGCTGGCTCAGGATCTCCAAATTCCATAAGTCTTCGGGCTTCTAAGTTCCTATAAAGCGTAGGAGATGCACCCATTTGGCATACTTCAGTATATGCCGAGTATTTAGAGGTACCAACCATTCGACGTTTGGACGTTGTTTTGCAGTTCCTAAAATTCCCGGCATAGGAACATTTGAAAATTGCTCTTGTCTTTTCCCCGGGGTCGGATCCAATGAACCCAATAAATTTTGAATTGCAACTCGTGCATCTAGCGGTAATGTGAATAAATGGAAAGGAATTAGGTTTTACTCGAGCGCGCTTGAATGCAAGGCAACAAGAAAGACAAGTAACATCCCAGAAATGTTCGTTTATGATAGATGTCCACAAATTTGGTGGTAAAGCCTTATAATTTCGACAATTCTGAGAACTTCTGTAAGGTACAGTTACAGGTTTTATCAGTTTCCATTCTTCGGATGACAAGGTTAAACTGAAATTTATTTTTTGTGTTTTGTCGTCATCAATATCGCTCATGACATCACTCGATTGGTCGCTTTCATTTTTGGCCGTTTCTTGTATAGTAGTACTATCATTAAGGTCTGGAAATTCTGATTCAGCTGTCACAACCTTCTTTATTCCTAATTTTTCCCAAATATTTCCTCTGTTTTGTTTTACATAAACATAGAGGTATTTTGGAGTATATATACAGTTCAAATATTTACATATTTCATTCCAAGTACTGCATGAGGGCGGTTTCACATTGCCTTTAACGTCCGTTAAATCATCCTTGTGTGCTAATAAAGCATTTTCAAGGTCACTTTTGTCCACAATAGCTTTTTTTGGCATTGTTGAGTAGGTAATTTATACAGCGTGAATAAAAAAGAAAAAATTTCTTCAACACATATAGGTGAACATAACTTCCCAACACTATTATAGTAGAGATGATGGAGCAATCTTTCCTTCGGACCCAAGAGTGGACCGTTGTGGTTTTGAGTCTTTGACCCACGAAGCTATCAACGTGTTCTATTCTGAGCCTGAATTAATGCTTGTGTTATACAGATGGCTCTTGTATGGAAAACTGTATCTATGCAGGAGCAGAGGTCTTATGTCAGCGTTTCTCATTGACCAACTAGAAAACACTGGCCCCCTTTTCCGGTGGTGAGGGGATGAGTAACGTTGGAATATGAACTCCAGAAAAGGGGAAAGTTAAGGCTGCTATGTAAAAAAAAAAAAAAAATAAATAAATCGCTGTTCGGACCTTGTTTCTTAATCTGGTAGTGGGCGGAGAAGAGTTGACAGTTGGAGAATTCCCCCCCCCCCCCTTCTTGGGTGGATTTTAATGACTCTCGCCATAGGGGGTGAAGATGCTACAACCATTTTCCCCTTTCCTGATAAGACAGTCAACTGATAACGTTTGAGAAGTGGCGAAAATTCAAAGCGCGGCTTGCTTAAGGCTCCGCTGGAGTTATTTTTTTCCCCCGCGTTCGCTAAAACCCACAAGAAAACTCCACAAGGAAGGCAGGGACTATGTCGACTTGATTGACAGAAAAGCAACCAATCAGAGAGGCAATAGTTTTCGAAGTTGAGAAGGGGTAGAAAACCCCCCTCGTAATTTGAAACTGTCAACAAAGCTATCAATGGTTCTTGCCTACACTTCGACTGAACAAAGGGATGGGGTCAGGTATCTTCCCCTATTTACAGCCTTTCACATTCAATTCTCTCCCCCCCCCCACACACACACACTAACTTCCTGCATTTTAGTGATAAGACAGACAGTTAGTTGGGATTTGGAAATCTACCGCTCTAGCTATGCGACCAGAATTTTGATTTCAAAGAAAATAAATTTATCAGTTTTGCAATTCCTTATTTATCAGTTTTTTTATTAATATTAAACTTAATTTTAATTTTTAATGATGTGTTTTTATCAAGTAGATCGATTAATAAGCTTTCCGTTAACAATTTAGTAATGAGAAAAAATAATTTAAATAGAAGATTGAGTTTTCTTCCTACAACATTTGTTTAAAAACAGTTAAAGTTACAAACACGTTTCTCACAAAGTCTTTTATGAAAACTACACCAGGAAAATTTATGCATAATACACCAGCAAAATTTATGCGGAAATACTTTAAAAATGGTCAATTCTAAAGCAAATCGCCGACAAAACGGTGAATTTTTAAGGGCTCGGAGAATTCTATCATCACCAATTTCAGGAATTTCTTAAAAGCTTGGATGCTGAGTAAGGTGATATCGTATACTTCACAGAAATAAGGTGACTTAGTTGAGAGCAAATTTTTAAAAGATTTAAAAACCTACTTGATAATCAAATTGTTTATAACACTGAAAAAAAATATATATACACACACACACACACATATATATATATATATATATATATATATATATATATATATATATATATATATATATACATATACATATACATATACATATATATATATATATACATATACATATATATATATATATATATATATATATACATATACATATACATATACAGAGGCTGTTCACACATTTTTTAGACGATGTATATTGTATTCACAAAACTAAATTACATAAAATTCTTGTGTTTTAAATGTTCTATTTGACATCCCTCATTCTGAACTATCTTTCGACACCGCAATTTCCAGGATAATAATGCCTTTTGAAGTGTCAGAAGAGGTATTCTATCCCATTCTTCCTGAACAGCTGTCCAGAGTCCTGTAAGGGTTTTGGGACGACGTTTGGATAATGCAGATTTTAAAAGTCCGAAAGCACAAAAATCCATAGGTGATACATCGGGAGATTTAGTAGGGATATCAGTGAAGGGTATGGCCTTGATACCAGTTTTTTGTTCCATTTCTTTTAGGAAATTTACAGTGGATTTTGATTTGTGACTGCTAGCTTTGTCCTGATGGAGTCTCACAGATTGATGGCACTGTGAGTAAAGCGATGGTATTTCATTCAGAAAAATTGGCGATACAATATGTTCCTGATAGTATTTGGAGTTAATCTTGACATTTTTTTTCACTCTCTTTATTTTTAACTTTCCATTATAAGAAAAACCAGCAACAGTCATGAATCCCTTAGAAAAACTTTCTTTCCATTCTTTGAACCATGTACTTAAATTTTTTTCTCCCCTTTTTATGATAATAAAAGGCTCTTTTTTTGTCGCAATCATTTAAATACACCCATGATTCATCTATTGTGACAATTGTTTTCCATTTTTATTTGGATAAGTGTTTCTCATATAGAATTCTGCAGCGTGTCCTGCATTCAACGATATGATTTGGAAGAAGACGATGCACATTGCGTTTTTTCGCTTTCTTAAGATTTAAATCAACGTTTATCATTTTGTTTACAGTGGACACCGAGCATTTTAATGATTTTGGAACTGTCCTTTGACTAGGGGGATTTTCTTTTAACATTAAACAACGTACCTTTGCAATAGTCGAAGATGTCCGTTTTTTCCTTGGATACTTGTTTGGAATTTTTGTCCCACTTGAGGCTCCAATTTGACGTTTTTTTCCTTTCTTGTTGACGATATTACCTATCGACGCTTTAGATATCCCAAAACCATGACTCTCACATCGTTTTTGGATAACGGAGTATGCATATTTCTCTTCGGAAAGAGCATAAATGTAGCCTTCGAACCACTGCTTTGTTAAAAACGCCATTTTGAATAAAAACAAAACTTTCAAGCCGCAGACGATAATTTTGACTTTTAAAAACATAGTACAATTGCAATTATTTCTTTTGCAGCAAACGATTTTTTATTACCGCTTACCAAAATTGTCTAAAAATTGTGCGAACAGCCTCTGTATATATATATATATATATATATATATATATATATATATATATATATATATATATATATATATATATATATATATATATATATACATATATAAATAAGAATAAGATGAAAGAAAAAACCAGTAATAGCTCTAAAGCTACTTGCAGCCAGGAACAAACATCATGTAAAGAAAAGTATGAATAAGGTTTTTGACAGCATTTCTTCATCAGCGGTGTCAATACTGTCTAAAAACCAATGGATTGTTTCTGATGAGTATGATCTATTAAATAAACACACTCAGACACCGTACAATCCATTATTAACAGAAGAATTGATTAATAAATGAATTAAGTTTGAATAAGTACTTAACCAAAGAACACCAAGCCTGGCGCTAGTCAGAGTGGAAATTAAGAACTTGTAACCGCAAGATGACTGACGTCATAAAACTTGCAACCATTGAGGTAGTGGATTCTCAGTACAGACTTACTTAGGTTACCGTATTTTAAGACTATTATTCCTTTAATTATTTAGTTATTACTGTTACTACTTTGAGTTAATTTTAATATTATTTTATTTTACTTATGATTTTTATTCTTATTTTTAGTAGTTATTATTTCTATTTTAACCTATTGTTATGTTTAACATGTTAATGCAACAGAACAAACTCTTCATTAAAACAAAAACAACCAATTATGTTTTTGGATAGACTTACAGGGTAATTATTACGAGTTAGCAAAGCTTTCAAGTCTATAATATGCTTAATCCTATTGTCTTTAGAACATAGCCCATTTATACGAACTAACTGATTTACAATAATGTTGTTAAAAACAGATTTATGTAAACAGGTTAGATAATTTTGAAATTTAACAATATTAAAATTATAATCAGATCTTTTGTCGTATAAGTCAAAAGTAAATTTACTGTGAATACTTAATTTAATATTAATATCTAGAAAGTTTACATTAATATTATCATGGCTACTTTTAATTAGTTCCAAATTATGAGGGTAAAAATTTAAGTCTATAGGGTTATCACTTTTATTAATTACTATTATATCATCTATATATCTATATATATTGTAATTGCTATTTTCTATATTATTAATTTCAAAATAATATAAGTATAAATTAGCTAGCATACTTGAAGCATTACCACCTTGTGGTACATCTTTGGACTGTAAGTATATACTATTATTATGAACTATGTAATTATGTTTAGTTACTAATTCTAGGAGCCTATTGAAACGAGTTAGTTTAATTTCGTTGCTTAAGTATTGAATATTATTTTGTACTAACATTATGATTATTCTATTTAAATCATTTATATCAATATTATTAAATAGATCTTTAAAATCATAAGTTACAATATATTTACAGTTATCTAATGTTTGTAGTTTTCTAATTAGACTATAGCTATTATCAATTATACCACAAACACCAGATGTAATATTTTTATAGATTAATTTAAGGTATTTTAATAATAATTTACATATATATATATATATATATATATATATATATATATATATATATATATATATATATATACACATATATATATATATATATATATACATACATATATATATATATATACATATATATACATACATATATATATACATATATACATACATATATATATATATACATATATATACATACATATATATATATACATATATACATATATATATATATATATATACATACATATATATACATATATATACATATATACATATATATACATATATACATATATATACATATATACATATATATATATATATATATATATATATATATATATACATACATACATATATATACATATATACATACATATATAACTGTTAATCTCAGCGACCCCGAAAACTTTGGATTCGATACTAATATCAGTCATTTTGGACATTTTATATTCACCTCTTCTTCCCCCCCCCCTTCCCCCCAATGCTGATGGGGGGCTTAACTTGCACTTAGACGGAATCGGGAATGTCACTATTAATCTCAGCGACCCCGAAAACTATGGATTCGACACTAATATCAGTCGATTTGGATTATTTTTACATGTGCCCCCTGCCCCCCTTGGGATGCTAGGGGTGTCTTCCCCCCCAAGTGTTTCTTTCCAGATTGTAAGTGATATGTGTACCAAGTTTGGTTGAAATTACTCCAAGCGTTCCAGAGTGATACTGGAACGAACACTCACACACACACATATAGTGAAACTTCTCTATGGCGGGCCACTCATGGTTAAAAAAAAAAGTGGCCGTCGAATAGAGGTGCAGGCAAGATTATATATATGTATCTATATCTACAGATTTTTTAATCAGGATATATTGTACAAAAAATCTAAATGAAGAAAAAGGTTCTGAAAGAGAAGGCGATATCGTTCAACCGAAAAAATGTTCTCGTTTGATTGTACTGAGCAGTGATGAGTAAGAAATTTATTTAATTAAGGTCGTATTAAATGAAAATAATATTTACTTGTTTCTTTTCGTTTCGTGTTATGCATACTTTTATAGTTTTAATAAAAATTAAAGTTGCTTATATGGAATTTTAAAAAAATTTACTTTTTAATAAGTTTTCAGAACTTAACCCCCCGTTTTTTAACTGTATCTTGGTCTCATATAACACGGTTTCATACAACACGGCAGTTTCTAGGAACCTATGTACCGTGTTATAGGAGAGCTACCTGTGTATATATATATATATATATATATATATATATATATATATATATATATATATATATATATATATAAATTGGTCAGGGCAATTAAAATTATTAACATTTGTTATAATTTTACATTCCATAATACATTTCATATGTATACATAATATTTACATTTATAAATATTTACACATACTAAAATGATATTTATACAAACTATTTACATAACGACAAAAATTAACTCAAATATATATACATGTATATATATATATATACGAAACATGATGAAAATGATAGCCAAAATTTAGCCAGTGATCAATATACATATACCAGCTAGGAATCAAGTTTTACTGTAGTTCTAAAATCTTTACCCGTCAGCTGAAAAGGCACATAGCAAACGTTTTTGCTCTTTTCGCCAGGCAACTCACTATCCATAAATCACCGTCCCCCCAACCCTTGTGTCTTACCGCCCGGGGGTCCCCCTGAATTCTTTCCCCTCCCTGAACCTCATTGCCGGCGGGAGGCGTGGTTTTTGGAGAAATGTTCCGATTTTTACAAAATTTCCCCATTTTTACCGACAAATTACTCTTACCCTAATTTACGTAAAATTAAGAAAAAAGTATCTTTGAAAAGCCAAAAGATTCAGGAATCCCGCGCATTATTTGATATTGTATTACTATTTGATCTCGAGAATTTATAAAGAGTTTAAAGCAAAAGTACCGCTTATTTTTTCAGTTCAGAAATTTGACAGTTATTTAAAATTAAATTTTAAGAGAAAACCAAAAATTGATAAACAAACACGAATTGTTAAGTCGTGAGGTATCTTATGCAGAAAAAATTTTCTCAAAATATTTAAATGCGAATTTGCAATTTGTTAAGAACTTCCCCATTGACTTAACATTGGCTTCGAAACATCGGAGGCTCAGTCCAGCGCCCCCTTAAAGTCTGATGAGAAGTTTTTACAAGACTCTAGTCGCAGCCTACGATCGGCCCTGCTCGAAGTTTAAAAGTAAAATTTAGACAGACTTTCACAAAATTACCGATAAATTATATATATATATATATATATATATATATATGTAATAATAATAATAATAATAATATGGTTGTATGGGTGGCAAATAACTTGGCCGTTAACTCATCAGGGACGAGATAGCGCAGCGTCCCAGAGAAATCTTGTAGTCGTAGTGGCATAGGAAGGAAGTCCAGGCAGAAAATATGGTACTCCACAAAAACTTCACAGTTCTTTTTTATTAAGAATGGGGTTTTAAAAAGATTGGATATACACTTGTGAAACTTAACGTCAAAACACATCACGGCTAATCGGGTACGGCGCCCCGACCAGCGGCAAGCCCGCTGTAAAATACTCACGGACAGCTCTACATGTTTCCTGGTTGAGAGCAGGCACCCAAAAGCTACGGAATTATTGAGAAAAGCGCGAGTTTTTCAGGCGGGCTGAACTTTAATTGGTTAAAAACTGACACGTGATTAAGTCGCGTCATATGAGGTGATGGTCTCGCGATGCCCGTTATATAATGCTTATATAATGCTTTCGCGCGTGCAGCCGCTTTAGGGGAAAAATAGATTTATATTGGTTGAATTTAGGTCGCAATCCAAGGTTAAGGGAACGTATTCTGTTGCGTTATGATAAAGAATTTGGAAAGGGCGTGTTAAAAAGTAAAAAGGGGTTTGAAATTTATTTCAATTTCCCCCCCCCCCTCCGGAAAAGACTTGCGTGAGGGGCGACTCCCTCAGCAAGGCTCTCCATCAGGCGAGACCTGCGTATCAAAAGCGTAATTGGGACTAAAATTTTGAGGAGTAATTTGGAATAAAATTTTGGTCGGGGTTGACAAATTTAAATTTTGTATTACTATCAGCTTTGTGTGTCTGCTCAGGTCACGAAATGCACAAAATAGCATGAACTGGTATTAAACAAAAATAAATAATATTAATACACTTAAATTACAGTTTGAAAGGAGTATGGCAATATTCAACTATTCAAAAAACTTAAATATACACTTAAAATGGAATGATAAAAATATAATTATTAAAACACAACAAATCACAACATTTGTTTTAAAAAAAGTACTTAAAACTTTAAAAGGCAAAAATAATTCAAAATGGTCATTGTCGGGTTACATTCATGAGATCCAGATGTTCACACATAATACGATTTTTCTAAGAGAAAGTTTAAATGATAGATTTTTTTCTTTATTTGGACGACACGCAAAGTTTAACCATCTAAATGGAGTCAAGAGGTGTTAGGCACCCAAAAAAATTTAAAATCAAAAAGGAAAAGGATCTCTGGTTCATGAGTTGGTCGCTGTTCGGGTTCAGGCTTCATGGTGGTTATTCAAGTCAATTTGTTAAATTCTTGGTAAATATCTTGAAAGGTTTTTCTAATATAATTTTTTTAAATGCACCATGGAAACAAATTAATAAGAAAAATTTTAAAAATACAATTCAACACAGTAAAGTTAAATAAAAGTAACTTGGCAATAAATATTGTAAATAATCAGGAATAAGCAGGTTTTAAAATAATACTTTCAAAAATTGTCTTAATTTGATTTCATCCAATAGCACTCAACATTATTTTTTTTAAGTTAGGGAGAAATGGATTTACACCACTGGAGCAATGAACTTAGCCTAGGTCTCCAAATGTGACAATCTGCGGTGTGATATTCCACAGAGGCCCGGTGAAAACGCACTAAATTCAGGCCCACTGAGCTACCATTGTGTTGGGTTGGTCGTAGATTATTTTGCGTTCGGGGTCGAACCGAATCACAAAGGGTTTGTATTAAATTATGGTCGGGGTCTAACCGACTCAATTGGGATTATATTAGAAATGGAGCTCTGGGTTCAACAGAGTCATTATAGAATTACATTTCAATTAGGTTGAGGTTATGTTATTGGAAGTTAATTGGTTTGACTTAATTCGGGTTCTAGTTTTTCAATCATTAATTCTCTTCAATATTCAAATTAAGTTAGAAGCGTGCACATTCTAGTCATAATTGGGTAAATTAGGGTAAAAATATATAAAAGGTCATAATAGCAAAATACAGGATCACTTACACAAAACAGGAACTCACAATTACTTTCATGTTATTTAGATAGTACGGTTTTGTCTTAAGTCTCGAGTATCCGGATACAAAAACTATCAATATCTTAAAAAATTCTAGATTCATCAACATTCAAAATTATCAAAATTATTATTATAAAATAAAAAATATCAAAATATCCACTATAAAATAAAGAATATCAAAAGCATTCCAAAAAATACACTAACTGATTTGTGGTACTTGAGAGAATGTTTCATGAAATTTTTATCTCAGGTTACTACATCTCAGTCCTTTTTCTTAAATAACTCTCAACACGTATTGAAAACCAAAGTCCAAAAGCTTTGCAATAACTGCACCACATGAATACAAAACAAAAATGTAAACACTAAATCACCAATAAACTGAAACTGATACCAAGTACTATTTTTCATACTTGCATATAGTAAAATCACATCCTAACTCACTAAAAATATAATCAATCTAACTTTTTATATTTTATTCACTCATTTTTAAAAACACACAATATCACTAGTATATTAAAACTATTAAAATCACTTTATAGAACAAAACACACACTAAATAAAAGCAATGGAATATCAAAAATAGTAAACTAGACCTTAAAATTTTAGAATCATATCAATTACTCAATATACAGTTATATACTCAAAAATTCAATTTTTTTATTTGCATAAAAGAAATGTTGGAATTTTCTTAACTTTTATCATTCGTCATTTGTCCCTTTATCCATTATTTTATGAATTATATTTAAGAAAACATATTAAATTATTCATAATATTCTTCATCAGAATTTAAATACACTTTAAATAAAAATTCTCTTTACCACATATGTTAAAAAAAACATTAAATATAATTTTATGTAAAATATTTTAGAGAATTTTATAACACTTGACACTTCATTTTACCGTGTTAAACACATCAATTTTCCTTCAGGATAGTAGCATCCGTTTGAAAGAGCACTAATTTTGACGAATGATCGCCAACACCTCCACGAACTTGAAGAAGCACATGTTTCACAATATAAAACGAAACTCACATAAACGCATGCTAATTCACTTTTGGTGACTCGAAATCACCCACATCGGAACTAAAACTTGCATGAAATCACTTGCGATGCAACATCACAGGAGGAGATGAATATTCCACACGCTGTTGTTTGTGAAACGCACAATCCTAGCACCACTGCTTTCCAAAAGCACATTAGTTCGCGCTGGTTGCACCAAACACTGACAGTAATTGCCTGCTAATCAAAATCACACTCTCCCAGTGGACATCCGTCTATGATGAATCACGCGCATAGATGATAACTGAATGGAATCGCTCAAACCGAAACACCACAGTGGAAGCTAAAAATTTCACACGTCCTTTGCTCACCGGAACATGGGCCGGAAATCCAGTGGAAAAAAAAATGTTCCCGACGGAGGTAACGCTCCACGCCGACTCTTGTAATAATAATAATAATAATAATATGGTTGTATGGGTGGCAAATAACTTGGCCGTTAACTCATCAGGGACGAGATAGCGCAGCGTCCCAGAGAAATCTTGTAGTCGTAGTGGCATAGGAAGGAAGTCCAGGCAGAAAATATGGTACTCCACAAAAACTTCACAGTTCTTTTTATTAAGAATGGGGTTTTAAAAAGACTGGATATACACTTGTGAAACTTAACGTCAAAACACATCACGGCTAATCGGGTACGGCGCCCCGACCAGCGGCACATCCTTCATAGAACTCTTCACTGACCTCTACACGAACACCTCTTTCCTCTAAAATTTGTTTCACATGGCGCTTGTTTTGGTGACATAACCTTTCACGCCACAGCTGTAATGTATCTTTTATGGCAATGTGTACATCAGCAGCTTCATCAGGCATTCTCACTCTCATTTCGAGTGCATACAAGCCTCGAGATGTTCTTTTGTCTGTCATTCTCACATCACCATTTTCAAAAAGGCACATCCCTTTTTATCAACTTTGAATTTGGTGTTTTATCAAATTCAAATTATTTGGTGTTTTACTTTGTCGACAACTTTACTAATAGAAAAAAAATTCTGCTTCTTTTTGGGACATATCAAACATCTGTCAGGTGATTTCTTTCCCACTTTTTTTACTAGCCTTTCCACGTTGATTATTCTTTGACCATATGCCAGAATAGCTTCATTATTTCCTATTCTTACTTCTTTTGGTACAGAAAACTGCTTGTAAATGATAGGAAATATTTTTCACTGCTCATCATAGGTGCTGAAGCACCCGAGTCAGCTAACCATAGATCTGTTTCTGGAACACCAGCATTGCATACAAAAGCATCTCCATCAGGTTGTTTACTTACACCACCTTTCTTGTAGCAGTATTTTGCGATGTGTTCAGGCTTGTGACAGTGAAAGCACTTTTTCTCAGTATTTAATTTTTCTTTCTTCTTTGTTGAAGATTTAGCAACAAGAGCTGTACTCTCCCCCTGCTTCGATGGCAGTCTCATTTCACTGAGTCGAAGGCGTTCTGTTAATTTGTTAATTGTCCTCTCCTGAACTTGGACAGAATCCTACACACTCTTGAATTCAAAATATTCTGCAGAGAGAGTTGACATAATTCTACTCATGAGCAGTAAGTCAGGTAGTTCCGTTTTGACCAGCCTTTCGAGTTCATCATTCAGCTCGCAGAAATTCCGCTGCAGACGGGCAATGTGTGTTACGACGTCTTCTGCAGCATCTTTTTCTGGGCTAAACAATTGCTCCATTAAGCGATCTACTCGCTGGCCCAAATTTTGATCGTAGACAGACAGTAACTTTTCCCATACACACTTTGCTGTATCGTACGTTGCCGTTAGCTCAATATTGGCATCATTCATGCTGTTTATAAGAATTAACTGAGCTAACGCATCGCTCTTAAGAAAAGCTTTGTGCTTTGCTTCGTATGATTTTCTTACGTCCTCTGAAGCCGCCTCTCCGAGATCGATAGGTGACTCACGATCTCCAGTCACATGTCTAAAACATCGTTGTGCCGTAACACCAGTTCGATTTGGCGCTTCCATTTGGTCTAATTTTTCGAACCCTCCAGCTTCTCAATTTGCGCTTTGAAATCCATTGCAGAGACAGTACGTAACAAAAGCGTTCGCAAAATGAGTCCGAAAAATAAAAGTAGTTAACCACGTGTACTTTGTACTTAGGCCTAACAGCCGCGATTAGGCATAGCACGATGCTTCTTTAATAACGCAGATGAAGTGTGATGAACCCATAACCTGTTAAAACTAGGTTAGTAGATTGGCATTAAAACTACATTTATTAGAAAAGGAAAACTGGATTACATAAAAATGAAAAAGAATACAAAGCTTGTGTAAAGCACAGACTACAAAAGTTACAGCAACAGGATACTGTACAGAACAAAGAGTACACAAACTACCGTTAATGGTTACAGTAAAAAAAACAGTTCAGGTTAAAGTATCATGGTTGAATAATATTTTTAACATTTTCAAAGTTTTAATCTAGGGCAAATCTATTCTTTGGAATCGCATAAACGATTTTAATTAATATATTCGGTACTCTTAAGCTGTCTACTTCAGTCACCTGTATCTGCAATCTGGGAGCAGTTGCGTTCAATTTCTCATCTTCTAGAATTCCAAAGTTAATGCCTACTCTTATTTTTGAGGGACATCGTCCGAATTTAGTCACGCGTAAGTATAAATAATCCAGAGAAAGCAATAATTTTTATCTATTTCACATAGGCGTACTACTAATCAACGACGCACGTTTGCGAATATATTAATATCAGCAAATACACTCTGTCACAAAAAAATATATGCACTCAGAAGGAAACGAGCTACTATCACGAAACTTAACGTGTATGTAGTGTATGAGGATATAAGCAAATGATTACAAATTCAGAAGAAAAGACTGTTTTATTAAGAAGATATGGCATGAAAAAGGTTACAAATCAGTAAGTAGTAAATCCACCTCTGGCAGCTATACAAGCCGAAACACGGCGTAGCATCGAATCAGTGAGGTCACCCATGACCTCCTGCGGAAGATCATGCCATAATCTTTGCAACTGGGCACTTAATTCACCAGTATTCCGGGACGGCTGCAGTTGCCTTCCAAGCACGTTCCAGACGTGCTCTATTGGCGAGAGGTCTGGTGACCTGGAAGGCCATGGGAGTACGTCATATCCTTGAAGACATTGTTGAGAGAGTCGTGCAGTATGTGGACGAGCGTTGTCTTGCTGATAAATGGCACCAGGGCGAATTTATATAATAGGCAGTACAACTGGCGTTAAAATCTCGTCCACGTAACTGCGTGCCGTCAAAGTGCGTTGAAGGACGACTAGAGGTGATCGTGTGTCGCAACAAATCGCTCCCCACACTGTCACACCTTGTGTAATCGCCGTATACTCTCGACAACAAATGCCGGATTGGACCGGTGGCCTGGCCGCCTCCACACGCGTATGCGCTGGTCATCAGCATTGAGACTGAATCGGGATTCATCTCTGAAGATCACACACCTCCAGTCGGTCACACTCTAGCTTGCCCGAGGTCGGCAAAAATCCAATCGACACTGCCTACGATGTGGGGTCAGTGGTAGGCGTCTTAATGGACGTCGGTTCCTTATACCTGCGTCGACCAGTCGTCTCCGAATGGTTTCCCTTGATACCACCGGATGTCTGGAAGGTGGTAAATGGCGTCGAACCAATTCTAGGGACGTTGTTGGTGCGGACGTGGCCACTCTTATGATTGCGCGATCCTCGCGCGCATTTGTGTTCCTGGGACGCCCTGACCCTCCGCGACGGTAGACTATCCCTTCTGTGATGCATTGTTGCCAACACCGAGCAACTACCATATCGCTCCTACCGAGGTGGCCGCCGATACGCCTGTTCGGCCAACCTGCTTCTCTGAGGCCTACTATACGCCCCCTCTCAAAGTCCGACAATTGTTCGTACTGTCACCGGTTACGTCTCATTGGCATCTCTAGTCACAATACCGTCTTTCCAAGTCGACAGATTTGTTTGAATAACCCTATGGCACGAGCAATAATTCTTTTAAACTCTCCCAGCTGCACACATGCGCATAGCGCACTTACCCTTGTCTCATTGGCGTCAAGATTTTAATCATTTGCATGTATCTTTTACCAGACAACATTCCTGCCAAGTTTCGTGATAGTAGCTCTATTTCTTCTGGGTGCATATATTTTTTTGTGACAGTGTATTTGTCGAGTGGAAACACAACGAATGAAAATATTTGCTAATAATAAAAAGAGCCACGCTAACACTCTTGCTGACGTCGCTGTAACCACTTCATTGGAGGAATATTAGATAAAATGCTCAGTTAGCTGCAAAGTTTTTACAGCTGTTTTAACTTGTCCATTTTAATACTATCAAAGAATGTGGACCATTATATTTGTCATTTATATATGATGGGTACAGAAATTTTTCAATCGAATATACATTCTTGTTCATAAAGTTGTACTTTGGAAATCTTTTGACACAATTGCACGTCACTTTTAAGAGTGAAATCTTTGTCTTTTAAAGTTTAATTATAATATAAAATATATATGATATAAACTTCAGAAAAATATTTATTACTTGTGTTGAGTTTTGTTTTATCAATAAATTTATATCTCATAACATTAAAAAAGATTTTTGTATCTTTTTTTCCAATGGGAAAAAATTCAGTTTATTGTAAACTTTACACAGCTTTGCAACCACGTTATGCTAAAGAATTTGCTTGAAACAAACGATTTTGCTTTCACTTCTGGCATGTAATGAAATGTTCTCAAAGGAATTTTTGTACTTTTATCCATGTAATTTGGGAATATATCTTTTTATATTTTATGTCATTTTGAGTGAGGCTTTTCTTTTCAAAATTTAGATAGGAATGTTAATAATTTTCCAGCAAAGTCCGAAAATTTGTTTCAGAAAAATAATATTCTTCCCCATGAAGAAAAAAAATCTTGCAAAGAAGACTTGACAGATTGAAACAATCATTTAAAAAGAACTTATCACGTAGTTAAAAAATAATCTCAGATTCTTTTTTTATTTCGAGAATTGATAAACAGATAACTAGCTTATTTATCTTTCATAAATTCATCTAAGGCAACGATGAGATGAATTATCCATTAACAGTCATATTATCAGTAATATGAGGCCATTCTATGATATATTGCTTCCCCAGATAGCATTGTAGCTGCGAAAATAACTCTAGAAAAAGTAACATTGGAATAAACATGACAAGCTTGATGCCTCATTCTGATAACAATCAAGATGTTATCAGATACGTTGAGCTGCCTTATTCTAATGCACATTTTTATCCGACGTAAAAGATATCAAGTATAAATAGATTAGGACAATGGTAGAACAAGTTTTCGAGTGTCTACTTCGACTTATCGCATTTGATTCTTTTAATAATCAACATGAAAAAAAGTTATTTGTTTTATGATTATCGCCACCATATTTCTTTTCGAAAAGCGTTTTCACGCTTGTTCATTATCAGTTTATAGCTTGAACAACATTCACGCGTATAATTTATGGTTTACAGCAGCAAATAGTATGATCAGCATATAGATAATACGTTGTTTATAGATATCCGATAAGAAGCATTTAAGGTATATAAAATGTATTCCATCTAGGCCAGTTTTTCCCAACCTTTATCGAGTCACAATCACCTTTAATGGTTTCCACGCCTTCTGCGACCCCAACCCCTTACTATCCTGCAAATTTCATTAAAAAGGCCTTTAAAGAATAATACTAAATGCATTACTAAAATGCATTTTTCATAATGTAATTCCAACTAAATGTTTAGTTTAACAAAATAAAATTTGTAAGAAATTCGTACGCAATGGAGAACATTAAGAAACATTCATCCCTCTGTCAAAGGCGTATAAAAGCAAAAAAAGAACAGAACCTTAATAAAAATCATCCACCTATTGTTTTGATTAAGAATTATATAAAAATAAAAATAGAAAAACTTTTTTAAAATCGAATTGCTTTATTCCGTTGGGGAAACTGCAATAGTAATGCCAAAAGTCACAGCAAAGACTGATGAAAGACAAACTGACGTTTAGAATTTGTGTACTGCACGTAGTAAGTAACCGCGATTTTCGTTTATCACCCAATAAAGGCGGTAGATTTCTAACGAATTGGGTTTGCGCTTTGAATGAGACCTTTTCCTTTAAAAAAACATCACTGCCTTATAGTTTCATAGTAAATAAATACCCAGAATTTTTTTTGTGAAATCCGCTTAAATGTAATTTTGCTTGAATAAATCGTGGCGACCCCCCAGAAAACACTTCGCGATCCCCTTGGGGTCTTGACCCACAGGTTGGGGACCCCGGGTCCAGGCGAATAATTCATATCGAAGGTAAAAACAAAATAAAGGTATGCGAAATGGATGTAATGATGTTTGCTGTGAAGGATTGTGAACGTTCAACCTGTAATGACACAAAAATGTAATTAAACAGAAAATTTAAGACCATGGTAGAAATAATTTAGGACCCACAGCATTTATTTCTCATTCACATTTACACTAGAAATTTGAAGGTGCAATTTTTGTAGGGTTGATTTTTTAGCAGGCCCGGCTGCATACTTCTCTCTTCAACTGTTAGGACTGGCTTATCAGAGAGTCTATAACAGACGCTAATCAGTTCGGCCGTAACACTTCAAAAATTTTCACTTACGATCTGAGGTAAACTGATTAAAAATCGAAGATGCTTTGAAGGTGTTTAAAGGAAAAAACAGTGATGATTTGATATGATTCTTCGTCGTTGTAACGACTAAGGGCCTGTTCATATAGAATCCGTCAGCGTCAGTGTAAAAATTTCTAACCAATCATATATCATTGACCCATTTAACCAATCAGCACGAACGGAATCTTTAACGCTGACGCGGACGGATTCTATGTGAACAGGCCGTTATAGAGAAGGCAAGGTTTCAGATCATTTATCTTCCGATCTGAAAATAAATGAGGCAGGAATGAAATCAAATAAAAAAAACACCTAAGAAGTCGTCCCATTGTGGACATAGTTCAACCGATAGAGCACTGGTCTTGAAAATAGAAGACCCGGTTTCATTCCTAATCCTCGAAGATGATCGTATAGTGACCGTGAGGAAGTATATGACAAATATCCCTGAAGGGAAAATTCAGTATTACTGGAATAGAATAATAATGATTATAATATACGAGGCTAACATTATGGGTTGTTGGTCATATAAAAGAAAGGAAGGAGTGTCGGAGAAATGGATTTAAAAACAAAAATTTTAACAGTTCCTCATGACTTCGTTTAAATACACTGGTAGAATAGTTATTTTAAAATAAGGTGACCTGGGACTTGTGGCGGCCCTGTGGTACAGCGATCTGGTATTCGGTGCTACGTATCGAATCCCGTCGCGCCACGAAAAATGCCTTCGTGTGTGTTGTCCCTTCAGAAGGGGTAATGCTGTCCACCTAGATGGCGCCCCCATAATAAAATGGACAGTAAACTTAGGCGTAGTATAAGCGAATGTTTGACGACAAGTGCCTCCGCTTAAAAAAAACATAAGTCCGGTTAAGATACATACCGCTGAGGTATCTTAACCGGACCGGACGCCAAAAGGGACGATTATATGTTAATGTGGTAACCTTCCGAGTTCGGGCAGGGAATTCCCTCCATTTTTTGGAACTCCCCCAGAGTGTGGGATGATTTGTCACTCCCAATAAGATCTGTGGATTTTTGTAGGGGTGGGATGTTTTGTCACTCCCAATGAGATCTTCGAATTTTTTTGGGGTAGGATGTTTTGTCACTCCTAATCAGATCTGCTGATTTTTTTATTATTATTTTTTTTTTTTTTGGGGGGGGGGGGCTATGGTGATTGTTAATAATTTATTCAGCGATTGGGCGCGTCTATTCCAATTCTTTCCTTTCGGTCCTTGCTCGGCATCTGAATAATTAATTATATTTATGCATTTCGTGCGTTTCAAAGAATGTACATATATTTTCTGGTTTCTGCGTCTCAAAGATTATAGCTATATTTTTCTGTTTTATACAATATTTTTCAAAAGAAAAAAAGCAAATAATTATATTCTTTCATTAGTTCTGCATGGATGTTAAAGTTTTAAGCTACTTAAGAAGTAGAAAGTAGTAAACTACCAGAAAGTGTTAAGTTACTTAATAAATAATTCGATTGACGCCTATTCACTGTTCATGTATTGTATATATACAATACATGAACATATATGCATATATATATAAATATGTATATATAAATATATATATGTATATATGTATATATATATATATATGTATATATATGTATATATGTTTATATGTATATATGTATATATATGTATATATATATATATATATGTATATATATATATATATATATATGTATGTATATATATATATATATATATATATATATATATATATATATATATATATATATATATATGTGTATATGTATATATGTATATATGTATATGTACATATAAATATATATATGTATATATGTATATATATATATGTATATATATGTATATATATTTATATGCATATATGTATATATATATGTATATATATATATATATATATATATATATATATATATATATATATATATATATATATATATATATATATATATATACACTATGCCCACTAAAGTCCCTTCCCACCCTCTTAACTTTGTAACGGCTGCTGCTATATTCATAAAAGGGGTGTCTAGATATAGTAAAGTAGCCATGCGCTACTGAATAAAACCACCTACCACGCCACCTGGTGGAAAACAGCGGAGTTAGCATTCCTATCTCGAAAACGAAATGAGATAGAGTAAAAAAGTGATTCACAAAGTTGTAGAGCATTATCGATTTAGTAAGAAAAGATACCTTGTGGACATTAATGCGAAGAATAGAATGGTTAAAAAGCGCATTTGTTTTTTCGTGATTTCCTAGACTGTGACGTCACGAAACTTGAACGGAAGGAGAAATTATTATCTTTCGGGCAAAACACGACACCGCAATGACGGTGAGAAGTTTGAACATCTCAAATAAAGGTATATTGTTAAAACTAGTTGTTTTTTTCTTTCTCAGATCGTTTTGTCACGTCACAATGTAGGAAATCACGAAAAAACAAATGCGCGTTTTCACCGTTCTATTTTATCCATTAATGTCCCCAAGGTATCTATTTGTACTAAATCGATGATTTTCTACAACTTTGTAAATCACTTTTTTCCCCTATCTCGTTCCGTTTTCGAGATAGGATTGCTAACTCCGCAGTTTTCCACCAGGTGGCGCGGTAGGTGGTTTTATTCAGTAGCGCATGGCTACTTTACTATACCTAGATACCACTTTTATGAATATAGCAGCAGCCGTTCCGAAGTTAAGAGGGTGGGAAGGGACTTTAGTGGGCATACTGTATATATATATATATATATATATATATATATATATATATATATATATATATATATATATATATATATATATATATATATATATATATATGTATGTATATGTATATATGCATATATGTATGTATGTATATGTATATATGTATATGTATATATATGTATGTATATATGTATATATATATGTATATATGTATATATATATATGTATACATGTATATACGGGGGCTGTCCGTAAAGTATCCGAATTTAATTTATAACTAAAAAAATATAATGGATATACATACTTCAGTTTAATCCCCTTCAAAGTATTGTCCTTGAGAAGCAACACACTTAGCCAAACGTTGTTGCCACTCCTAGAAGCAGGATTGGAAGTCGTTCTTTGGAATGGTCAACAGCTGTTCGATCGCTTTTTGTTTGATGGTCGTCACATCCTCAAACCGTCGTCCTTTAAGCGTTTTCTTTAGCTTTGGAAATGCGAAAAAGTCGCACGGAGCGAGGTCTGGTGAGTAGGGAGGTTGCGGGACTTGAACGGTGCCATGTTTGGTTAAAAAATTTTGAACCACATGTGAGGAGTGAGCAGGGGCATTATCATGGTGAAGCATCCATTTCCCAGATTTCCACTTTGCTGGTCGTTTCCTCCTCACGGAATCACGAAGTCGCCTGAGCACATCACGGTAGAACTCTTTATTAATGGTTTGTCCATCTCTCGATGGTCTGTCCACCTCCCGCAGTCTCTCGAACTGTCATTCGTCGATCTGATCGCAGCACAGTACGAACCTGTTCCACTTTGACATCATTTCTCGATGTTGATGGACGCCCTGATCGTGCATCACTTTCCACAGATTCCCTTCCATCTTTAAAACGTCTAAACCATTGAAACACTTGAGTTCGGCCCATAACATCATCACCGTATGCTTTCTTAAGCAAATCGAATGTTTCGGTTGCAGTTTTTCCTATTTTACTACAAAATTTGATGCAAACACGTTGCTCAGTAGATTCCGCCATGATCCAACCCGACACGAGACTTCCACTGCGTTCACTTTTCGTTATTGCTACCAGATAACCGCGCTTCGCAGTGCTTGGATAATTACCAACATAACAAGTTTACATATGTTCAAACATGCTAATTAGCGTGCGCACGCAGAGCGGTGTCTGTATTATGTTTTATACATTCAGTTCGGATAC